>ML779445.1:284803-313223 GCA_009831015.1 Picea engelmannii
AAGGGGGCGGACATGTTAAGGTCCTAACCCGCACATAGGTAGATTAATGTATTCGGATGTAATAAAGGTCAATATTAATAAGACCTTTCAATAAAATAGAATAAGGGGGATGTAATAAGACCTAATAGAAGCTTCCGCTTCTAGAAGGATCTTCCTCTAGATGCTTCTTTTTAATATAAATAGGAGTCGAGGGTATGAGAACCCTAGCTTGGATATTATTGTAACAGAGCGCTGCTCGATTGGAGGTTTCCCCCTCGAAGAGGCCTGTGAACATTGCTATCTGAATCAAGTGCTAATTCAGTTCAAGTGCTATTTCTGTTGCTATTTCGTATATCATTTCTGTGTATTGTGAAGCTTATGCTGGATATTTTACTGTTATTCTGTTATTTCTAGCATTTCATTCCTGTTCTGCATATTTTATATATCTGGTATCTTGCATAGACATAGTTCATGGCCACCAATCATACACTTGGGATCCATACCATCAAAATATAGCATAGCCACCAAGAATACACTGTGGATCTATGCAAGCAATTTTAAATTGAGACGACATAGCCACGAGACATACACAGTGGATCTATGTGTTACAGATTATACATACTCCATTGCAACCTAGACAAAAGAGATGATATCTAGGGTCTTCGATCTCATCGCCCAAAGTACGAATCTAACCATGTGATTACATGTGTTGAAGTCGAACATGGCAGAAACCACTTGATTACTGGTGTTTGATGAAACCATTAACAAGTGCAAGGGAAATAACCATTGATGTCAATGACTCCCAAGGTACCCTAGTACAATCCATTGAGTGTAAATGAATGAGTTGAAGTCAAACATCCGATGGAATCTTTCAATCAGGGGTCAATGATGTAAACCCATTGTCGAAAGCAAGGAAACCTGCCATTGAGGCATGCAAGCTCCAAGGTACCAAAGAATTTCTAAGTCTTGATTCCGAATACTGAGTTGAAGTCGATGGAACAAAACTTGTCACAGGAGGGCCTTGATGTATCCCCCATCAATGACACGAAATGAGTAACAGATTTTGAAGGTGAAACAGAGTATGATGTGAATTGGACTGGACACATGGAAGGTCGAAACAGAGAGAATCGACAACTGCAGATGGCTGACTCAATATAGGTTTCATATGGACTTCTCTTGAACATATGAATGAAATGACCAATGATTTGGTAGCATTGACTCAAACATGACACAGGGAATGACCTTGTAGCAAATCGAATGAGAGACAAATGGATTTCCCAAACTGGCTTTAAATGATGAATAGGGGTTGTCATGTTTAAGAGAGAAACTTACTGCCAATCGATACGAAGATGAAAACATATCCCTTTCCCAAATTTCCCCCCTCCATTTCTCATGAGTACCTCTTTATTTTTACGCAAGCTTGAGGAGGATAACATATGCTTGTTGATGCAAGCTCATCCTTCGGACGAGTCCCTCGGAGTATTTTTAACGAACCCTAAGAAGGAGTGGTTCGGTCCCATTACGGGTCTGTCAATGTTTGTTTAACGAGTCCAGAGATAGAAAAATCGAAGGTTTTTCATGATTATAGAGTTTGGAAAAACACTTAAAAGAGAACTCTCTCAGTTCCTTTTTCGTAAAATAGTCTGGATGAGACCGAAAAAGAGATAAATTATCGCTCACCAGACGCTTACATCAAATACTTTATCTAGCATGAAAATAGCAAGATCGCTCGACTATCTTTTCATGTTTAGAGAGTATGAAAAGAGCTTAAAGAGGGCTCTAGGGGGTTCCTTTTTCATATAACCTTGTTGAGCCTGAAAAAGTGATAAAAGTATGCTCGATCGCGTTCTCATGTATTTGCGAGCGCAAGAACAGACAAAAACCATCTTCGAGGTTTTATACAAAAAACCATAAAAAATAATCAAAACATGTGATGATAAAGAAAAATTTATATCCGCATCCCTGCATAGGAACCTTGAAGTCATTATGCCTGCAAAAATTACACTCAAAAGGATATTAGGGATTAGGGTTTAATAGATAAATAATCATAAAAAATTAAATGACATAGTAAAAGTAAATAAAAAGGAGTAAATACTCTTTTTACCACATCATTTTTACCTTTCCACTATCTGAGCTCCAAAAACCTCTCTTTTACCCTCGAAGTTCGGTGTTAGATTGCGGGACCTACGAGCATTCATTCAACGAGATGTCAGTGATAGTAAAGTAGGCTCTTTGTCCTTAACATTTTCATGGTTTAATTTTTCAATTTTATTGGTTAAATTTCATTTTTGGGTTGATTTTACAAGCCCTACTTGCGCGCTGCCATTCTCGCAAGCAGGCTACATGGGACCTGCGAGAATGGGGCATTATCGCAGGTGCGCCTAAGGAATCCTATGAGGTTCTCTCACTGTGCACACAGGGCATCTGCGAGAACCGCAAATCTCAATTTTTTTTAAAAAATTTACCCAATGAACAAGAAGAAAATCATGAAAAAAGTTGCTAAACTTATTATTGTGCCTCTTATGCAGATAATTTGCCATTAGAATGGTTCTTGAATGGCACGAAAGGGAGCACGAAGAAGACAATGAAATGTCCAAAAATCATCCACCTACTATTGTTGCTTTGAGAAACCGTGGACTTCTGAAGTACTTTCGTATCCCGGGCATGAGGGCCCAAGTCAGGTTGTTAGAGTACCTAGTGCGTATGTGGGACCCTGATCAGCAGGTATTTCATGTGGGGGTCCACACACTGTCCTTAGATATCGAGGACATTTAATTTTTGACTAGACTATCACGGCACGGGCACTATGTGAGCCTGACTGGTAGCAGAGGTGGTGGGGTACAGATGAGTGAGTACTTTCATTTACACTGCGTTCCTGAGGCTGAGAGAAAGAAAGGAAAAGTAGCTATTTGGGGTGTACGAGATTTGACCCTCTGTACTATCCTATTCACCATATCTCAGATGGCTAGGAGTTCTACTCCTCACATGGTGTTACAGAGTTACTTCCAGTATGATATAGAGTGTACTGAACCTCGGGTATTCAACTGGGCAGATGTTGTGCTTCGCAGTATAAAAAAGCAGTTGACCAAGTGCAGACGAGGTGACTTGAAGAAATTTGGGTATGGATCTTTGTTGGTGTCCTTCTTCCTTGAGAGGGTTCCCTTACTGAGACTGTAGGTTGAATGGAATTTACCGGCTCCCAGGGATCCAAGGATGCTGAGATGGTGTCGCCTCATGGCCCGGCACGTAGCAGGACCGATCATCAAGTATGATGATACTTTCTTTGACTGGCTTCAACCACATATGTTGATGGTTGACGACTATGCTTATGCTGAGTTGGATTTCTGAGGAGATCTAGACTTGGTATTGCCAGAGGATGCTCAGTGAGGGGACCTTGGTAAGAAGTACACACATTTTTCTCTTTTTAAATGTTTTGTGAATTTTTATCATATTCAAATGTTTTTTTTTTATATGTTCATCCAAAGACTAATACCAAATTCATTTTTTATAACACAGATGTTGGACCGTACCGACCTCTTGGTACTTCTCCCATTTAGCGGTGAGGAGAGGTAGCGGCAGTGCCACAATATGCTGAGGATTATCCGGTGGTGGAACAAAATCTAGAGGGCATGACCGCAAATATTCTAGACATGCCTCTAGAAGAGGTTCCACGACGCGATCAACGTCATACTGTAGGAGTATCAACATCCATGAGTCGAATTCTCCATAGGGTTGCTCGGGCAGTCGTGTGTTACCATGAATTTCATCCATGACGTCAATTTGTAGAAGCTATGAGCTTCAGTTTTTGACATTTTGGTCTTCGGACAAACTTTTTGTAAAAAACTCTTTTGATCGTTATATATACAGACGGCTTCTACCGGTTTATCATGTGTTGTGTGAACATTGATGTGATTGATTTATAAATGATTCAAATGTCTGTCTAATACATAGCTAGCCAATGCATGTGTTAATGTATTTAGACATCTAGCAATATGTTGATATTCAATGTAATCAAAATAACGCTCCAAGAGGCGAATTCGCAAATACACCCATAACAAAGTAGGACTTTGAATGGTATAGATATTACTTAATTGTAGTACTACTAGTTGTGAATCAAGTTGCACAACCAAAAAACAAATTTCGAGCGAGATAGCATCAACCAATAATCCAATAATGATGCTATACTCTGCAATGTTGTTGGTCGCACGACCAAGACACACACCTCGTAAGGAGACAAGTTCGTTTGTAGGGGAATAAATTGCCCATGCAGCGGAAGCAAGGTTCTGAGTACTACGGCTAGTTCCATCAGCGAAGCCAATATAGGGTAGTGAAGACTCTGACATCTGGAAATCAAACACAATGTCACATAAGGGCAGAGACCAGATAACGACAAAAGCAAACTATAGTAACACACAAAAAGTATGATACATTAATAATACAAGTACTTGTGCACAGATGATTTTATGCATAGTGCTTCTTCAAGTACAACCCATTCCTGGGTTCACTCAAAGGGATACCATCGTAATCTACCAACTCATAATCTCCTTTTTCCAAAACTCATCGAATGGTATAAGGACCTTGCCACATGGGTTCGAATTTCCCAGCTCCTAACATATCTCGATCTTGTTCATAGAGAAGAACAAGATCATCTTCGGAGAAAATGCAAGGCTTGACATGCTTGTCGTATTGGGCCTTGACGTGTTTTTTCTGAGCTTATATTACTAGGGTAGCATCACGTCGAGTTTCGTCTAATCACATAAGATACAAAAGATGTTCTTCCTCAACAGAAGTGTTGGGTAGGAGTTCAACAACTAGTTTTAAAGATGGTATCTCGCATTCGATAGGGAGAATGGCTTCCACACCATAGACTAACCGAAAAGGTGTAAATCCAGTAGTGGACTTGACGGATGTCCGATACGCCCACAATGTCAAAAACAACATTGTGTGACAACTTGTTTTATGAATCCCTATCATTCGTCAAAGCATAGTTATGAGAAATTTTGGATTGCTTCGACCTGGCCATTGGCTTGTGGATAATATGGTGTTGAGTTATCATGGCGAAGACCCAACATTTTAGTAAGTTCGGACATCATAAAATTCCTAAAGTGGCTACTGTGATCAGTGACGATAGCTTGGGGAACACCAAAACGAGCTATGATATGATTAAAAATAAATAAGGCTGTGGTCTTTCCAGTGTTGTCAAATGTCGGCATCGCCTCGGCCCATTTCGTAAAGTAATCAATGACTACAATAATATAACCATGCCCCCCGGCCGAGTGAGGGTGACATGTCATGAAATCGATGCCCCATTTTGCAAAGGGATCAACTGAGACCATAGTGTGAAGAGGAGCAGGATGTGACCGAATCTTCTGATTATAGGTCCGGCAGGCATGGCATTTCTGAATGACAGTGATGTAGTCGTTAAATAAGGAAGGCCAAAAATATTCTGTGCGTAAGATCTTTTGAGCAGTAGCATACCCAGACATATGACCACCACATGCTCTGGAATGGCAGTCATTCAGATATTTCTCGGTGTCATCAAATGTTAGACAACATCGAAAAGAAGAGTCAATCCCTCGATGATAAAGAGTATCCCCGAGGATAACGTATTGACGAGCTTGGTATCTGATGCGACGTCATTCAATACTAGACAAAGTTGGCTGAAAATTCTGGGTTTGGAGATATATAATGATATCCCCATACCAAATATCATCAGTGCTAATAAGGAAAAGCGACTCCTTAGGTAATGAATCAGCTACTACATTTTCCATTGTAGAATGGGGAAAGTCGCATATCAACTCAACAAAAACTAAGGACTTATTGGACTTGGCGCGTTCGAATTCCAAGTCAAACTCCTGGAGTATCACAATCCATTTGGAGTACTTTCCCCCTAGCAATTGATGGGTGAGAATGTGTTGCATAGGGTTGCAATGTGAAATCACGGTAGTCTTGCATGAGAGGATATAGTGCCGGAAGCATTGGACGGCTTGGACGATAGCCAAGGCCAGTTTCTCAACATGTTGATACTTGATTTCAGTCGGCGTGAGACTTCGACTCAAGTAGTAAATAACATGTTCGTCTTGAGCATCATCCTCTTGGACGAGAACCATGCCAATGGTGTAATCCGAGGCAGCAAGGTAAAGGAAATAATCACGATTGTAATCGGGAGGAAAGATAATTGAATATCGTGTTAGAGACAACTTCAAAGCTTCAAAAGCATTGTTGGAAATGGTATCCCAGACGAACTCTGAATCCTTCTTTAATAGTTGCGTAAATCCACGAGTTATCTCGGCATAATTTGGGATAAAATGACGAAGAAAGTTTGCTTTCCCCTGCAAACTTTGCAACTGGTGAAGTGTAGAAGGAGGAGGGAGATTAAGGATTGCCTCAACCTTTAAAGGATCCACCCGGATCCCTTGACACGAAACGATAAAACCTAGAAGACGGTCAGATTCCACACAGAAAATGCACTTATGAGGATTTAAACGTATACGGTAGAACCGACAGCGAACAAAAATGGCTCGGAGGTGGGTAGGGTGATCGACTTGGTGCATTGAATGAGCGGGTAAATCTTCCAAATATGGTTGAACGATGTGCTTGATATCATGGAAAGCATAAGACATAGCGCGTTGAAAAGTTGCGCCCACATTCTTAAGACCGAAAGGAAGTTTCCGATAGGCAAAAGTACCCCAAGGACAAATAAAAGCATTCTTATGTTGATCCTCAAGAAGAATGTTGATTTGATTATAGCCGGAGAAACCATCCATGAGAGAGAAGATTTCACTTCCGGCACAATCGTCGACAATATGATCGACGAAGGGGGTAGGAAAGTTGTCTTTGGGACAAGCCTTGTTGATATCCCTATAATCAACACATACATGAATGGTACCTTGTTTCTTGTCAATCAGGACAAGATTGGAAACCCAGTCTGTGAGAGCCACCAGATATATAAAGCTGGCTTTAAGAATTTTCTCAACTTCGATCTTGATAGCAGCTGTGTTATGTGGGTGAACTATATGAAGGCATTGCCGGATGGGTTTAGCACCAGGGTATGTCTTTATCTCATGTATCACAATCGCAGGGTCGATACCTGACATTTCTTCGTAGCTCCAGGCGAAGATGTCACAAAATTCTTTGAATAGAGATGTGTAGGTAACTATTTCGTCGGAAGAACATGAAGCTCCTATATGGACATTTTCAACAATCCCAGGTTTGATGGATATGTCAATGGGAATAGTGGGTGAAATATTGCTTAAGTTCCCTTCGGCAAACACATCGGGTGCAGACTCAGGAACCGTCGAGATGACAACAATGGTCGACGGATTCGAAATCTGTTGGTATTTCTCAAGAGTATGTTGCTCCAGAATGAGGATAGAACGATGATGCCCATTGTCCCAAGGGGTGTCCTCCATGACGGACATGATCATCTTGTCAGTGGGAAAAATAACACGAAAAGGATTGGGAGACAACTCATCAAGAGAGGGAATAAAAGGTGTTGCCGATTGAATCGCTTGATATGCATATTCAACTGGACTTAATGGCATTGCGTCGTCGAAACGAAGATGATCTCCCGGGTCAGGGATTATTCAGGGGTCATGAGACACAGGAAGTTCGTGAGGCACGGTGGAGATCATGTTGATAGAAGCAACTAACGAGCGTGGAACATCGGGTGGTGGAATGGGGAAAGTACCCATTAACGAGGAGTCCTTTAAAAGGCCTACACTGACATTCTCATAACCCGATGGGGTTTTAGCAATAAATGGTACGTTGCCAGAATGGGTATCAAAATTGAAGAAGGCTAGTTGGTCGATGGTAACAACCTTTCCTTGATGAGGTAAACATATGACATGGAAAAGGGTCGACACAACGGTGCGCATGGAATCGATCCAGCTATGGCCAAGCAGAAGATTATAATCAAGGGGAGCGTCAAAGACTTCCACTTCAACGTGGACCATATTGCCTTCCAATGTGATGGGCAACCAAGGAAGAACACCGTAGGGATTAAAACCAGAGTTGTTGAAGGCTTTAAGAGTGTTCTAGGATTCATTCAAAGGAGGAGAGCCAATGGCTTTCCAACAAGAAAGAGACATAACACATGTCGAGGCACCCTCATCGATAACAGTTTGGCAAATGTTTTTGTCAGAGACAACCACTTGGATCTGGAACACAAGTTGAGGGGGTAACCTTGGAATGTGATCTTCCAAGTCCAAGACTATCAAATTCGTATCCGTCGGATCGATTCCATCGATAGCTTTCAACAGTGCCTTCCATTGTGCGGGACAAGTCTGAAGGACTTCAAGGACTGACATCGCAGAAGGTGCTTGGGCCAGATCTTCAACAATGTTGTAGTTCTGGGCCACACGAGCATGAGGATTGAAAGACGATTTTTGAAATAACGCCCTTTGGGGGGGGTCGCAAAACTGTTTCGAGGCTCAGTCGTTCGAGATGAAGATGATCGTTAGTAGGTGGATTCGCGGGAGAGGTTTGTACCAAAGAAGGGGGTAAATCATCAACCTTCTCTTTAGAGGGAGAATAATCTTTGGCTCGAGTAGTGAGTGCAACATTGTTCTGCTTGGAATCACCAGTACACATCAAAACATATGATGTTGTAGAAGAGGAGGGTTGGTCATGAATGACCAATTGAGCTTGTTGTTGAGACGGGAAGGGTTGGGACAAGACAGCCGGTGCAGGTGGTTTTGGAGCTCCTTGAAGGAACTTAGTGACCTCGGCACGTTGTGGACAATCCTGTGTGTAGTGATCATAACCACAGATATGGCAAGGGTATCGTGGTTTGCGTTTCTCCCGATCGTCAACAATGGTAGTTTTGGTTTGCTCTGCTTGAGAATTATTTTTTCCCTCCTTATTCTTGCCTCTCCCCTTTTTAGATTTGTTTTTACTGGCTGGGGTAGATTGGACTGCATTTACCTCAGAAGTCTTGCCGGTGGGAGTGGCAGGAGACGAAGAATTTTGAACATTAAAAGAAGCAGATTTGGGGGTTGTGCTTGAAGCTGAATGTGATTGGGCTTGTGCGGTACCAATCACACCGTCAGCTTCATGTGAGGCAACTAGAGTAGTTGAAGTGCTGGAATTATTAGGACGAGATAAGTCAGGAAGTAAATTGTAAAGGGTTCTCATTTGTGAGTAAACGAGGTCAAGATATTGAGCACGACTTATAGCCTGCTCTTCCATGACTACGCCACCCATGGTAATGTCCTTACCGATTTCATTCACAAATGATTTTGTAAACCATTCTACCAGTAGCTGATCGAGAAGCTAAAGTTTAATGAGACGTCATCTCCTTCGCCACTCATGGATGTGATCAGATATATGAGTGCCTTTAGTATGTTTGAAGGAAGTCAAAATCTTAGTCCCCGTATCATAACGGACCGGTAACTGGTAATGCATAAGGAAATCCATAGCTAAGGTGTTGAAATCAGAGAAGAAACCTCGTGGCAATTCAATATACCACTTCGCAACAGAACCGGTAAGGGTTCGTTGAAAAATACATAAACGAATAGAGTCATCCATCAACGAGTTGGATGAACACCATAGGTTAAAAGGCATAACGTGATTGTTTGGGTCCTCTCCCACTTTGTCGTCGAATTTAAGAATGTCTGATGGAAGCTTGGCTGGGATAACAGGCCATTAGGGAGAGTGACGAATAAGATCATTTAAAATCCATGACAAATCTGGCAAATCCAAAGTGGCGAGAAAGGGTAATTGTCGATTCACTTGTGGGTATTGGTGGCTTTGAGGAGGAAGCCCTATCGGCAAACCAATAGGACCATAAGTAGTCTGCATATAATGTGAAGACCTAGGCATATTCGGTGGTGGTTGGAGAGGATAGTATCTCATATAATTATACCCTGGAACAGGGGCTTGAGTTTGAGCATTTGCCCCCCAAATGGGATTGAACGAACCTGGATATGGTTGGCCCATACTAGGGGGTGTTATGGACGCAGCTGGAAATGGCTGCCCCCTAGTCATTTGAGGAGGATTTTGTATCAACTGATTCCAATACTGGGCCAAGGACAGAGGTATGTTTTTCCCATAAGGTGGGGTTGGTCCTCCCATTGAAGATGGTGTTCCAGTTGGGGGTAATGTTCCAATTGGGATTTTCCCACTAAGAGAGGGTTGTGTAATACCACCTTGGTGAAATTTTCCACCAACCAGAAACTGATAATTTGGAGTGAATGACAGAAGAGTGCCATGAGGATTAGGATTGCTAGTAGAGGACGAAGAAGGTCCTCCAAAAGGAAATTGAGGGAGTGTTGGAACAAAACTGGGAAGAAAGTGCCCAGAAGAAGAAGGACCACTAGGAGAGTCGGATGGGGTTTGTGCAGGAGTAGGAATGGAAGCATTCAACGCACGGTATCCAGGTGGTAGTGTCATAGTGACGTTGGGCGTTCGCGGTGTATTGATGGGAGAAAGAATAACCACAGTAAACCCAGTTGGAACACTCATAGTAGCTGCAAGATGGGCCATTTTGGCAGGGATGGTAAAGTGATAAGTGGTAGTCACCGGTACTGTCTCTGTATCGGAGATTTCATAAATCATAGGGGGGTTGATCTCAAAAATCACAGGTGAACCTGGACCAAAAAGGTCCTGTCAAAAAACACCCATAGAACAAAAAGGATCTTGGTCCCCAGGTCCAAACGGAGATCCAGAACACACAACAATTAAGTCTCCGGAAGAGTTGGCTCACATAAAACGCCTCTCAGAATCGGGATGAATTCGAAAATCCTCTTGAGTGTTTGTAATTTGAAAATGTTCTAGAGAGTCAGTTCATTCCACTTGTGGTGTGGTTACGACTATGGCTTCACTTTGCCGAGGAGAGCCCTCAGGTGTACTTGTAGGCAAGGGTTGAGAACCATCCAGATGCTCTGGAGATAAACCCTGCATCTTATGTGAATGACATGGAAGAGCTATTGTAAACGAGTGACAAAATTCGCGAAGAAAATCCTATGGTCAGCTTTGAGAAACAAGCAACACGCGCTAGTAAAAAAAATATAGGAAGCAACACCAAACAAACAATACCTTCTAATTTCGAAGCCACTAGTTGGTGATGAAATCCAACGTCGCAACAATGAGACGAGAAGGGGCAGGGCTAGGGTGGAAAAGTTACGCTGACGACCTGCTTAACGGACTTATACCCTGGTGCAAGCTCCCACACATAATCGTGGGTATACCCTCCAAGGATCCCGAGTGAGTTTGGTCAACGTCAATTCCAAGTACCGTGAAGACTTTCCTCTCCACAGTCACCTTGGGTAAGAAACTAGAGAGATAGGCCACTAAGGTCACCACTAACAACAATAAATCCTGGGGGGACAGTCGACAGTCGAATCCACATGCAAGGGCAAGGTATCTAGCCTGAAATCAACTCAAAAGGATTCCACCCATCATTGTGGGTATACCTCCGAGTGATCCCCGTAATACGTGCAATCTCTACACTGATACCAACAAAGCAGTGTGAGTAACTCTGCCAATATCAATGCGACCTCGTGTTTGACCCTTGTGTGAGAAGGGCTTCCCAGGACAGGATGTTGCAAATGGAATTTAACACTCCCTAACACAAGATGCTATTGTGTGTTTTGAGCTTTTGGAGAGTGTATCTCTCTTCCTACTCCAAAGCGCTAGCCTAGCTAAATGTTGGTGTAATAGAGCCCTAGAAAAGAGTTACTAGTTAAATTTTATGATTACGTAGTGTTATTAAGAGTTTTTGTTTACTCAAAGGAAACAAAAATGAAACTTATGGTGTATGACTCTGACCCAACAATGCATGGATGAGAATGAAATATATCACTTTTTGTTCAATGAATCATATGTATGGGAGGGAAAGAAAAAAAATTCCAGATCAACCTTGAACTAGAATGCAAAATTTTCTTTAAAATGCAAATGCAACAAATCACACATCAAAGAACAATACTCTATTGTTCTTTTTCAACAATTTCAACAATTTGATTTTCAATGTTTTCGAAGACAAAAACAATTTTTTGAAAGAAAAACTTTTGTTCACTTTTCAAAAAGGACCCTCATTATGCCAATGAGAGTACAGAAAATAAAAAACCAATAAACAAGCAATGATAAAGACCCAATCCACTCTTTCAATGAAAACAAAAATAAAAATCAAACCAATATAGTCTTTTCAATTGCATAAGAAAAATGATCTTTCAAACAATAAGCAAATGAGAAAAGACCAAGCAACTCAACTTTCAGCCAATCACTGGTTCTTAACTAATCAAATACACTCAGATTCTAAAATCAGAGAGAATGGTTGTGCCAAGAAAAGTCAAGAAATAAAAGTCAAGACAAAAATAACAAGAAAAGCCTTGCAATCCTAAGACTGTTCATGCACGCAAACGAAGACAAGAAAGAAACCAATCAATGGTCCAAGAAACTCTGGTAAGGCACCTAGACTGATCTGGGTAGTTGAAGATGCCAAAACTCAAATCCAAAATTTTGAAAAAATGAGTTTGCAGGCTGGTAGTATTACACAGTGCTACAATGAAGTGCAGTGTGGGAACCTATGAAACTAGTCAATTTTTTGGAAAATGAAGCAAAAATTGAAAAGGCCTCTGGACCCATAGGGTCTATTAGGATATCCTGAAGACTCGGAGATTGATAAGAAAGAAGAAAAGTGAAACAAGAGAAAATGGCCACAGAAAATTACCAAAATCCACAAAGCAAATGGGATGTTCCCCAGTGGAGTCGCCAATTTTGTTATTGAATTAATTGGTAGGTCCAGACAATAACAGATCTCCCTAGATCCACCTGGATCTAGAACAAAGCAAGACGGGACATGACTCTTTCCCTAGGTTTTGACCATTGAATTAACTAGGAGGCAAGAACGAATAACATACCTTATTATCTCTTCCTATGGTATTTGTTGCTCCCGCTTTGCTCTAGTGCTCTCATGCAGTTAAGACCAAGACAACACAAACCAACCAAAGTGAAGATAGAAAAATCTATTCAACAGTCAATCTATGTGCATGATCAAGGAATTACACAATAAAGTGGAAATAGCTTTATGGGAAAGGGACATGCCGCTGTATTATATTAATTGAAAGTAAAGATTACAACCTGAGCCTTGATGTCGCAAACTTCCTTTCGATGGATCTTGGCTCTGACACACACACTTGCTCAATCTTTGCATGAAGAAGATCAACTCCTTGTGATAATTTTGTTGGAGCCTCCAAGCTGTTGTTCAAGCTCAATGGTTCACACAATTCTTTCACCAATTCTCCAATGAATCTTGCTTAACCTTTTCCATGAGAATTCCCTTAATATATAGGAGAGAATGAATTAGTTACTTGGATAAGAATGATCCCAAAATATCAGGGAATCCAGTACTAGGATAACCATTCGAATTCCAACCCATTCTTCTAGAAGATTCCCTTCTAGAAGCATCGAGAATTCATTTTTTTCCTTGCTTTAGGAAGAGTTCGCACCCTAGCTGTTCAAAACAGTGCGAGAAGTTCGCATCCTAGCTTAAGGCAGCCTGTGAGAATCAGGCATTGTCGCACCCAAATATACTAGCAGCCTGCGAACCTTCTTCAAAAATGAGTTTTCTAGGAAGAGATGAAAGTAACTTTTCTCAAGAGAAAGTTCTTATGAAGAGCCTGAGTACACCATCATCCATACATCATCATGATGACCAAAATCATGGGTAACAGAAGCCGAAAGCGAAAATGAGGCTAGAGCCGATGAAGAAGTTACATTCAAAGATGCTGCAGAAGAACGTCTATTCAAAGCTGTTGCAGGAATAGAAACTAGAGAAAAAATGGACATCCCAATGTATGAAGGCAATTTAGACGTTGAGGAGATGCTAGATTGGTTTAGATCTCTGGATAAATATTTCAATTATTAAGACATCGAGGAAGATAAGAAAGGTAAACATGTTGTCACTGGACTTAAAGGGCATGCAACACTATGGTGGGACGAACTGTAGGCTGACAGGTGTTGCAAGGGCAAGCAAAGGATTAAAAGTTGGGACAGGATGGTCACCAAGATGAAGGCCAAATTTATACCCAGGGATTATCAAATCAATCTGTTTCGGAGAATGCAAAATTTGAGACAGAAAGGGATGACAGTGAAAGAATACACTGAGGAATTTTACAAGTTAAATATCACAGCTAGTCATCATGAAAGTGATGATGAAAATGTTGTCAAATACATGAATGTCTTGAGATATGACATTCAGAATGAGATGAGCATGGTAACAATCAGAACTGTAGAAGATGCTTATCAATTGGCTTTGAAGGTAGAAGTGAAATTGGCCTGAAAGCAAGGTCAAAGGGGTAGAGGTAGAAGTTAGAGCAGAGGCAAATCATTTTCCCGGGAAAGAGTACATAAGCCCAAGGATGAAGAGAAGAAACCTCATAACCACCCTGAGAGATGAGGAAGGTCACAGGGAGGACAATATTTCGACAAGAACACTTTTCTGTGAGCAAGAGGAAGAGGAAGAGGCAGAGGAGATGAAATAGAATGTTTTGTCTGTGGAAAGATCAGACACAAATATTGGGAATGTCCCAATAGAAAGAGAGACAGAGGAGGCAAAGCTCACATTTCAGAAGCGCAAAGGTGAAATTTTGAGGTAGAATATGCAGAAGGTGGAATATCCCTAATGATGAGGAAAATTCTCTTGAAGCCAGAGAAAGAGGTGGAAAATCCAGTCCAGAGGAACAATTTATTTAGAACTGCTTGCAAGACCAAGGACAGGGTATGCAAGGTAATAGTGGATAGTGGAAGCAAGAATGATCTAGTATCCACATAAATGGTGGAGAAGCTAGAATTGGAAACAGTTGCACATCCGAGCCCTCATGGTTGCATAAAGGACATCAGGTAACAATCACTAAACCATGTTTAGTTGAATTTATGATAGGGGGATATAAGGATGAAATCTTATGCGATGTTATTCCCATGGACGTCTGTCATCTTTTATTGGGGAGACCATGGCAATATGACAAAAATGTTGTTCATGATGGGAGAAAGAACACATACACCTTGGAGAAGAATGGTAGGATGCATATGTTGCTACCAATTGAAGACAAGAAGGTGAAAGCAGAAGCAAGCAATACTATACTTCTCATGAGTGGGAGGGAACTTCTTGAGGAAGTCAAGAAGGAAGAAGAAATGCAGTTTGTTGTGGTAAGAAAACCTAGAGTCATCTTGACCAATACTAAGATAGACGATCTACCTGGAGAAATTCAGGAAATGTTGGAGGATTTCACTGATATAGTTGTGGATGAATTAACTTGTTCATTGTCGCCCATCAGGAGCATAAGTCACCACATTGACCTTATACCAGGAGCGAGTTTACCAAACAAAGCAATGTACAGATTGATGTCACAAGAGAATGAAGAGGTCAAGAAGCAAGTCCAAGATTTGATGGACAAGGGATTGGTTAGAGAAAGCTTGAGTCCATGCATTGTACCAATAGTGTTAAGTCCAAAGAAGGATGGTGGATAGAGGATGTGTACATATTTGAGGGATATAAACAAAATCACCATTAGGTATAGATTTCCTTTACCTAGGATGGATGACTTGATGGATTGCTTGAGTGGAGCAAAGTTTTTTTCAAAAATTGATTTGAAAAGAGGATATCATCAAATTAGAGTGAGGGAAGGTGATGAATGGAAGACAACATTCAAGACAAATGAAGGGCTATATGAATGGCTTGTCATGCCATTTGGTTTGACGAATGCACCAAGTACTTTCATGAGATTAATGAACGAAGTCTTGAAAGATTTCATTGGAAAGTTTGTAATTGTGTATCTTGATGATATACTGATCTTGAGTAAGACTGAGGAAGAACATTTGAGACACTTAGCTTCAGTAATGAGGAGGTTGCAGCAAGAGAAGTTGCTGATAAATCTGAAGAAGTCATATTTCATGAAGACATAACTCATTTATTTGGGTTTTGTGATCTCTTTGAATGAGTTAAAGATGGACCCAGAGAAGGTAAAAGAAATCAGAGATTGGCCATTGCTGAAGAATATCTTTGAAGTCAGAAGCTTCCATGGATTGGCTAGTTTTTCCAGGAAGTTCATGAGGAATTTCAACGGGATATGTGCACCAATGATGGACACAATCAAGAAAAGAGACAAATCTTTTCATTGGACAAAGGAAGTAGAGAAAAGTTTCAAGTAGCTGAAGGAAAAGATAATTGGGCAGCCAATTCTGGTTCTGCCAGATTTCAGTAAAACATTTCAAGTGAGATGTGACGCGAGTGGATTTGCGATTGGAGAAGTATTAATTCAAGACAATAGACCGATTTCATACTTGTGAGAAGCTTAAAGAGACAAATACGAAATATTCCACGTATGATAAAGAGTTTTATGCAGGCATACAAGCATTGAACAAATGGAGGCACTACTTGGTTCCGAAGGAGTTCATTTTGTATAGAGACAACCATGCTTTACAATTCATAACTTGACAGGAGAAATTGAATCAGAAACATGCAAAATGGGTTGAATTTATGCATAAATTTACTTTTTTTATAAAGCACATTTCTGGAACTGCTAACAAGGTTGCTGATGTGTTGAGCAGGAAATGTTTGATTTTGAAGGAGTTTTGTGTGAAGACCTTAGGTTTTGATAACCTTAAGGAAGTGTACAGGGATGATTCATATTTTAAGGAGGCTTATGAAGCATGTGAGAATCCAGTTCTCAAAGATAGAAGCCAATGGATTGAATATTTAATTCAGGATGGATTATTATTCAAGGGTAATCAGTTGTGTATCCCGAAGAATTCTATGAGAGAAAACCTTTTGAAGGAAAAACATAGTGGGGGATTGGTTGGACATTTTGGCCATGATAAGACATTCGTGCAACTAAACAGTTAGTATTATTGGCTAGGGATGAGGATGGATGTCAAAAGATTCGTCAACAAATGTAGAATCTTCCAGGATGCGAAAGGGAAAAGACAGAATACAGGGTTGTATCAACCATTACCAGTACTAGAGAGGTTGTGGGATGCAGTAAGCATGGATTTTGTGTTAGGACTGCCAAGGACACTGTGATTTTGTATTCGTGGTAGTTGACAAATTCTTGAAAATGGCACATTTCATTCCATGTTAGAAAACCAGTGATGCAACACACATTGAAAACTTGTATTTCAAAGAAGTTGTTTGACTTCGTGGTTTACTCAAGAGTATTGTATCAGACAAGGATACAAAATTTGTTGGTCATTCTTGGAGGACACTATGGAAGAAGCTCGGAATGAATTTATCTTTTATCTCAACATATCACCCTCAAATGGATGGATAGACTGAGGTAGTAAATCGAAGCTTGGGAGACTTGTTAAGGAGTTTAGTAGCTGAACATCTCAGTCAGTGGGATCAGATTCTTCCGCAAGCGGAATTTTCATATAATAACTCACCCAATAGAAGCACAGGACAGAGCCCATTCCATATACTGTATGGAATGCAACCAAGAGGAGTATCTGAGTTTAGAGACTTGGAGCAAAGTGAGTTCAGGAGTTCTAGAGCAGAATATTTTGCAGCAGAAATGCAGAAGCTCCATAGTAAAATTATAGAGCGATTGCAAAATTCCAACCAGGAATACAAGCACAAAGCATATCAACATAGAAGAGAGCTTCAGTTTGAAGTGGGAGACTTAGTCTTAGCACATCTAAGAAAGGAAAGGTTCCCAAGGGGAACATACAATAAGCTGAAGATGAAGAAAATTGGGTCGTGTAAGATTTTGCGAAAGTTTGAGGAAAATGCTTACAAGATAGAATTGCGAGATGGGGTAGGAATATCGCCCATATTCAACATAGCATATTTGTACCCTTACAGAGCTAATGAAGTAGGAACAGAGGGATCAAAGGATTAGAAGGAAATTCAGGGGGCCAAATAGATGCCTATAGCTGAAAAGCCACAGATGGAAAAGATCATTGATCAGAGAATTGGAAAGAAGACCCGCATGAAGACATACTTTGAATATTTGATCAAATGGAAAGGACACCCGATTGAGGATGCCAGTTGGGAAAGAAAATAATATATCCAAAGACATGGATAGACAGTGCAGGAGCTCATAAATAGGAATTCATGAATTTTTCAGCTAGGGGAGTATGATGCAGGAGCATCGTAAGCAAGCAAAATTGGAGGATCGTAAGCAAGCAAAAGTCTCTTAGAGGGAGAGTATGAGTTTCAATTGTTTCTCTTCCTGAGAATTCCTACAAGGAGTGTAGTGAAAGTTCACAAAGAGTGCATGACGAGGTTCTGAGTTCCATCTCAGAAAATCTCAGGAGAGATATCATTGTTCTCATACCCGTGGAAGTGCAGGTATCACATAGAGCTGTGCAAGGTGTGCGTAGGCCGGTGGAAGTTTTATACTTATCCAATCTAGAGAGTGGTTGAATAACTTATGTCACAAGGAGTGCGCAAAGTTTGAAGTGTAGAATAACCAGAGCTTATTGTGGAAGGCATAAGGTGTGCACACAGGGATTCCTTAGAGTCCAGGAGTTGTTGTGAAAGCTCGAAGCTCAGGAAGGATATAACCTTTGAAGAGTTCAAAGGGGGATGAGGGTCGAGGTCACCCATAAGAGAGAAAGCTTAGAAGGGTTGACGTCGAAGTGTTAGGTGGAGGAGCATTGGAAGTCTGGACGGATGGTGGAGACACTTTGAAGAAGAAGTGTCGATTTTCCATGAGCTGTTGGAACCAGTCAAACAACAAGGAGGAAAGGTTGAGAGTCATTCAGCGCTAGAAGCTCAGGAGGGATAGTGAGATGTCGATCGTGAAAGGATCATAGTCGTTGGTTCATTTCGTGAAGTTAGGAGTCAAAGGTTTGGACGAGCAGAGGAGACTGCATTCCAATTCCCCGATACATGAAATCTCGATTCGCGATAAAGGGAAATCAATTCATTGAATAGTGAGGCACATGGACCTTCGATCTAGCATGAGTATGGATCAGAGAATTGGTCACCGGGAAGTTTGAGGTGAAAACTTTACCCAAAGTCACGAAAGGATAATCGTCGACTTAATCTGGACCGTTGGTTGCCGGAAGGAATAGAACGTAGATCTGAGAAATTGGATTTCAGGGTTTCGGGGCTTGGAGTGTTGGGTTGTTTCATACCAACATCCCCAAAGTCGTGAAACATGAAACACCTTTTGGTGTAGGCTGCAGTCGTAGCATCGTGGTTGTGTGGGAGCAGATCTTGTGCCTAGTGCATAAGGAATTGTGTTTAGAACTTAGGAGGGTTCCAGTAGGAACGAAAGAGCCATTTCGGCTCAAGGAATTGTGGAAGATCCGAAGGCCAAGAGGCAAGTGGACCCTGCTGAGGTGGGGGTTTGTGTCACATTGTGTTCGACTTCAACTCCTTTATTCACATGATGTAGAATTGCACCTTTGGTGAATTGTGTAGAAGACTTGAAGACATCAATTTATAGTCGTAGCTTTCCTGAGTTGTTGCTACCTTGCATTGGACCAGTACCTATGTGACTTAAGTGATCATGGGAGATTAGATTGTACTCCATTGTATACATATATCTTTAGATTGATTTTGAGACTAGTTTTACTGGGCCTTGTTCATGACTATGACAACATTTGGCATGTAGCCACCTTTGTATTTTCTATTCATGGCCATGGATAGGTTTTTGGTATATTTTCACATGGATCTGCAGTGTAATTCAAATTGGAAACCATGTATGCAAAGTCAATACAAATTGTAATGAGCAACTATTTCTTCTAGTTGGGTCGACATTACTCCACTTATGGAATTTATAATGTATTTCAGCCATTATAGATACTCCTATGACCTCACACATTAGGGGGAATCTGTTATAAAAATATTTTCCTCACCCTAGGAAAACTTGCACAGAGGGCCTTTTTCCATTTCCCTATGCAGACTTGAAGTCCCTTTTGCAAATCCCAGAGCTAAAAAAATGATTTTTCCACATATACGCGCCCTTCCTATATTACATCATGCGTATATGTAGTTTGCACCACTACAACCCGTGTACATCAAGATTTGTGCCTAAAATTAAAAAATGGTGTCGAGTTTCCATGTCACGTCACAAGATCTATGCTCCTTGGCCTTCCATATACTGGAAATGTTCTGACTCAACTCTTCAGGTCCACTTTAAGGCTACAAATGGGCAAAATCCTAGCTATGGAAAAGGGAGAAGAATTCAACTTTGAGAGAAAATTTACTTGAGAGAAATTAATCACTTCACATTGAGTCTACATCCCTTTGTCCTTTAAGTTTGAACATATTGTTCATCCCCCAAGCTCTTCCCTTATTGATTGAGAACCTCATTGTCTCTCTTATATGAGCTTGCCTTTGGTGGAGGATTGAAGTGGTGGAGGCCCAGCTAGAAGGAACTTAGTTTCTTGGTTTCGAACCGTGCCGACACAGAAGTTTGTAACTCATTCACTTCTGTTGATTACATCTTAATAGAAATACTTTTTTATCTTCCAATTAATATCTTGCGAATATTTGAATTGTTATTCCATGGGCGTATTTGTTATTAATATTGATGTATTATGCTATCAAATGTTCTAACATTATCTATTATCACCATATTCTTGCATTTCTTGGTTGTTGAGGAGTAGTTACAGGTATATCGCTTTGGGTCAAGTGCTCAATGATGGAATTCATTGAATGTCTGGACGAGGTAGGCCTTTTATCTTGTCTTGCTAGCATATATGTTTATATAGAATACTTGATATTAGAGTTTATTCCTGCTTTCATTTCCATCTGTTGTGGTTTACCCCTAGCCATAGAAAGATTTTCCTCATAACAATATGGTGCAAAGAATTAGAATCCTTGAATCTTTCCTACAACCCACTTGAAGGTATGATATTAGTTTCACTCATTGAACTTTAGTTTGATCTCATTTTCATTTGGTGAACTTCAAAGTATTAAAGACATGGAAATACCCCATGTCATTGTAAAATATAATTTTTTGTGAATAAAAAGAGAGGGAAAATCCTATTAAAACTTTTTCAATAAAAAAAGGCACATGGCAACAAGCTGCCAACTGTTCCGCCGAATTAGTGGAAACTAGAACAAATGGCAGACTGTGATGTCATTGTCAAAATTAGTCATCCTCCATCTGCTCTGCCAAATGAAAACCAGGGCAGGTGGCAGACTTGAGTCTGTGCACCACTGTTCAGAGCAACCATGAAGACTAAAATGGAAATTAAACTAGAAATTAACAGTCAAGATGTAAAACAAGGTCCTAAAAATGAAATTGAAACTACGTTGTAGCAGTGCAGGGAGACAAACCGATATCCAAGCCACAAAGTTACCCGTTTTCATCATAGGTTGTGTCGCTAGGGTCGCCGCTGAGAGGGTCGTTTCGAGGCTAGAGTACAAATGGCCTGGCGCAAGTCGGGAATCTCTGGACTGCTGGTGCATTTGAGTACACCTCGTACAACATATCAATACATTGATGCATGAGTGTGTTGCGGTGAATTTGATCCTCCATCTAGCTTCTAAGATCAAACATGGGCATTAGGTTCTCCAGGTGGAAAAATGGCAGTGGTTCCTAACAGAGATCTGGGATTGTCGTAATTGGTGGTGGCACCAAGATTGGGCCATATTCCACCCCCAAACCACCAATTGCAGCCACCTCGCCTGAATATTCATGTGCCCCTTCCTTGTCCTTCACCATCCCTAGCCTCTCCTTCATCCCGTGCTCCTCCACTACCTCTGCCTTTCCTGAAATTTTGGAATCGCCAGAAATTTTTAATTGCTTGGTGTCCTCAGGGTCGAGGTGGAGGAATTCCTCGGGGAATTACTCCTCAATTATGCAAGAGTATTCTTCTCTTTCCTCCCGCTCGGGCTGGGCTGTGTCTAGTGTACTAGTGCCTGCTGGAAATTGGCTTGGGGGCTGCCAATTGTCTGGAACAGTGAAGAGGAGGGATTTTTTACAGAACTAGATTGGTTCTTCTGGAATCACCTCCTCCACATATGCCATCAGCAACGTCCTTGTCTTCTCCCTACGCTGAGTGTGGGATATGGATAAGGCCCATTCTAGTTGTTTCCTCCTTCTCTGTCTAGCAGTGAAGTTATGCCAGGTAGGGCCATGACACGACTGAACTCTTTCCCTCAGCATGGAGGAGCAAGGGAGGGTACCAATGAGTCATGTGAGAGTGATGGAAGCCCTCTAGGAGCTGTACCAGTGCGTAGAGCTTCCGGGATGGTGGAATGCCAAGGTGAAATTGCTTCAATTTGCACTTTGCTAGATGATAACGTAGAGGTTTGACATGACTGCTGCCTTAGACGTCCCCCATCCATTGTATTTCATGACTGTCATTTTTCTCGCGTGAGGGAGCAGTCCTTCACTACTTGACATGAAGTTATGGCATTCTCCCATTTAATGGTGAGGGGAGGGGAGCTGAACTGCCATATTAATGGCTGAGGTTTGGGTTGTGCTACATGGCCGCCATGTGCTTCATGTCACCCCATCTGGGGTATGTCATTGTAAAATATTAAAATGCTCCACCATTTGAATGTTTCTTTCAAGGAGTTGTCAGTGGAAGTCCATAAAGGAATATATTTCAAAATTTTGTTTCCATAATGTTTATGGGAAATCTTGGTTTATATGGACCTTGGGTAAGTCTGTCACCATGATTTTCTCACAAACATAAAAGTGTTTCACATCTAAAAATGGTTATTATATTTTTTGTTACAGCTAGAACAACTGTGGCATTTTGTTTGTTTTTGGGAATCTTGTGAAGATGAAATTGTAAGAAGCATTTTCTTAGAGAGGCTACGGAATCCATTAATGCAAGGCACCGAAGAATTTTCTATGGGGATCTGATCAATGCAAAAAATGAATTTAGTGACACCAACTTGTTAGGAGTTAGTTTTTTTGGAAATTATTACAGTGGGATTTTGAACGATGGAACAATGATCATTGCCAATCTTCTAATTTGGAAAATGAAAGGCTTCACAATAGTTTGATAGTGAGTGAAAATATTTGGGTAGAGTTGGGCACTGAAATATGTTTAGAAGAATCATAAACTCATATTGTAAGACCCTTCTTATGGACCTAAGATTTATATGGACTCGTGTAGTATTTTTTTTTTATCTAATAGTGGACATTCTATTCTAATTAAGATATGGTTATGAACTTGTGTAATTATTCTATTGTAATATTCAAATCTTATTCAATTTTTTTTGTTGTAATCAAATAATTTCTATTATGTGAAACCTTATTTACTTTAATTAATATTATTATTTATTGTTTACTAACAACATAATTCATCTAAATTTATAGAAAATTATAACAATTCATTTAGCAATTAATAACAATTTAACAATTGATAACTAGTGATGAGGAATAAGTCTGATTATATTTCACTTAGTATGGTGGTGTAGTTCCCTACAAATTAGCTGCCCTTCTCCGCAAATTGAATTGTTCATACTATATTTACCTCCCAACCAGATAAGAACAACCTCTCCATCTCCCTAGCTCTAAAAAATCCCAAGGTTTCTTATCCCTCCACACCCAAAGCTCAAGAACAACACCCATCCCACCAATATCTCAAAATCATAGCCACTCTCTCACACAGTTCACAATGTTCATGGTTTTTCACTTCCAATGGTTCTCCTTTCATTTAGCCAAACTTTTATTTTCCCCAAATCTTACAGCACCTTCTCCTTTCCCCAAATTCCCCTTTATGCCTTCTCTACCACTATCTTTCTAGCCTTCTTGGGAAGGGTCTTAGGAAGGTCAATTATTATAAAATAATATTTCCGCCACCTACCCACATTTATTCATTTTACATCTATCTAATACATTAATTAATATAGGTATTTCCCATAGGCTTGAGGGCCTAACTGCTAATAGTGAGCGATCCGCCAAGAGCAACCGAAATATTTCTGGTAAATCAGGCGAGAACTTGAGCTACGCACATACGAACTTTTAATAGGAGGTGGAGCCAACAGAGATATAGAAACTGGTGTTATTGCGGCTACACCTCCTAATTTGTCAGGTATACTGCGAGCAATCTGATTTATTGGGTAAGTCACAAAATCCAATATCACTAAATGCAAATCAATCCAAAAGAAATCCAATTTCCCATTTACCAAAATATAATAAATCTTGAAATAAATCTAATTATTTAATGAAGTAATTTTATAATCCTTTAATTTTAATTATACTACAAACATCACACACCCACCATAAATAATAATAGCCAGCATATATTGTAATGATACTAGCATACAAGCATAAAGTATGTATGCATATCTAGCACATACATAGTTTTCCCATGTACTAATGATAGCAACTGTCACATCTAATGCATAGTTCTTATGTTCTATCGTACAATCATGCAAGATAATAATCCTTAAACACAATAATCTAAGTGGTCAACTTACATATTTATAAAGAAAAAATTCATGCAATTATAGAATAAAATAAGAAGGCCATGCGCATCGTTCCTCCACTAAATTTTGGGAGAACTAGGAGTTTCATCTTTTGCATGCTCCTCATTGTACTTTTCCCATTGATTGAATAAATCATCACATAGACTCTGGTGGGAAAACACGTGTTTCTCCTTTGGTAGATTCAAAAGACAATTATCCCACCCAAACCTCTTGATATACTTTTCTATTTTTGGAAAGATGGACTCTAGTAGATTCGTTGTTCTCATTTCACTTGTTAGGAATTTTTGAAGGTGCCCGCACTCTAATGAGAAAATATTATTGACCTCCACTTCATGATTCACTACACTCTCCTTAAATTGATCTGTAACTTTGGTGGCTAGAAAAAATCCATTAGGTGGACTAAAAATGGGTAGTTTACACTATACAATGGTGCTTTCTATCAAGTCCTAGATTTTGATGAAAGAAAACCATTCATCCTCGATTCATTTATGTGACTCACTAGACAATCTTCCCCAATAATTGCTTGCTTGTTTGATTCTATATAGCTTGGCCTTGTTCAATATCTTGATATTGTGATCCTTGTGACCCCATTTCTTCTATATTTGCTTGATAAAATCTACTTGGTCTTTTACTTTATCTCTCTACACCTTCCAAATAAGATTTATTTGTATAATATAGAAAATTGAATTCTTAGCCCCTATAATCCAAACACTTTTTCAATGAATTCCTTCCGGATTTGATCATTGATCTTATATTCTTCCAAGACTTCCTCAATAAAATTTCTCATTGCATCTTTTGATTCCTAGTAGTAATTGACTTGGTTCTCCAATATTGTGATCTGTTTACCAAGGCTTTAAATTTCTTCTACTTTTGCTTTGGCCTTGTCTATGGTGGCATGAGAAATCACTATCCTAGATGACAATATGTCATTGAGCTTAGATTTCTTGGTGTCAACCATGGTCAATTCCTTAGTTGTGTAAAGGATGAAGGTATCCACATCCTCCTTCTTCCTCTGTTGGGTTCGCTTCATAATTTCTTGTTTTTGTTAGTCATATGCTATTGATTCAAGATAAAAAAACATCTTCCATAGGTTCTGGAATCGTCTGGTCACCCCATGATAAAACATTTTCTAGGCTTCCTACAGTGTGTATTTGGTCAAGCATTGGTTCTTTTCCTTTGTCCCCCACCTTCATAAGAATTAAATCCTCTCCTATCAAATCAATGACACTACTAGGAGGGGGTGTTGTTTGTTGTGTCAAGTATTGTGTGTGGGTTTTCTATGATTGATACTATGTGTCACCTGATGCAGTATTTGTATCTCATTCAGTCTATGTTTCTTCTTGTTGAATGCTTTCTTTCTCTTTCTTTATTCTCTATTCTTATTCGTGTCTCTTCTTCTCTTCAACTACCAATCTTTTCTTTCATTTTCTTCCAATCCTCTTTATTCTTTTGTTCGTCTTCTTATATTATTTTTTTTCTCTTCTTATTTCTTTTCATTTCGGCCTCTAATTTCTCTTTCTCTTGTGCATCCTTCAATGCCCTTTTTCTAATCTCAACTTTATCTACTAACATCCTAGATTCTGATAACATTTGGGCATTTTCTTCCTCCTCTCTTTTCTTTATTTCTTCTTCATTTTTCCTTCTCATATCATCTCCTTGTTGCTACTTCCTCTTCTCATCCTTAATTTCCTTTCATTTTACTTCTTCTCTTGGCTTGATCTCCTTAGCTCTCATGGCTTATTCCTCCTCTTTCCTAGTTCTCTTTATTTCAACTAGCCTTATGTTGATCTCCTCCATTTGACCTTCTGGAGTCATGGTACTTAAAGATACTAAGTCTAAGGATTTCAATTTAGCCTGGACATCCTCCTAGTCTCTAGAATTTTCATATGGGAGTTCATCTTGCCATTTTTCATGAGTATACGACCAAGATAAAAAAATTACCTCACAAGTTTTGGCCACAAGCCCAAGTGGATCATGCCTTATGAAATTCCCTTGAGGAAACATGTAATCTAGCATGGCACTAGCTTCTTGTCTAGCTAGTTTTGGATCCTTCAGATGATAATACCCCAAGTTGAAGTTATAAGGGATAAACAATTTATTTTTAGCTTCCTTTTGTAGAGAAGCATTGAATCCCTACAACACTATTTGGTATGCTATTTCACCTAAGATCAATTTGTTGGGCACAAATCTTGGAAGCAAATGTGGAGCAGCAATAGCACTAAAAATTCTCAAGTATAATTCTCTTGTAGGGATCAACTTTCAATGTATTCGATCATCTTCATGGCCTCCTTGGTCAGACTTTCAAATTATTTGTTGAATATGAGTCGATAAAGGGAAGCCAATAATTGATCACAAATAGTTGAATAATGTCTCCTATACTTGTTCTCTCAAAGAAATTGACAATATACATGGATTGGGGGCTCTAAGATATGCCAACTTAGGCTTACTCCCATGAAAACATTCATGGCATAAATTACATCCACGAGGTAGGATGACATATAGAATGTAGGCACAAGCTTTGGATTTATACACCCTTTCAATCATTGTGTTCAAGGAATGTGAAAGAACAGCAACCCAATTGAATATTTAGGAAGTGGTAACCACAATATAATATGGTAATGAAAACCAAGCATCCTTGAAATGAATACAATTGTTTTCATAGTATAACCTGGCTATTAGGGCCATTGTGTATACATAGGGTTCCCTCATACTAGTTATGGAATATATACCATCAAACTTATAGAAAAACCTCTTTTCTTTGACCCACCAATTGGATAAAAAAAAAAATTGTATCATTTTTCTCATTGAACTGCTCTACAAAACTCTTAACCATATATACTTGAGGTTACTATAACTTATAGTATTTTCCCATCTCGTATGCCTAGTAAGAACGTGTGCATATCCCTTATTCATTTAGGATGGTCATGATCCTAAGGTTGGCATGGAAAATCATCCAATCAATGGCCTCTGAAAAAGACATGATTGACATTCTCACGGCAACATAATGAAAACAATATTTTCTTATGTTAATGAAAATCATATCATCCGTTGCCTTACATTAGAGTCACTTTGAGGTATTATTCCTAGATACTCTTTAGTATGAATAATTTTATACAAATTATTCATCCCGGGAAAGGAATTTGAGCACTCCATCTCGGGAAAGGAATTTGAGCACGTGTGATGTCCTCAGTCTCTTTGAAAGTAGGCCTCAATGGTTCCTCCTCTGGTGTAGGTATCTGAATAACAAGTACATATTCTAAGGAGGTTTCAACTTCAATAGATGTTGACTGGGAAGCATAGGTTTGTTCCATCTGTTTCTTTCCCTTCAGGGATTTCTTGGGTGTCCTAACAAGAGGACTCCTTAGAGGCATTTTGTCTAAAAGAAAAATAAAATGGGAACAAAGTAAAAGAGAACATCTATTTTTATTCATTATATAATTTGAACATTACAACATTATATCCAAGTTTGAATTGAATTAATACACTAAAATAAAATTCACATGCAACCTTTAATAAAGCTTGAGAAAAGGTTGGATTTTTTTCATTTCTTTCCACAGAGAACAATTACAGTCTCCAATTCCTCTAATTCGTTACAACATACAAAACATTCAATCACGGTTTAAAATAATAAGGTTCTTGAAACATACCTAGAGTGCCAAAACACTAACAATGTTGTGTAAATGAAATGAGTGAAATCAAATGCAGCTGAACTTTAACATAGAACTCAGTCCAACGTGCACAAGGTGTGGAGTGAATACAAAACCATCCAAACAATACTAAGGAGAACACGTCCTCAACTACTAAACCATATTATCTCACAATTATCTAGCTAAACCTCACAATATAAGCTCACAAGGCCCAAAACCTAGCTCACAGGATTGAAACTCTAGCTTGCAATGCTCAATTCGATGCAGAAAATGGTGGTAAAATCAAATTCATGAAAACAAACACAAAAATCAAATTCATGAAAACAAACACAATCTCATGCCATCATTTCCAAATATCAATTGAATCCAATTGGATTCTACATATATTGATAATTTAATGGCGACTCGACAGTTCAGTGACTAAATCGGATATATTGATAATTTAATG
>ML779445.1:315342-367241 GCA_009831015.1 Picea engelmannii
CTCATAATAAAGACATAATTTAAAATGAAAAATCTAGAAATTACACCATTATCATATGCATAATATTGAACTAAAAATATAAATATTATACTAGTTTCATAATGAATATTATAGGATTGCCTACTAATTGAAAACACTCCAAATTTTTTATAAAAAAACTATAGTATATTTTTACATATATGGTTGTATATATTTCTATAATAATAATAATAATAAATAAATAATTATTATTATAGAAATATACATTAATAATAATAATAATAGTTGTTGTTGTTATTGATGATAAAACTACGACACACAACCCTGGAAATGAGATGTTCAACCTGTTGGAGATTGGCATGGAGTTGGTTAGGGTTTGGAGTGACAATGGTCTGGTGTGCAGGTAGAGCGAGGAGGTGATGATATTGGGGGAACGATGGTGGGAAAATAGGAACAGGTAGATTATTCCTCCGACCCACTTGTGGTATCTCAAATTTTTAAATCGAGTGTGGAAGTTTTGGGGTCAGAGAATGATGTGGTGATAGAGACATACTCTTCTTGGGGTAGGAGATGGATGGAGGTCATCCAACCAGCTAGCATCGAATCAAAACAGAGTTTGGGGGTGGACTTTATTAGGTCATTACCTTGCTCATAGGAGGTTTTTGGGATGGAATCTACTGATTTGTAAGAGTTTGCAGGTGCCCTTGAATAGGTGGATGATCCAAACTTATTTGGAAGCCTTTCGTAGCCGCCGGGAGATGGTTTGAATGTTGATGTGGAATTACAAAATTTCTTGAAGGGGAGGTCTTCATTCTCCTCTTTACACTATTTGGAGGACCTTCCTTGGATTTCCCTCTCGCTGACTGAATGGTTTTCATAAGGTTTTTACCCGACTTACACTTCATTGACTCCTTTTTCCCCTTGTGCTCTCCTTAATGAGGATGGGGAAGTAGAAAGGACCGTGGAGGGAAGGCTCGAGTTCTATTTTGATGAATGAAATAAGGGTACTGTGGGAGTGGTTCAGAGTCATGTAGGGGTTAATGGGTTTGGAGATAAACCCTCTTTAGGGGTTTTCCCACAGGGACCAAAGGGATCGATGGGGGTCAAAGGATTGAAAAGGGATCTGCCCTATAAGAAGGAGAAGTGCATTAAGGTAAAAAATCAGTCTGAAAAGCTAGTTTTCGGTGATGACATAGATATGGATAGGGTTATTAAGTTCTCTGATCAAGTGGTGGTGGAAAGGGCTAGGGGGAGACACTTTGGTATGGATTTCTTAAAGGATTGGGCTCGTGAAAACTAGGGAAGCATAATTATCGATGCGCCTACTATATGTAGTTTGGTGAAAGGATGGTTTTAATTCATTCTAAAGGAGCTGGAAAAGGTGGATTTGGTACTCCAGAAGCATTGGAGCATGGTTTTTGTCTCTCTCCTCCTCAAGCAGTGGATGCCTCTATTTGACTTGAAGAAAGAAATGGTGGAAAGAGAGCCTATTCAGGTCCTCTTCCATGTCTTCCTATGCAATTATGGAATCTACCAAGGTTTACTTCTATTGGTAACAGATTGGGGATTTTTCTTGATGTTGATATGTCCTTTGATAAAACCGGTTTAATGACGATGGAAAGAATTTTGGTTAATATTGATATCAGGCAGGGTTTGGAATTTGAATTGGAGATTGAGACGTTGTTAGGATCTTTTATTCAGCTTTTAGATTATGAGGGGGTTCCTTTATAGTGTCATCGATGCCACACTCTCAGTCATCTGGTGGCTCAATGCACTTTGCCTTTCAGGGGGATGATGGGGGGAGGAAAGATAATGGAAAAAGGAGGGTTGTCTGATCAACAACACCAGGGTGAATATCTACCAAGTCAATCCAAGTCTGGGTTGGTTTCAGGGGGGATACCAGAGTTTGAGAAGTAGTCAGAGGCATCGAGCATTCCTTGGAAGATTACTTCGTCTCAGTTGTAGTAAGATAAGTGCACTCCAAGGAATATTGTCTCTCAGAGTCTGAGTTGGGTTGTGGATTTGATGGGTATGTTTTCCACTTGTGCTTCTGCTTCACATATGTTAAATTATGTGTCTATTGTAGATCAATTGGATGTACACTCATCATCTCCTCTACAAGGTTCTCCCCCTAAGATTAATGATGAGAACTGCACTATCCCCCTAGCTTAAAGTACAATATCCCCTCCCATTGTCTCCCCATTATCATCTGCTACCATTTTTTCAGAGAATAGGTGCGTTTGATACCTTCTGAGGAATAGGACTATCATGACAGGAGATTCACTGCAAGGTTATGGATTTGATTCCTCAAAGAGGGGTTATTTCCATAATCATGGATGGGGTCCAAAATAGCATATATCTTTGGCACATGATAGAGCTAGGATGGATATTGTTTCCAGAAAACAATCATCAATTTAATGGGCACTTAGAGCATTAAAATCCCATGGAAAATTCACCCCATAAAATTTTTATCCTATAACTGTCGTGGGTTGGCAAACCCATTCAAAAAATCGTCGTTGAAGAGGATGATGGAACACATTTCACTGGATGTAATATTCTTACAAGAAATAATGGGGTTTAGTGAGGCTATAAAATCTTCACTATAAAATATTTTTCCAGGTTGGGCTTTTGTGGATGTAGATTCAAAGGGTTGCTCAAGTGGTTTGGCATCTGGGTGGAAGTTTAAAAATTACAATGTGGAAAATGTATGGAGTGTTGAGTTTGGGATAGGCCCAAATATGTTTGTGGAAGATCTGGGGAATTCCCTAACCTTCTTAAACATATATGGTCCATACCAAGATAGGGTGAACTACTGGGAATCACTACTAAGTAAATTTTTCTTTGGGGGAAAGGAGGTCATTCTCAGTGGTGACTTAAATCTCTCAATTGGTGCAGTAGAAGTGTGGGGGCCAAGGGTTATCCTAGATACCCTTACAAAATTTTTCTTACATGTTTTTGATCAAAAGGGACTGGTGGATATTGTACCCAACAAGTTCAATCCCACTTGGAAAAACAAACGTTTAGGAGAGGAGCGGATTGCTAAACGTCGGGACATGTTTTTGGTAGCATATATACTGGTTGATTCTTCAGATCTGATCATACAATGGGTTGAGTGTGGGGGCGAATATGATCATAACCCTATAGTTTTAGAACTAAAAGGGAGAGGGAGAAAACCACCCATCCCATTCAAATTCAATGCTAGTTGGCTAAAGGATCAAACATTTCTAGATTTGGTTCATAATATTTGGATTCCATTTGATCCAAACACTTATGGACATGAGCAGTAAATTTTGTGGAGAATCTAAAGAGAATCAAATAGGCTACTATTACTTGGGCTCATGAAAAAAGGAACAGAGAAGATCAAGAACTAAGTGTAGATTTTTTAATGACAAAAAACAACAAGCTAATATTTTGTCATACACTTAGCAACCTAGAGATAATTGTCTTGCATGAACTCTGATATGTCTAAAACCCACATTCAGAAATTTCCATAAGCAGAAATACACATTCCTAAGAAAATATACAGCAGAAATAAACATAATGAACAACATTCAATCACCCACGAATAACTCAAACATTTAGGAAAATGCCAAGGAAAACCCCAATGTGGGGAAACCCAATGAGAGAGAGAGAGAGATCTTATTATTCATCTTAAGGAACGTACATAATAGCAACAAAATCACATTTCCAGCCAAGAGAAAGACCACTTAAAACACCCAAACGGTCCCACCAAATATGCCTCGATTTTTGTGCCAAGTTCGTACTACCGTACGACCCACCCAGAAAAGCTGCACCTAAAAAATTGTGCAAACAACCTGTTGTACGGACTATTCTGTACAGCCCAACAACAAAAAAAACTACCTTGAAAACTGTGCCAAGCCCCACCTCAATTTCCGTGCCCTTTCCTCTTATTGTATGGACTATACGGATCCGTACAGTACGGCCTCCAACAGTAGAAAATAAACTCAACAACAAAAAAGAAATTCCTCCTTGGGATTTGTGCCCTAGCTCTCTTGGAAAACATGCCCTCTTTCCTCTCTCAAGCTTACTTAGAAAATTATCTCTCAATCTCCTCTGCTTTTGTCTTACACATGACCCAATGCATTCTTTTATAAATCTGAAAATGACCTTTTACCTCCCAAGTGTCTTTTCACCTTCCCAACCCTAAATCCAAAGGCCAAGATCTAATCTTTTCTTTTTCAAGATCAAGGGTCATGATTCATTCCCTCCAAAATGAATCACTTAAAATATTAAAGTACATTTCACTTTATTACATAAGTGCACTTTATGAAATAAAGTCATTTTAAAATTAGAAGGTACACTTTATTAAAAAGTCACTTTAATAAAAGAACCACTTTACAACTTTATAATAACCCATTACAAAGTTAAGTGCCTAGTAGTGTAAACATAAGGTTACATCTGCATACAAGAAAAAACATGCGGAGTACCTCACGAGCTAAAAATCTAACACTCCCTCTTAGTGAGAGATGTACTCACTGCCATCTCCATCATTTGGTCCCATCACATTGTGCTCTGTAGGAGCTCCCTTTGAACCTGGAGCTATCCTCAACACCTGCATAAAACTCGAACTAGAATATCTTCTCCTGATAGCTACTCGAAACCATGAGCTCCTTGGAGAATCCACTCCATCCTGAACATTGGTTCGACCACACTAGCTGAGCATCCTGCCAATGCTCGGAAGTGACTCGCTCTCTTCTCTCAGAATGCAAGACTGAATCCTTGGGCCCTCTGCAGTCTCAGGAGCCTCCTCATGCTCTTCATCTGACGATGAATCATACATTGAAGGTTGTCTTCACAACATATACAACCTGTTAACCTGATCATCGATCAGCTGCAGTTTCATCGGGTCCTCTCCCTCCCTGTAGATAAAGACATGTTCCCTCTTGAACAATGTACAATATCCTACATCCTCCAAGGTTGAGAATGAGAGCAAGTTAACCCTCAACCCTGGAATAAAGAGAAATCCATCAAGCTCCAGGAATCCTCCATACTCGAGTTGGAATATAACCCTTCCAAGTCCATGTACAACTCGTGCCATACCACCTTCATTTACCACCTGTCGGTCAGGACCTGTCCCTTTGATATTTAGGAATACTCATCAGATTCTCGTCATGTGGCAAGAGGCTCCACTATTCACAATCCATCTGATATCACCTCCAAATCCTCCATTACCGACACTAGAAACTAGGGTAACCAAAGAAAATTCGATGTCATACTTGGAAGAAAAGTCCTCCATTGATGTTGTAGCAGCTGTCTTAGGCCCCTCTAGTTCCTTCTTCTTCTTCTTCTTCTTCCTCTCAAGATAATGAGAAGCAAGGTGCCCCAACTGGTTACAACAATAACATCTGACTTTACTCAAGTCCCTCCCGGAACTTCCTTTCTTCTTGCTCTTTACAGTAAGATCAACATTATCATCAGCTCCATCTATATTCTGTCCACTGCTCTAATATCCTTCATGGATCTCCTCTTGAGTGAAATCATTCCATAGTCTGCTCCAATCTAGAAGATGCTCACAACCCACCACACACTTCACGAAGACTTCCCATTCTTTGGTGAATCCTTTCAAGGATATCCTCACCAACTATGAATCCAATATGACCTCTCCAACAACAACCATCTCATCTTTCACTTGAGCTACCCGGGTAAGATAAGAAGAAACACTCTCCTCCTTACCCATCTTGGTATCATGAAACTTAGCCTTCAAGGTCATCTTCTGGTTCTCATTCTTCGCCTCAAATAAGTTCTTAAGTGTATCCCACATCTCCTTGGTTGTCTTCTTCTCAGCCAAGTGTGGGATAAGGTGATCCTTCACCCCATCTAGAATAATCCTCTGAGCCTTGGCCTCCTTGACCTCATGAAAATCCAAAGTAACATGATCTTCTGTGGGAACCACAACAATAGAATTGACGTAGTTCCAAAACTTGTTCTCCTTGAGAACAACTAACATCTGGACCTTCCATTGCAAATAGTTGGAGATGTCATCCAACCGATCTTCAAATCTAATGCATGCAGCCATATTACCTATCACAGCTCAAGAAAAACAATCACAAATTTTCCCTCTTCAACCTTGCCCAAAAATCTCACTGTTCAATGTCACTCAGAGACAAAGCTCTGATACCATGTAGATTTTTTAATGAAAAAAACCAGCAAGCTAATATTTTGTCATACACTTAGCAAGCTAGAGATAATTGTCTTGCATCAACTTTGATATGTCTAAAACCCACATTCAGAAATTTCCATAAGCAAAAATACACATTGCTAAGAAAATATGCAGTGAAAATAAACACAATGAACAACATTCAATCACCCATGAATAACTCAGGAATTTAGGCAAATGCTAGGGAAAACCCCAATGTGGGGAAACCCAATGAGAGAGAGAGAGATATCTTATTATTCAGCTTCAGGAAAGTACATAACAACAACAAAATCACATTTCCAACCAAGAGAAAAACCACTTACAACACCCAAATTGTCTCACCAAATTTGCCTCGATTGTCATGCCAAGTCCGTACTGCTGTATGACCCACCCAGAAAAGATACACCTCAAAAATAGTGCAAACAACCTGCTATACAGACTGTTCTGTATGGCCCAAAAACAACAAAAACTGCCTTGAAACTGTGCCAAGCCTTGCCTCGATTTCTATGCCCTTTCCTCTTGTTGTATGGACTGTACGGATCCATACAGTATAACCTCCAATAGCAGAAAATCAACTCAGCAACAAAACAAAAGTTCTTCCTTGGGATTTGTGCCTTAGCTCTCTTGGAAAACATGCCCTCTTAGCTGCCCTCTTTCCTCTCTCAAGCTTACTTAGAAAATTCTCTCTCAATCTCCTCCTCTTGAGTCTTTCACACTACCCAATGCATTCTTTTATAAATCTGAAAATGACCTTTTACCTCCCAAGTGTCTTTTCACCTTCCCAACCCTAAATCCAAAGGCCAAGATCTAATCTTTCATTTTTCAAGATCAAGGGTCATTATTCATTCCCTCCAAAATGAATCACTTAAAATATTAAAGTACATTTCACTTTATTACATAAGTGCACTTTATGAAATAAAGTCACTTTAAAATTAGAAGGTACACTTTATTAAAAAGTCACTTTAATAAAAGAACCACTTTACAACTTTATAAAAACCCATTACAAAGTTAAGTGCCTAGTAGTGTAAACATAAGGTTACATCTGCATACAAGACAAAACATGCGGAGTACTTCCCGAGCTAAAAAGATAACACTAAGATAATGTGAGAGACAATTACAAGGATTACAAGATGGGGAGGGAAGGGGATATCTAACCCAAGACTCAAAAGAAGAACTAGTGAGATTGGATATGAAAAGACAAATTCTTTTGGGGGAAAAAGAAGTCGCATGGCAATTGAAAAGTCATGTGATTTGGCTTCATTGTGGTGATGAAAACACCAAATTTTTTCAAGCCTATGTGAAAGGAAGGAAAATGGTCAACACCATTTGGGATTTGAAGGGAGACAATGGGGAAACGGTTCAAATCATTTGAGGGACTGGCCAATATAGGTATTTATCATTTTCAAAGATGATACAAGGCTCAAGAAGGCACATCCATTACTAAGATTGTTCATATTGCACAATTATTTCCTAGTTTTGTGGGGGTTGAGGATAATGAGATGTTGATGGCTAAAGTGTCTAAAGAGGAGTTAAAAGGGATCCTTCATTCTTCCCAAAAAGATAAGATCCTGGGGCCCAATGGTTGGACGATTGAGTTCTTTTTGGTGTTTTTGGAGCTTATAGGTGATGATCATTTACAGGTTGTTGAGGAATCCAGGTTATCAGGGCACATTCACCCTCCAATCAATGCTACATTCATTGCACTCATCCCCAAAACCGACCATCCAACATCCTTTGAAGATTTCCTACCAATTTCATTATGCAATTGTTTGTATAAGATCATTTCAAAAATCATATCCCATAGATTCAATGATATTTTATCTAGATCGATATCTGGTGAACAATTTGGATTTTTGAATGGTAGACAAATACATGAAGCAATAGGGGTGGCGTAGGAAGGCTTACACTGTCTGAAAACTAGGAATCTAAAGGGACCAGTGGTAAAGATTGATCTTTAAAAGGCATATGATGGAGTAAATTGGTTATACCGTAGAAAGTTATCGACTCACCTGGGATTTGGGGTAGACTTTATTAGTTGGGCGATGAGTTGTCTTTTGTCGGTATCTTTTTTTGTCCTTATCAACGATGCTACTTCATCATTTTTCCTCCCTGAGAGAGGATTGAAGCAGGGCTTCCCCTTGTCACCCTTACTATTTCTCTTTTTGGTGTAGGGACTTAGCCGTTTCCTTGGTGAATACAAAATATTGGGGAATTTCAAGGGGATACAAATCTCTCAGGTACTGTATATTTCACATCTCTTATTTGTTGATGATATACTGATATTTTTTTATGGTTCTAGAAGAGACATAGAAAAGATCTGTGATGGATTGGCATTGATTAAAAGAGCAATGAGGATGCTGGTAAATGAGTAGAAATCAACAATCTCTTGTTACAATATGGAGGCTGAGGAGATTAGATATGTTGCCGCATTGTTACCTTTTCATGTAATGAACCTTGATGAGGGTATGAAGTATCTTGGATTTTCTTTGAAGCCAAATAACTACAAGAAAGAAGATTGGTTATGGTTGATTACAAAATTGGAAAAGCGGCTACAAGTATGGAGTCACAAATGGTTATCTCAAGCAGGGAGACTGGTATTAATTAAATCGATGTTGGAGGCCATCCCAATATACTGGATGTATTTTTCATGGATCCCAAAAGGTATTTTGGAAAAGGACCGAAAATTTTTCTTTTCATATCTCTAGAGGGACAATAAGGAGCATAATGTGATGTCTTGGGTAAAATGGGAGAATATTGTGGTCCCAAAGGCACTTGGAGGGTGGGGATTAAAAAATATTTTATTTTTCTCAAAACTATTGGTTGCTAATGTTGCTTGGTGTTTGATTACTACCACTCATTTATGGACTAGGGTGGTGTACCAAAAATATATAGTATTTGTTTCTTTCTTAGAATGGATCCGATCTTTAGGTAAAAAGACACAAGGAATATCTATTATTTTGAAAGTATTTATAAGGGAATTTGAGTTGATCGGGAATGGCCTCGCTTAGAGGGTTGGAAATGGTAGGTGTGTTCATATTGGGATGGACCCATGGGCTAGGAGCATGAGGAATCATTTTCTTCCTGATGAGATTCGAGTGGCCTTATCTCAAATAGGCATAATACATTTGAATCAGGTGGTGGACCCCTTGTCTACCAATTTGTGGCATAAAGGGTGGAAGGATGGTCGCAGACTTGATCTAAAAAATGAGAAAAATGTGCTCTGGGATAGATATATGCAAGCTCTCATCTCTGCTCACATTAGAATTACTGACAGAGAGGACAATTTTATTTGGGACCTTCAACCAGCGGGTTTATACTCGCCTAGATCTTTTTATATTTAGTTAAATGTCAATATGCATAATAGGGAAGTGAAGTGGTGGTGGAAGTGTTTATGGAAGTTCAACTTCCCATCCAAAGTGAAGCTTCTCTTTTGGTCGATCCTAAAAAATAAGTTTTGACATGGGAAAATTTGCAAAAACGACAGTTTCATGGGTTCGGGTGGTGTACCATGTGCAAGGAGAGCATGGAAATTGTTGATCATTTATTCTTGAGATGCCGATTCACTCAACAGATTTGAAATGAAATCACAAAAGAACTTAATTCTGTATGTTTTAGGCAGGGTCTCTCCACTGAAGATGCATTAAAATCATGGGTTTAAAATTTATCCACAAAACCAATCAAAGCACTCCTATGCATGGGAATTCTGAATTTTGGGGAACAAATCTATCTTTCAAGAGGAAACAACTGCCCCCTCGATAGTTGCGAGCCAATGTATTGGTATTCTAAATTTTTTCTCTTAGGAAACTTGTGTACAGTCCTTTCGGCATATTCAACATGAAGAGTTCGATTATCTATAGCCATGGCGATTTTTTGATGAGGTTGCTCAAGGGGACCCATCAATTTGTAGAGGTGGAGGTTGCCTTCATCTCTCAGAAACTCATTATTTCTACCTTAGAGCTAGACTAGGAGGAGGATATAATAATTATGCAGAATTGATGGCTCTAAAACTTCTTATGTTGTTTGCTATTGAAAGGGGATGCAATACTTTACAAGGTTTTGGGGAATCTATGGCTGTCATAAAATGGGCAAAGGGGATTCAAAGATGTCACATTATGAGATTGTTGTCAATATTGGAGGAGGTTTTAATGTTAAAAAACCATTTGGACAATTTTTCATTTTCACATGTATATAGGGAGAGTAACAGGGTGGCCGACAAGTTATCCAAAGAAGGCACACAACTAAATTTGGGGAAATGGAATATTCAAGAACGTGGTATTGATGGTCCTCGGGGGTTCTGTCATAGGCCTTTTCAAGATGGTCATGTATATGATGGTTAAAATGTCTCTTTACTTTTTGGTTATTTTGGTAGTATATGGATAACTCTGACTTATGATGGATATTATAAAATGTAATAATTTATGAAAATAGGGGGACAACAATATCTTTTTTCAGTTAATGTAACTATGGAAGATATGATGGAAAAATAGGATGCATCCTATGCATACCATATATATTCGAATGTAATTTTGTACTTCATAAGGTAATAAAATTACGTTTTTTTCCGGGGGAAAAATAATAGTTGTTGTTGTTATTATTATTATTATTATATATTTCTATAATAATATTTATTTATTTATTATTATTATTATTATTATTATTATTATTATTATTATATATATCAAAACCCGTGATTTAAAAAAACAAATATTAATTAATGTTATTAATGAAAAGTGCCAATGCATTAACTATATTTCATTTATTACAACTATTGGAAAATCAATTATCATATTAATGCCACTCTCAATATCCAAGACAATTTCAAGAAGCCCCGAAAGCCGTCATTCTTACGATAGAAAAATTATATTATTAAAAAATATCACCAATCTCCAAATTATATAATAAAAAATTTCCTTCGACATGCACCCCTTTTGAAATTTAAAGCATTTTGATTGGCTAATATCCTATGGCATGGAATTGGTATTAGGGTTTGGGGGTGCATTTTTAAACCAAATTTCCTTATAAATATGGTTTATTCTTATTTATTATTGTTATGAAAGTTTATTCAACATTATAACTATAGATTCTTTGTTGAGAAAAACTTAACTATTAATCCTAAGTCCAGATTATGATTCTTTATGTCTCTCAAGGACTTCAAAAGTTCTCTACTTTTTGTACTTCTAATGGAATAGGTTTAGCTGCTACATTTTGGTTCAATATAAACTTATTTGTTACAATTTAAAAAGTAAAATAATAAACCAATATAGATCTATCTTAACCTCGATTTTTTAAGCACCATGAGGTTTGTGCCTTGATTTACTTTTTATCCTTCTTATTTTTTAATAGATATGAGTTAAAGATGGATTTATATTGGTTAGAAAATATGGGTTCAAACTTCATTCATAGTAAATCCAATAATAATCAACACATGATAATTTAATAAAGATAGCCATACACGCAAAAGAACAAGAATATTAATGTAAAGTGCAGATCCCTCTTAGGAACAAATTCCATTCTCAACAATAATATCAATTTATCACTCACATCAGTTTGAATTGATAACAAATGAGGAAAACCCTTGAATGTATATAAGAATGCAATTTATTTTTTAGGAAATATAGAATTCCACACTAAACCCACCAAGAAAGAGAAGACATATTTTTAAGCAATAAATTAAATGATAGAACATTTACGCATTACACATAGATTTTTCCGTGAAAACCCAAATGGGAAAACCAACATTCCTTGAGCATCTTTCTCTCATGTTGTCTTATTCATTCAAAATAAAGAGTTACATGACTAACCTTGGTCTACACCTAAGACACAATTTCCATCATACTCTCTTGCATTACACAAGAACAACCCTGCATCTAATACGACTTGCATCTACATGAACAAAAACCTACTGCTAGAGATTAGAATGAAGGTCAACTTATAGGCTTTATTTATAGGATTTACAATAGGAAAAATCCTAAATCATGGAGCCCGAAAATGCTTAGATATCCTTGCAAATGATTGCCTACAAATCCTACGAATCTAAGGATTCTATTACAGTCAACTACAAGTCAGATACACAAATACAATTACAATGTTCTTTATTTATAGGCTTTACAATAGGAAAAACCCTAAATCATGGTGCTCAAAAATGGTTACAGATCCTTGCAAATGATTGGCTACAAATACCATGAATCTTAGGATTCTATTGTAGTCAACTACGAGTCATATACATAATCGAATTGTAGTTGGTATTTAGTCAATTTTCCACATGACCTCCTAATGGATGATTCCACGGTCGATCACTTTGAACTTAGACTTTTCAGTTGATAACTTCGACCTTGATGTAACGATCAACTCAACTTATCCATCAATCGAATATGTCCCAGTTGATCCACCTCAACTGCTAGTCGGTTGACTATACTTTCACTATAAATGATACAACATTCCCAACATTCTTCCACTTGTTATTTTCTTTTTAGAGACAACACTTGAACCTTTGTTCACTGACATAGGGAAACAAGTCCCATTGCCTCTCTACACCAATAGAACTTCACAAAACTCATAGACTTAGTCAAAGAGTCTACTATGTTTTCCAACTTATCTACTTCTCTAGTAGTACCACGAGGTCTCCATTTAGTGAACCTATGACATAAAATGTGCATTCATGGGATATTAAAGAATACCCCTAGTTTCACTAGCTATTGAAAAATATATCCCAAAATCCTTTTTTTGAAACCCCCTCCTAATACATATTTCCAATTAATAAACCATTATTTTTACTAGATGAAATTTTTTATATCCCCCAATACTTATAAATTCCCCCATACCCCACAACCCCCCCCCAATACCTACAATATATTAACCCTATTTTTCATAATTTCAAAACCCCCTTTATGAATGAACATGATAAGATATTGGTCAACAAGGTGAAGCTCCCATGAGCAACACCTTATTACTTTCCACCATGTCTATCACAAAATAGTATTGTACATCAACATGCTTCATCTTGGAATGGTATGTTAGGTTCCTTTCCAAAAATATTGTTCTTTTAATCTTGAAATTTATTTTCATATCTCTCTACTCAAACTCGATCCTTAAACATAAGCATTGCAACCATACTACTTATTTGTTTCCATGAGTGGTTGTCATGTATTCAATAATGTTGTTGACAAGGCTATGACTGTCTATCACTTACTCATCCAGCTAATTGCTCCACCAAACATCTTGAACACATCTCCAGTGGTTGACCTTCGTTGATCTAGATCTCTAGCCCAGTCAACGTCGACAAATCCATGTACATTTACTTCCCTGTCAGCTTCAAGATTTTCTTGGTAGCATATAGCATAATCTTTTGTGGGCGAAAAAAATACATGAACACTCTATTAAAAGTTGTCTAGTTCTCTTTCCTAGGTGTTGACATGTATCTTTTCAACACTCCCATTTCATTTGAAAAGTATCATTGAGTGCAAACCATCATATACATCAGACTACCAACAACACTTGCATAGGGAACATGTGCCATGTCCTCTATTTCTTCTTGTGTCTTTGAACACCATTCATCAGTTAGCTTTTCTCCCACATTAATTGGTACCTATTGTGGTTGCAACAAGCCCCCTTTACTTTTTCTTTTACAAGCAAAAGGAAAGGCCCCCCCTACTAAAATTTCAAACTTATTGCCTAATCCTCTATTGCTTGAACCTAATGCTATCTCCTTGCCTACATTAAGGAAGTTGAGAGTTTTATCCTGATTGATGCTTACCTTTGATAAGTGTTGATAATTTGTTACTATCGGATGATTTCGAATGTCTTCATGATGCTTATTGACCTATGATGTTTCGTTGACATTTGTGTGATATAATTGACATGTCATCTACTGACATTTTATCGGGTTTGAAATGTTTGGTGATCTTATGTGGCTGCCAGGTTTGATTTTATATTGATTGACTAACTCAAACTATGCATCTTCCTGTTGGCATGATTGTGCTTCATGTTTTCATCTTTGTGCTTTCACATGCAGATTATACTCACATGTTTTGAAATCTAAGTCTAAATCACGTAATTGTTGATCCTTATTTTGAGTTGAGACTTGAGAAATGTAATTTCAGGACGTTCATCTATGGCACCATGCTGTTGAATAAACCTAACACTCTCTTATAAATTGGCTTAAAGGTAGGGAATATATTGTTTATGTATTGGAAAGTATTCTTTTGATCACATGGACAATTTCATTCTTTTGTTTTGCAGGAGCAGGTTTGCAGAGAAAATTCATTCGCGTGACCGCTCAAGCATGAGAGGCCTATGGGGAAATATCTTGATCCTTGTCCATGACCTAGACCTTGATTCTTTCCTAGCTTCTACTTATTGGGAAGCAGATTTCCTTGGTTTTGTAATGCCTCGAAGTTCGAATCCCCCAAGGATATCATACCTACCTTCCAGCGAGCGTGTCTTTGAACCTCTTCATATTGGTTTATACTAGGTCCTCTCTTGGTCTTACCTCTCACCAAAATCCATGCCATAATCCCATTCAGCTTCCCAGTTGTGAGCCCTTGTTGTATTGTAGCCTAACACCTCATAGATATTTGTTGCATGCACAATGGTCTGATGTAAACACATTTTCCTCGATCTGATCGATTCTTGCTACTCACAATCTAAGTATGTATGCCCTCTGATATGAGTATATTGATTGGATTAACATGTCAAGAACACTTGGTTAGAGTCGACGTCCTATTTCTACTCATCGTAACTTGAGACGCTAAATTGTCACACGAAGCGTCATCCTTTTGCCTTCTTTGTTTTTCCTTCATTGCAGCTTAATCACCACATCCTTGGTCACCATATGCCTCGCTCCTCTCCATGATGCCTAGTTTTTTCAAATCCTACCTTATTCACTTTTTTCTAAATTGTGGCCCCTAGGTGCAGAACCTTAACCGATGGAACCATGAGGGAGCATGGAACGTGGACTCATGCGATTTCAACTTAATTTTCTAACTTGTAATTTTATTTTTCTTCATTTTTGTATATATTATATTATATTTTAATTCAATTTAATTTAATTATTTTTGAAAATTATTTATTTTTATTTTCCTGTGGTTTTCCCATGATTTCCCTTAATATTACTTCAAGTATTTGATTTTACTTAAGGGAACATTTATTCACGTTAAATATTTTACATAGGGTAAATTTCCTTTTTTAGCATGGATAAAATAATTTGCACTAAATAAACAAACTATTTAACTAAGACCTAGCATGTAATACACATTTGTATATATATTCATTTTAATTTTGATTTTCATTATTTTGATTTTCTTTTTTTAATTTTTTCCCTAACCCTAACTTGTATACACATTTTTACCTTTTTATTTCTCCCCCTCACACACTAGAAACCTCATATACTATCCCAAGTCCTATTTTTTAGGATTCCCTATATTTTAGGATTCCCTATATTTTAGGAAGAATTTTCTATTTTTTTAGGAATTTTTTTTTTTTTGGAATTTCTTCCTCCCCTCCCCAAATGGCATGGGAACCATATTATCCTGGTTAAATTTTTTATTTTCCCAAATGCCTTGAAATTCTCAACAAAATATATTATAACATGATTGGTGATTATTTTTATTGCAAAGAATTTAATTAATGTAAATATGAATGAGGATGCATATTTTAATATTATTTTATTTCACAGTCACCTCCCTACCAAAAAATTCCCACCATGATACCTAGACCATGCATCGTGTAATATTATTTCAAAAAAAATAAAATTATTATAAGAATATTTGTTGGGAAGTGTGTACAAGAAGGGGTTAATATAATTCTCATGGGGAGTGTGAGCCAATATAAGTCCCAATGTCATCGTCGAGATTTTACTGAGGCTTACTGCCTCTCTTACCCACCTTTTTTTTCCATGAAATTTTTTTCTCAATTTTATATAAGGTATAAAATATTTTACAAGGCATTGTCACAAATGACACTAAGATCGACGATCAAGTAGTAGGCGGTCAATCCAAACACACTAACCGATGCAACCATAACAATACAAATCAGAGGAATTGTTCTGTTGTTGGACAAGGTCAGCTGATGAGCAATCATCCAATACAGCGAATGAAAGAGTCGATCAGTTCGACAAGAAAGGCTACGCTATACCGAATACAGTCAGCACATAGATGCTGTCCTATATCATTTATTAGATCCACGATGAAAGCTAAGAAACAAAGAATAAACATCAAACAATACGGCTACGACCAAAGCAGAGTGTGGATCTGTTAATGCTATCAGTAAGATGGAGATGACCAAGGTCGAATCAGAAGATGCTGTAGTGGGTGATCGGGCTCTTGATCCCATTATCGCTGTGGAAGATAGATAGTCTTCCAGCCTCCTCCCTTATCGCTCTCTTTGAGAGTGCATCCGCTTCCCTGTTGTGAACTCTGGGGACATGCTGAAAACTAATGTTAGTGATGCCTTTAGCAAGATCCAGTGTCTTTTGTTTCCAAGATTCGACATGGATCGAACAGAGCTGAGATTTTTGCGAAATCCAGTCGATGATAACCTTTGAGTCGCCGCAGACAAGCAATTGAGAGATGGTCCAACAGGATGCCAGTGAGAGAGAAACCCAAAGCCCCATGAGCTCCTCTTTTGTGTTTGTTCCCGGACCGCAGTTGAGACTCCATTTTGTGATTCTCGACGGGTGAGCTCTGAAGAAACCTCCAGCCCCACAGCAAGATCCATTGGCTTGGGCTGCTCCATCAAAGCAAGCCAAGGTGTATCCTGCTGGCAGTCTAAGGTCAATCTCTTTATAAAAAATAGGCTTTAAAGAAGTCGGCTGCCAGGAAAAAGTAGCTAGGACCCTGTAGAAAACTACCAGCGTTGATGGAGTCCTGTTCTCGAACAATGCTCTGTTTTGCTCGATCCACAGATGCCAGCTGATGTGGGAAGCCAAGAAAGTCGGCGAGGATTTGTTTAAATGCCAGGATTTGAAGCAGTCAATGATAGTGTCTCCACTCCAGGTGAAAGAAAGATTGAAATGTTTTAGCAATCTGCTCCAAACTTTCTTTGAGAACTCGCAATGGATCAATAAGTGGTGAATGTCTTCTGGAGCATGTCGACAGAGGGTGCAGAAGCCAGGACCTTCCCATCCCCTCCGGCGAAGGGTGTCCCAAGTTAAAATCCGGTCAATGCCCGCCAGCCAAACAAACAGTTTGAATTTAAGGGGAATTTTCCACTTCCATACCTGTTGACGCCAGGACAAATCCAGAGCAAGATTTTTTAAAATCAGTAGAGCATTAAATATGTTTTTAACCGATGGGATGCCAGAGGCATCACCCCTTGCCCACACCAGGGTATCGGGCTCTTCATCAAGGGTAATGCCAGCACACTTGAGATCGGTGGTATAATGATTCCAAACAATATCCCTCCGCCCATTAAAAGACAGTTCCCTAACACCCATCCAATTATCCGAAAGGGAGGGAAAAACAGACGGAAGCTTGATCTGTGCAAGATAAAATAATTTTAGAGAAAAGAGCTCCGAACACATGTCCGGGGGTAAGAGCGATATGTCCTCCAGCCCTACAATCATGTCCCTACCGATTTTGATCTCAATGCCAGAACCTGGCTTCCATCTGAGCCAATGGAGGATGATGGGTGAAGAAGCAACCAGGCCCTTCCAGAAGGGGGAGGTCCACTTTAGATGATTCGATGGATTACGAATCCAATCAGAAAGTTTCAAAGAGCCAAGGTATTTTTCCACAATTATACGGTTCCAAATACTTTCATGAGTAAGAGCTCTCCAAAAGGTGCTAGCCAGGAGGGCTGTATTGAAGGTGTGTAAATTTTTAATGCCCCAGCCTCCTGCCTTTCTAGGCCTTGCAATAATCTCCCAGCTACAGAGGTGAAAGCTATGTTTATTCCCATGTCCATTCCATAGAAAGTTGGAGGTAAGTCGCCGGAGGGTGTTGATGATCTTTAATGGAATCCTCTCCAAGGACATCCAGTAAACCGCCAAGCCTTCTAAAACGGATTTTACCAGGATGAGGTGGCCACCAAGTGATAACCATTTATAGCACCAGCCTCCTATTTTTCTTTCATAAAGTTTGATAAGCCACTGCCAATCATCGGGGGAAGAGGCTCCAATCTTCAGCTGAAACCCGAGGTATCTCAAACCTTCGCTAAGGTCAATGAAAGTGTAGGGAATGGACCATTTGTAGATTTGTAGCTCCGGCTCCGAGAGTCCCCAGTGGTGGACAAAAGATTTTGAGAGGTTTATAGAAAGACCAGAGACCGAGCAGAAACAAGAGAGCACATCCTGAATGACAGACCACTCCGCTAGGTCATCTTTCGACATGAGAAGGAGGTCATCAACAAACATAAGGTGGATTATCCTTATGAGCTTAGTCACTTTGATGCTAGAAATTTTGTGTTCGGAGAAGCTTTTTTTGAGAAGGAGGCTGAGAGTATCCATGATCAAAATGAAGAGATATGGGGAGAGAGGGCAACCTTGTCGTAGGCCCCTCTCACTATTAAAGAAACTCGTGGCCTCTCCATTGATGATAACTATGAAGTTGGCACTAGTAACACACGCTAAGATCCAATTTGACAACTTGATTCTGAATCCAACAACATGTAGCACCAGCCTAAGGAAAACCCAGTCAATGCTGTCAAAGGCTTTGTTGATGTCAAGCTTCATTACCAGCGCTTTTTGATTCTTCTGCTTGATGCTGTGAATGCACTCGTGGGCTTCTCTGATAGCTTCCTGAATTCTTCTGCCTTTTAAGAACCCGAGTTGCTCCGCCGATAAACTCCTGCCCAGATAGGGCTTAATCCGGTTTGAGATGACTTTAGAAATTAACTTGTAGATGAGATTACAGAGGGAGATCGGGCAAAAAACATTGAAAGAGAGGGAATTAGATGATTTCGGGATCAGGACCAGGAACGTTGCATTTAGGCAACCAGAAATTTTACCCCTAATCTGAGAGTCTTCCACCATCCGAAGGAGATCCTCGCCAACAAGATCGAAAAAGAAAATGAAAAATTCAGTAGTCTAGCCATCTGGCCCCAGACTTCGCTCTCTTTTGAAATGAATCAGTATGTCTTTAAGCTCTGCAAGTGTAACGGGTTCATAAAGCTCAGTAGCTTCAGCTGTGGAGATAAATTGAGGGAAGAGGCCGGCTATCGAGGCCTTTTCGAGGAGAAGTTGGTCACTGGAGGCTTTGAAAAGTTGTTTGAAGTGGTGGATAGCTTTAGACTTTAACTCTTCCTGTCCCCGAATGGTCTCGAACCCAGATCTGTTGTTGCCAATAGTCCAAATAGATTTTTTACTCCTGTTGTAGCTAGCTATCCTGTGAAAGAACCTGGTATTAGAATCTCTGCTCAATAACCACGTCGCGTGACTGCGCAGCCTCCAGGCTTCTTCCTCCTGCCGCAGAATGAAAACTCTATCTGTTTCTAGCACTGTAAGTCTGGCTGACTCGTCCACTGATAGGGCTGATAAGGAAGAAGAAGTGGTGAGTAATGAGATCTCCGACTCGAGTTCCAGTAATCGGGCCTTTTCCTCATGCTTTATAACCATAAACCACGATTTTGTTTCAGATTTCAAAACTTTTAGTTTCCAGGCTAGTCGCCTCTGTGGATTGTCTTCAGTGAGAAAGCGTTGGTCATTCCAGACATTATGAACTAGGGATGTATAATCCGCGTGCTGTAACCAATGATGATTGAACTTGAAGGGGATGGATCTATAAGGAGCCGGTAGCAACAGCTTGAGGAAGACAAGTGCGTGGTCTGAAAAGAATGGATACTCTACCCACGAGGATGGAGCAGAAGAAGATGTCAGGAAAGCCTCAGCAACAAGAAAATGATCCAAACGTCTGGCAATGGCCTCTCTGCCAGATCGCCCGTTACGCCAAGTAGGAACCAGTCGGGGTGGTTGTATGTCAATTAAGTTTTTTGAATCAAAGAGCTCTTTGTAGGTGGCTTCTGTAGGTCCGGGCAGGAAGGAACCACCCCAATTTTCATCAGCCGTCAAGATAATGTTAAGGTCTCCCCCGAGAATGAGGTTCGGTAAGGAGAGCAGCCCACTGTCTGCCAGTTGATTCCAAAAAAAAGGCTTGTTCATACAAGGGCCATATACATTTAGGAAAGCCACCTCTTGACCAGTGGCTAGGAAATGGCCTATCAGGAGGATGCCCCCGCTCGATAGGAAAGACCGCAACTCAAAGAGGTCAGGATCCCAGGTCACCAACAATCTGCCTGAGTTACCTAGGGAGCTTGCAGCAGCGGAGACCCACGAGGGTCGAAATTGATGCACAAAATCCCTGGATAAAAGATTGGTCGAGAGGGTCTCTTGGAGAAAGATGATGTCAGGCTTAGAAAGCTCCAACAATCGCCGGAAGGAGGCACTCTTGAGGGGTCCTCCAATCCCTCGGATGTTTAAGGAGAGCACGATCATTACTTTGATCATGCCAAGGCCTTCATTGCTCTAAGGGCCTTTCCTTCCTGTGAAGGAAGATCAGTAGTAGGGATCTGTGTGCTGAGTAACTCTTTTTTCTTCCTGGAGCTTCTCGTCTGTAGAGGGGAGAGTTCTACAGCGATGCCACACGCCCAAGTAAAAGTTTTATTGTCTCGTTCTGAAGGAATAGTAGAAGAGGATCCTGGCTCAGTGGCTGGGGAAATAAGTTCTTTGCCTTGGTACACTGGTAGAATAGGAAGGTTATTTGGAAAAATACTAGAGGTGACCGAGGAGTTCAAGCTTGCCAACAAGCTCGCATCATCTTCCTCCGGTTGACTGAAGCCCGGTGGCATAGGCTGGGTGGCTTCAGGACTTTGGTGTGAGGGCAATGTATGTAAGTTCCCAATCAAGGTTGATGAGGTCGGCTGAATCAACATTTCCAGGAGGGGAGAAAGTGGATTGTTTGTAATGAAATGAGGGTCGGGGGTTTCTAAAGGGACCGACGAGGAAGTAAGGCAATGTTCTGTGGGAGAATCGAGGGCTTTGGTTAGTTGAGCTTCTCCAACAGGTAAGGGGCGGGCTTCCCTGCTAGGGGCCGAGAGCCAAGTGTAGCTAGAAATGGAGAGATTTTCCGCTTCAGTTAGGGTTTTAAAGAGGGAGGGGCAAAGGGTGTTCAATTTAATCAACGGGTCATCAGTCTGTCCAGGTAGGGGCTGGGTGGGTGGACGAAGGGGCGAGTCCAGGTAGGCCAAGGATGGGTCAGCCTCCATATAGTCGGGGGGATTGAGAATAAGGTTGCTATCTTCTGTGAAATCGGTAGGAGACTTACCCGGACAATCACGACGAAGATGTCCCGTTTCACGACAATGATTACATCGGAATGGAAGTCCGAGGTAGTCCAGTTTCTGTGAGAGTTTTCATCCTCTCCATTCAATCACCAAAGTTTTCGGCAAGCTAGAGGTGATGTCAATCGCCACCAGCACTTTACCCATCATCCTCGATTGTCCACTGAGCAGCCGAGCGTCGAGTGAGATGAAAGATCCCAGAGAGTTTCCGATGGCTGTCAAGGCTTCGGCATTCCAGAGGTGCAAAGGGAGGCCCGGAAGAAGTACCCATAGGTGTCTATGCTGGAAGTACTCCGTGTCTGGGTTGAATGCAAGTCTCCAGCGCTTTAGCATGAGGCTACCTCCTCCGTAGACCCAAACTGAAGAGAGCAGGAGAGTGTCATCCTCAGGAGATTTGCAGTGAAAGGAATGCCATCCCTTTTTGAGGAACTGGATCTATGGTAAATAACCCAGAACAGGAAGCCAGTTACTCTTTGTCCAATCCTCTAGCGGGAGAGGGCTCAGGCGCTTGTAGGAAAAACGACCCACCAATGTGCAGGTAGACATCATACAGACCTCTTCTAAGCCCACACCGTCACCCAGGGCTAGGCACTTTGTTTTTCTGATGGATTTCCACACTTTCCGGCCACTGGAGGCACCACGATGAAAAGGAGATTTAAGGGCGACATGACAAGAAAGATCGTCTCGGGGTAGAAGGGGAGAGGAAAGTAGATCTGGAGGGAGCCTGTTAGGGACAGTAGGAATGGGCTTCTGTGCAAGGATATTCGACAGTGGGGAAGAGGCTAAAATGTCAGGGTGCACAGCGGGGACATGATGCACAGTGGAAAAAGTTGAAATGGAAGGTTTGGAGGGAAAAGACTTTTGTTTTGGACCGAGAGAATCAAGTTTGTCAAACAACCCCACTTGTTTCCAAATGATTTCATCATATGTATGCATTAGTGGATCCGTCAGTGAATCCATTTTAAATAGTTGTTGGTAAGCTGGGAGTAGGCCCAGTAGGAGACAAAAAACACGAGGTGTAAAGGGAAAGAAAACTGGTTGTGGAGTGAAACTCGAAGTTAGGACAAGAAGGGATACAGGATCGAGAAAGGAATCAGTGGAACAAGATGAGAGCAGTGTATCTAGAATGTTGGAAAGCAGGAAAAAGAATACCAAAATCAATCACTGCTCAGTAAACCCGGTGGCACTTGGTGACAGTACACATCAATAAAAAACTCTACTGTTTTGTCTTGTAGCTGAAAAGGATCCACCAAGAGGCTGGCCCCAAAGCAAAGAATAACCTGTGAACCAATAGTTCGATCCTAATCGGTAAAGTGGTCAATCCCCTAAAGTCTAGAAGCAGAAAACGATGACTGGAAGACACTAAGCGCAAACTCCAGTGACTCTAAATCCGGCCGACATCAGAAAAAACTAAGGAGTATATTCAGGGAAGTATAGATTGAGTAACTAGGCAGTGAAGCAGCCAAGATTTCTTTGGAGAAAAGGTTAGCTAAGGCAAGGGTGCTATCAGGAGCTTTGTGAAGGAAGCTCCTGGTTCGACTGGATCATTGCCCGCCATTCTTGCGTTCAAAAAAACTCTCTTTACTTGCGTTGAATTCTTGTGGGTATGGTGTTTGGGTATTTTTTTTTGTTCTCAATCAACCCCCCCTCTCTCTTACCCACCTTACCCTGACGACCGAAACCTCGATGACCAAACATTTAATATGCAATGAGGGGTTAACTTAATAATAATTTTAGAAGAATGTACACCTTTTTAAAGATCATTATAATATTTGTTTTGAAAACCATGCATTATCATATCATGAGTGTAATTGGTCATCAACGAAGTGGGGAGTGAGAGTAGTCATCGAGGAAGTGGGTGAGGTAGTTGTTGGCGAAGTGAATGGAGTGGAGTGTGAGCCTAATGAAATCTTGACGATGATGAGGGGAGGTAATGTATTATATTTTTATTTTTAATTTAATTTAATTTTTGTTTATTTCTTGTTTAATTTTTTTATTTTTATTTGATTACTTTTGTTTTATTTATTTATTATTTATTATTTTATTTATTTGTTTTTTTTATATTTAATTTAATTTTTAATTTTTCATGGATAACTAGTTTCTCATAGGATAGATGAATAAGCAACATGAATTGGCCTAATGGTTAAAACCATGTGTTTCTTCCTTGGAGGTCACATGTTCAAACCTAGAGGGGGCTAGGATAATTATCAATATCTCTAACCTTAGTATTTTTTTTTACATTAACGGGGGTAATTAGTTTAGTTTAATTTTGATTTTTACATAGGATTATGAGTAATCATTTTTTTCATTTTGTTAATAATTGTAAATAATGTTGCTATTTTCTACTTTTTATTTTATTTTATTTTTAATTATTTTCGTAATTCTAAAAAAGGGAAAATTAGTTAAAATTAAACTATGAGCCACAGGTTCCATGCCCGCTTATGTTCTCATTCAAATTATCTGTAGGGGATGAATAATTTAAATCCCTATTTGAACAACTTTCTTATGTATGTGAGACTCCTTTTGCAGGTTGAAGATCAATGGTCCAGATTCACCCACAGGCTAAATCGATGGTTGTTGATCAATGTTCTTTAAACAAGCATACATTTTGCTACCTATGTCAGAATTGAGTCCATGATACCTCGTTGGAAAGGTATCATATAGAGGGATGCAGTGGTAGAGGTCTCTAGGATAGAAAGGTGACAAAAGACATCAAAAAAATCAGAAAGAAGTAGACCAAGAATTCGGGGACAAAAATGATTGTGCAGATTTCAGGAAGCCATTTCTAGAGTTACGGGAAACAAAATCAGGCCTAGGAGGCATCGATGGAAAGACAGAGAAGAGAATAATAGGATGGGATGTAAAGTAATGGAATATTGAGAGAAAAAATAATCTGAAATTGCAAAACATAGATGGAACCCAAATTTAGTTGAAGAACCGACTATACAAACTTCAAACAACTATATCTCAAGTTGCAAACAACGAAATCAAGCCAAGAATATCTCAACAGAAATATGAGATAGAGGAGAATAATTTATAGTGATCTTGTTCAACAGGGAAAAGCCAGAAACGCCCAGAATGACTCAAGAAATTCAGAAGACGAAGACAACATACAGAGTGAATAATATTTTTAAATAGATATCGTTTGTAAACTGCCATAGGGAGAATGTAACCACAAAAGAGTCTATTCATATTCCATTTGTAACTCTCACATCTACATTTTTGAAAATGTACAAAGAAATTGGGGCCAAATGAAATGAACAACCATGAGAGATCAAGAGTCTCTCCCTTATTTTATAAAAGAGAGATCATTGAATGTAATGAGGGACATTTTTCCTTTGTAATGAAAGATGGTACTATTAATTTCGAGTTAATAAAGAGAAGAATAAATTTTGAAGTCATAATTGTTTGCAAATGCTTGTGGGACTATTCTACACTTGTATTTGTAGTTTAAGTTTTCTGGGTATTGATCAAGCAAACTATTGATATGCTTAGTATCTAGAATCCTTATGATGTTGTTATTTCTTATGAGTGCAGGAATGATTTTGCATTTCTCTTCTTCAACTATTTGGAATGATATCTGTAATATTATTGTTATAACATACTTTTGGCTGCCATGAACTATTTATGTTGCCAAAGTATCATTTTAAGTTGTGCTCATGTATTAGTTTATCTCCTACGGGATAGGTTAGAAGTAGTTAGATTAGATTAGTTTGTTTTCAGTTTATCTTAGACTTAGCATTAATTAGAATTATTTCAAGAGGGTAGTCCACTGTCTTTCCCCTTTTTCTTCTTTTCATTCTGAGCATCAATGAGGCCAATATACTCATCGTAAATGCTATACCAAATGAGAGTATCTCTAATTGGGACCTGCCATCAGGCATTCTCCCTTACCTGCTTGACAAGCCATTCAAACCCATAAAAATTACCTTAGCAGGTTTTCAATCTTGCATGTTGAAACACTTCAAGATTGTTTCAATGTACTTCCTCTAGTTCAACCAAATCCTTCTAACTACCCGATCTCTCTTAATCTCCATTCCTAGAATGAAGTTCATTGCACTAAGATACTTCATGTCAAACTTGGAGGATAGATTCTTCTTCACCTCCTTTATTGCATCCATGTTGTTAATTGCAACCAACAACATTTCATCGGCATACAAATATACACATATGAAATGACCATCTTCTTCCTTGGAATATATGCAGTGATCAACTTTGCTTCTCACAAATCCCAAACTAAGAATGTATGTGCCAAAATTTTAGACCATGAAGAGATTGTTTCAACTTTCACACTAGATCTTTCTTTCCATTTACTATAAATCTTTCATACTGTTTCATGTAGATTTATTCTTCCAATTCCCCACGTAGGAACATTGTCTTAACATCCATTTTCTCTATTTCAATATCAAATGTTGCAGCCAGAGACATTAGTACTCTAATGGAAGTTAATTTTGCAACAGGGGAAAAAATCTCACCAAAGTCGGCTCCTTTGACTTGGGAATACCCTTTAGCTACCTTTTGAGCTTTGAATTTATTGACCAGACCTACTGCGTTTATATTTTTCTTGAACACCCACTTACTACCAATAGGTTTTCTTCCATTAGGTAATTCGATCAGATCCCTTGTCTCATTTTTGTGTAAGGATTCTATTTCTTTGACCATGGATTCCTTCCAGAGTCTACCCTCTATTGAGTCAACTTCCTCCCTATGTGACTTGGGCTCCTTGTCAATGGTATTTAACACAAAATAAGAATGGAAATTGGGTGGACTATACCTCTCAACTATTTTTCTTACTCATTCAAACCTCCTTATAACTGGGGTCAGTTATTCCACCTCTTCATATAATTCAGTTGACTCATATGAATCATCTTCTTCATCCCTCAATTCAAACCTCACCTTATTTGGATATTTCTCTATTTGAACCACTTCATAATTGGAAGTTCCATCGAATTCCTTGACACCACATCTCGATTGTACACTATTTTCCTTGATGCAGGATCCCAGAGCTTATATCCTTTCATTCCGTCCTTGTACCCAATGAAAATACACTTGACTTCCTTCTTATCTATCTTGATCCTCTTTTCCTTGGTAACATGCACAAATGCATCACAACCAAATACTTTGAGATGTGAAAGAGAAGGCTTATTTACAAACCATACCTCATGTGGAGTCATGTCTACTAGAGGAGAAATATTTACTAGATACTTTTCTGTGTTGACTGCCTCTACCCAAAATTCTTGTATTATCCCAACACCATTGGGTATGCTCCTTTCCTTGTCCATCAATGTTATGTTAATTCTCTCGGCAACTCCATTTTTCTATGGGGTATTTGTTGTGGTATTTTGGTGTGCTATGCCACACTACTTGCAGAACTACTCAAAATCCTTTCCATGGAATTCACCACCATTGTCAGTTCTCGACACCTTGATTTTATTATATGTCTGGTTTTCCACAAGAGATTTAAACTCTTTAAATTTCTCGAAAACCTTTGGTTTCTTCCTCAAGAAATATATCCATGTCTTCCTAGAAAAATAACCTATGAAGGAGACATAATATTGGGATCCACCAAGTGAAGGTACTGTTACATGCCCAAACACATCACTATGAACCAATTTTAGAATCCCCTTTTCCCTTGTTTCTCCAGATGGGAACCTCACCCAATTTTATTTTCCATATATGTAATGTTCACAAAAATTGACTTCCAAATTACAACCTGGAAAACATTCGACCATACCTTTGTTGTGCATAGCTCAAAGTCCTTTTTCTCCAATGTGTCCCATCCTTTGGTGCCATAACATGGTCAAGTCGACTTGACGAATACTAGTTGAGTTAGTTTGAATCAACGTAGCCCAATTTGAGCCGAGTCGAATAAAATTTGAGTCTACTTCAGGAACAACAATGTTGTTGCATCCAATTGAGTCAACATTCCTAACAACTTGTATAGGGTTCCAATCAGAACTCCTCTCATTAAGACCATCTCACCCTTGACCATTTTGAAAGTATCCTTCTGAAATAGATTGTACACTCCTACATCACTCATCTTGCTAACTGATATCAGGTTTCTTGCCAAACCCAGAATATGTATCACACCTGGAAGAGTTCTACTTCTTCCATCCTATAATATCAGTCGAAATATTCCTCGTTAAACAATTTTGGTTGACGAGTCATCCCCCAAGAACACATCTCCCCCTTCACATATCTCATATTCATAGAACCATTTTATGTGAGGTGTCATATGAAAGGATGCTCCTGATTCGATCAACCAAACATCCTGATCTAGCTATGTATTGGTCGACACTAGATAGACATCACCTCCTTGATCTGAAGTAGTCTTTCTTTCAATCAACTGCTTCTCATTAGATATCATATCGGCTTCTATTTCCTTTGTATAGAATTCTCTCTCTTATAATTCCATTCTTTACTACATTTCCAACATGTTCTTGTCAACTAAACCGAGAATTTAGATCTACCCTTAGACTTATATTTTCTACCACAAAATTCTCCTTTATCTCTGTCGAACAATCAACCTCTCACCATTAAAGCATATTTGGTTGATCCTTCCATGTTATTCTATCTCATTTTTTCTGACAATAGAGATGCAACCACATCTTTAGGTGCTAATGTGGTCAAATTACTCCCTACAACCACAACTAAGCTATCCAAGAGTCTGGAAAACAACATAATAGGGTTATACATTTCTCCTCCTCAGTGATTTTAATATTTATAGATGATAATTGGATTATTACAATATTGAATGCATTCAAATGCTCAATTATAGAGCTCCAATGACTCATCCTCAAAAGATACATTTATTTCTAAGGAACAACTTATTTATCGGGGATTTCGACTGGTACAAGCTTCCCAACTTGTCCCACAATTTCTTTGTTGAGTCTTCACTCGAAACATTCAACAATACCAAATCTGCAAGATAGAATAAAATCGTACTCCTTGCCCTTCTTTCAAGTTTCTCCCATTCTTCCCTCGACATACACATCATAAGGGTTCCTAGGAAGACCAGTACCCATTGTTCTCGATCTATAATGAGATCCTCAATTTTAAGTTTCCAAAGCTTTATAGCCATTGACTTTTTTGATCTCTGTTCTTGAATTGCTTGCCATTCTTTCAAGCATGAATTTAAAGATCACTGACTTCCAAATCCCATTGGACCTAGGGTTTAGAATAGATCTAATATTCACCAAATATAGGTTTGATACCACTTGTTAGGAAATATAGACTTCCATGTTAAACCCACTAGGAAAGAGAATACATATTTTTAAGCAAGAAATTAAATGACATAACATTTACACATTGCATAGAGATTTTACCCTAGAAACCCAAATGGGAAAACAAACATTCCTTGAGTGTTTTTCTCTCTTGTTGAATTGTTCATTCAAAATAAAGAGTTACATGACTAACCTTAGTCTACACCTAATACACAATCGCCACCATACTCTCTTTCATTACACAAGAACAACCCTGCAGCCAATTCGGCTTGCATCTACATGAACAACAACCTGCTCCTAGAGATTAGCATGAAGATAAACTTAATACAATTACAACATGAATTATTTATAGGATTTACAATAGGAAAAACCCTAAATCATGGCACCTAAAAATGGTTACATATACTTGCATATGATTGGCTACAAATCCCATGAATCTTGGTATTTTATTACAGTTGACTTGCAGTCAGTCTTCTGTCAATTTTCCATGTTAGCTCCTATCAGTTGATTCCTCGGTCGATCAATTCAACCTTAGACTTCCTAGTTGATCATGTTGGTTGTGGAGCCCGATTATCTTCCTAATTCATAGGTCTTTGTTTTTAGCCGTGTTTATACCCCACAAGGACTGTACAACCCGGAATATTGTACACCCCTCCACATGGGGGGATTGCAGGGGGGGATTCCCCCCCCCGTGGGGTTCGAAGGGCTCATCCCCCCGGTTGGGGGGTCTAGGGGAAATCATGGGTTCAAGGGAGAAGCTCGAAGGAAAAATTGCCTTGTAAATGTATATTGTAATTTCATAGTAAATTTGGACCGTTCATTATAAGGTCGCAAATATAACGGTAGAAGTTATGTTAGGGTTTTTTTCCCTAAAAGGAAACCCTCTTTTATGATGTAAATGTATTGAGGCTATGAATCATTGTGAATATTGTATTCTGAGAGAGGAGACTATGAGAGAAAGAAGAGGAAGTTATAACGGGTGTGTTGTAGGTTGTATCCCTTCATTTTGTTGGATAATAAAAAACAAGTACTTGAAAATTTCTCTGGTGGACGTAGACCACATTGGGTGAACCACGTATATCTGTGTCTCTATTTTATTGTGTATCTTCTGTGTTTTATTTTATTGCTCCATAATCCTTTTTTTCTAAGAGATCACTTCGACCTCAACTTAACCATCGACTCAACTTATCCGTAAGTTGAATATATCCCAACTGATCTACCTTGACTACTAGTCGATTGGCTATTCTTTCATAATAAAGAATATAACATTCTCAACATTAGTTAATTTCCCCAAAACCCAGAAATGTAGGACCATAAATTCCAGGTAATAAGAACCAATGTGAGAATAAAAGGGCCACCTAACAACAACCGATGTGGGCTATAACTACTAGGACCATAATTCAATATTACATTAAATACTCCAACACACGAACATCCCCCATGAAGCCTAACTTTGGGACACAAATGAGTTGGCATAAAGGATATGTTTGACATACTGAAAATTACATCTCCACATCACCCTTTGATTTGCACATATGCAATTATGCAAAAAATGACATAGTGTTGACCACTACAACCCGAGCATGGAAAGGTACAAACAAGTGCTTAATGGAGAATCCATCACCTCCCAAACACCTCCCTTATCTCTTAATTCATTCATGAATTTTTCATAGGAAAGATTTAAAATTTATAATTCCATCTCATTAATACGCATAGTCCAATGATTAACTTGCTCATCACAATTATTCAAAATACAAGTGATACAACTAGGATCTCTTTCAAAATAACAAGGAATGCTTCAAACACGATCCCTTGATTGATCTTTTGTACCTTTTATCTCACTTACTTCTTTGTCAAGATTCATATTGATGCAACAAAAATTATGGATGAACTTTCCCACTGATCATAAATGCTAAATAGTAGAGGTATGGTTAGTAAAATTAGTATCCTACAAAGAAACAAATTCATTAAGAAGTGGAGTATTAGATACTTGTGAGAGATAACCTTCTCATTAATCCCAATATTAACACTATGCAATTGGGCAACAATAGCCTGCCACAAGAAATCTCATCATCATGCTTATCATTAAAAGAGTGCATGGAAGAAACTTTCTCACAAAGTTTGTCATTAATTATGTGCAAAATAACATCTTTATCTCACAAAGTTCTAGGAATTTCTAAAGAACCAATTCTTCATCATCATCAAAAAAATCCACAGTGAAAGGAAATGAAAATACCATAAAATAGACAACATGAGTGACAAAATGAAAAATATGTGAACGAAGCACACTGTGTGGGCCCTCGTAAAACAATTTTCCTCCTTTCAATAAATAGACCTCATGGTGAAATAATAGTGTCCATCCCTTTAGTAAAATATTCAAGTTACAACAATACCCCCTTTTAATATTCCATCAAAAAAAATTGCTTCACCAGTTATTTCCCAGAAAAAATGGTTCTGCAAGTTATTTCACTTTTCAAAATTTCCTTTCCATGATTTATTTTGTCAAAAATGTGGAAGTACCTTGAAACCAACAAGTTTTCTGATTTCCCTATATAATTCTATTGATCAATGTGTGAACAAATACTATTTGAGCTTTACTATCCAATGCTCAAATAATTATAGACATATTTGCATACCATAGGGAAAATATGGGATTTAAAAAATAAAGTAATTTTTAAACTTTTTTTAATGAGGATGTACTCGTGTTGGTCTATAGAGGGGGGCGTTCCAATATGGAAGAAGAGGTGGAGCCTAGGTTGAGGGATTCATTGTACGATAAGGTCAATCATGCTTGAATATGAGGTTCAATTCATAGTTTAAGAGGTGCCACATGCTATTTAGGCATACGATGAAATGGAATTAATATTTGAACACATTATATAAATCAAGGAACTTTTATAATGCATGGACTTTTCATGTTGAAAGTGGCACATGGAAAATAAACCATGCATCTTCAATTATGGCAGAAAATGTTCTTGGATAAGATACACTAAAAAAAACTGTCAAAGCATATGCATATAGCATGTCTTATGAAATCATATGAAGCCCAAAAAATTAGCATTATATGTTGATATCAAATTGAGAAACCCTCAGACTAGGGCTTAGTAGATGAAGTCATCCCAAGTAGGGAGAATATCTATGTAAGAGAAATTTCATTAGAGAAAGAAATGTGTACCATATAATAGCTTCAAGTATATTAGGAGGAAGACATGAATGCATTGCATGTGTGACACCAAACCAAATGATCTTGTATGGATGAGGGTAAGTCACCTTCTGACAAAATTTACCAAGTTCAAATTTTTTTCACTACCACTATCATAATGAAGTGAAGAGATGCCCATTTGACCCACACCTATGAATAAAAAATGGTGCTCCCATTCACTCACTCTTTTGTCTCCTTTGGATGTATTCAAGCTATGGAAATGATAGTTCTTAATATTATTTCCTCTATCCATGGTTTATGGTAGTATTAGTGTTGGATGTGTAGATGAAAAGGTCAACAAATTTTCCAATAATATGTTTCGAGTGTGGTACTCTTATTTTGAGTGTCATTTACTCCAATGGATGTCACATTACCTCCTATGTCATTTTTTGGTTTTTGATCTAGAGGAATATTCTTCATAGGAGGCTTCCACTAATTATTTTGTGGTTGTTTACCATTCCCCTACCTTATGTTGTGGAAATTTGGATCATATTTAACTTTTGTTTGTTGTTACATTTTTCTTGCATCAAGCTCTTTCTTACCCTTATGTTTGAATTTATCCTCAACCTTGATGTCATATTTCTAGGTCACTCCCAATCATTAGATCCAACAATTCCATTCCAATGATGATCAACCTACATAGTTCAATGTAATGCTTGAGGAATCCAAGTCTTTGATGTCCCTTATGATAATTTTTGTAAATGAAGTATGGAAAGCAGTTTTGTACTCTTGCATGCATTTTTCATGACCCTAGTGTAATAGTGCCACTAGTTGTACCGGTCACCATAATTTTTCACATGTAAATACTCTTACTCAATGATGCCCAAAAAATCTCCAAGGTCCATGTCTTCAAACAGGGGCCATGCTCCTCCTTTACAATAGCCCATAGATAATGGGATTCTCACCAATGTTTACAATGGGGAACCTCTTTCAAGAGAACTAAGGTGATTTTGAACTTGTTATAAAAGTTATCCATACATAAATACCCTTTAAGTTGATCCAACCATTTCTCTAATGCATTTGCAGTAATTTTTCCATCAAATGAGGGAATATCAAGATTGATTTGTAACTTAAAGGGTGTCTATCTGTAGAAGATATAGGGGAATGGCTAGTTGGTAGAATTTTCATTTGTGTCATATGAAATTCATTTAAAGTGTTGAGTGAACTGATCCATAATCACATTTCTCTACTTCGTGAAGGATTCATGGAGAAACATTTAGATAAGATCTTCTACTCTCTCATCATGCACCATTTGAACTCATTTGGATTTGTAAAGAATGATCCAAATTATATTGATAATGCAATAGATCAAACACAAAAATATAGTAAAGAGTACAACAATACAGTGAAACCCAACTTCTACTAATGTATAAAATAGTAGAATATTGTAGAACATAAACTTACTAGAATGGTGGTAGCTTATCTATGAAGAGAAAGAGATGTCAGCTACGCTCATTCACAAAAACATGATTATAATAGGCCAAAAAAGGCCTTTTATCATGAATCTTGAAAGACAAAGAAGAAAAACCCTAAACATCAAAATCCTAACCCTGGAAGATGAAACACCCAAAAGTGTTGTGGGCCCCAAGCTGGTTAGTTGATACGTCAACTTCTCGGGGGTGCAAATTTTGCATTCGATCTCCATTTGGGGCACACGATAGCTCGTTGGAAATAAATATTCAAGGATCAAAACTTTTGGCTAGGGTTAGAGCATGCCATGGAAACTCCTGGCCCCTGAATGTCCAAAAAAATTTTTTTAGGGCCTCAAAACAACCCCAAAATTTTGGGAGTTGAAAAACCGTAGAAAAAATACCAAGAATATAGATAACCATTGAGTTAGTGGAAGAGGTGGGAAAACCTTGATATCCACCTAGATTAAGGAAGGTAGTATGATGAGTCACATTTCTATAGACCAAGCTCCCTATACCCAGACTTTCTTTGATGGGACATGCAACATAGAGTAGATAGCTTTGATACCATTGATCAAGATTGTGGTAGCAATCTGATGGAAAAATGACTAAGTTGCACCAAGCTAAACAAATATAAAGAAATTGCATAAGTGAAATACATACAATGTTGCAATTAATATAAATATATTCATAAAATAAGGTTTTATACAAGAGGTAGAAATCTTTAATGTAACATTCCCTAGCTTAACCAGAGAACATTACTATGGAGAAATACACATAAAACAAAAATATTATTTTGCTAATAAAATCTTGTAGCTTACCAGCTACAATTTAAACACATATTCAACTAATTTCTTATACCCATAATTAAATGCATCTATAGCACTCTAAATGACCATGAGTGCAACTACTAACTCATTCACAACAACAATTAACCATTCACATATACAAAGTTAACCACAACAATCAAACTTATGGAATAACTCAACAAAATATATAGACACTTATCTTTAAAAGAGAGTTTGTGTAATCAGCTACCTGGGAAGGATGTTCCACCCAACCATAGACCTGTTATTCAAAATATCAACAACAAGTCACCCCTGAGCTAGGGCTAGAAATCCACAAAATAAGTGTGCCTCTCACAGTCCCCTCATAGCTCAATATCACACAACCTATTGGTTTTCTCCCATAGCTACCCTAAAATTCCTCCATCTCTCTTCCTTTTGACCTTCCCAACCCAAGGAATGTACCCATTCACTTCTCTTAGTCCATTGGGTGCCTCGTTCATTTATTATGGTCTCTATGGCTCAGGTAAATAGGAATCTATCTATTGTGAACTCAAGGGAACTCATTTCCAGGAAAAACACCAGCAAAAAAAGGAAAAACACCAACAAAAACAACATCAACCACTTGTTGTTCTAGTGCAACTCACCCAGGATTTCACTCTTCAGGCTTGACAGCCTGGCTCTTCAATTTTCATCTCCAAATACACTCCAAAATGCTCCAGAATGCTCCATAATTCTCCCAGCCTTGTTGTTCCATCTGCCAAGCTCTTCTCTCCCATTCTCTCTTGTTGTTCATATCCAAACTCCATGTGAAAAATTGTCTGTTACTACCCATACGAATTTCCTCTCTTTCCCCAAGATAGTTTACTACTCACTCTTACCAATGTTGATAGTACCTTAGCTCATGCTCTCCAATAACTATGGGATGTGACTCTCACACTCACCCTATGACAAGTATTCAATGATTGAGCTCTCATACACTCAACCGGAAATAGAAGGTTTTCCCCAAATGATAATAAAATTCATAAAAGTGGGTTTGAATTAATACCCATAAATTATTTCCCCTTTGGACCCCACTTGGACACTTTCTAGGCATTCCCCCTCTCTTTTGGATTAATCGGACCCCATCTCTATCCATATCCCAACAGCTAGTATCACATTACATTTATTTACAATTCAAAAAATTCATTTTGCATATTACATTACTTGGCCATACCCACATTTATATCTACATTATGCATTAATTAAACCAAGGATTATAGTGGGGATGCTATAATCCCCCTCCCCTACAATTTTTCATCATCCTCGATGCACCGCATTATTCCAGAATACATATATACATTTACATCACAATACTTAGAAAATCAAAGATAATTTTGTAATCTTTACCCTCCAACAACAGTCCCAACCATAATCTCTTGTTCTTCTCAACCTACTGACCCAAGGAGTGTGCCCCCTTCATTTCCTTTAGTCCATCAGAATACACCATTCTTTTATTAGGGCTATCAGTATAGGTGATCAAGAATTTTAGAGATGTGGTTTTTTAACTAGCTTCCCAAAAATGGAGTCTTGTATTTTCAGCTTCTATTTTCTTCAAAATTGGGAAAACTTTGTGGGTATTCCTCTCGCATGGTTTTTTTATGCTCCCATGTTGCATCTTCAGGACCATAGTAGGTCCATTGAACCTTTACCATCTCTATCTCTTTTTTTTGGAGAACTTTTACTTTTCAGTCTAGGACGTATACTGATTCCACCCAGAAATCCCCTTCATTTTCCACTTGGATCACAATCCAATCAATTATGTGGTTAGGGTTAGGAACATATTTCTTTAATATTGACACATGAAATACATTATGCACTCTCATTTATGTAGGAAATGATAGAATGTATGCAACTGGACCTATCTTTTCTAATATTTCAAAAGGCCCACAACATCTTATTTCCAACTTCAGGCAAAAACCCAATCTTATTGAACTTCCTTTTTCTTTAACTTTTAGAAAAACATGTTCCCCCACTTTAAAATCTCGAAAACAAAATTTCTTTTTTTCATAACTCTTCTTCCTATCTTGGAAGCCTTCAAATTTTGCTTGATCCTTGTCATCTTCTCTTCCATTTCCTTTAACAAATCTGGCCCAATGATGGCTCTGTCTGTTGGGTTATCCTAACTCAATAGTGTGTTACACTTCCTGCCATACAAAGCTTCAAATGGAATCATTTTTAATGAGGCTTGATACCCATTATTATAAGAAAACTCCATTAAGTGGATATAGTATTCCCATTTGGATGGTTGATCCATCACATACATTCTCAGCATGTCTTCAATTATCCTATTGTTCCTCTCTGTTTTCCCATCTGACTTTGGGTGATACATCGTACTAAGATTTTTATTTTCCCAAATCCTTTGAACAAATCTTGCCAAAATTTGGATGTAAACTTGGAATCTCTATCTAAAACTATTTCCTTAGGCACTCCATGTATCTTGGAAACTTCCTTCATGTAAATCTCTCCAATGTTTGTTGTCTTCATAGGAATAAAATATGTTGCCTTAGTCAATTTGTCCACCACCACCATGATGGAATCATGCTACTTCACTATTCTAGGAAGCTTTGTAATAAAATCTACTATAACCACTTTCCACTTCCATTCTCGATTGGGCAATGGCTGTAACAATTCTATTGGATGTTTGTGCTCTGTTTTCACCTTTTGGCACTCTAAACACCGGCCTATGTAGTTAGTCACTTCTTTATTCATTCTCAACCAAAAGTATTGGCTCCTTACAATTGTAATGGATTCATGATATCCTAGGTGCCTAGCATATGACACGTTGTGCATTTCTCTCAACACTATATTTTTCAAGTCCATGGAATTTGGCACATACACCTTGCCTCTATACAAGAGGATTCCATTCTCTTTTAATTCATAATATTTAAATCTTTGTTGTAATTTGCCTTGTTGTAAGTTTTCTTTTATTTGCAAATAATGTTGATCTGAATTTGTTTCTTCTATAATTTTATCTTTTAAATCTATTATGTACATGTTTATGGATGAAATATGAAATTCATGAGCTCTTCTGTTGAGTGCATCAACCACTTGATTTTCTTTTCCTTTGATATGTTTAAGTTCGAAGTCATACTCACTAAGAAATTCCAACCACCTAGTTTTCCTAGCATTTAATGTTGGTTGTCCAAATAAATATTTTAGACCACAGTGGTATGTTGTTAGCTCAAATCTCCTCCCCACGAGATAATGTCTCCACATTTTTAATGCATGTACAACTGTTGCTAACTCTATATCATGTGTAGTATAATATCTATCATGCACTTTTAAGTTTTGGGACTCATAACATACCAAATGATATTTTTGACTAAGGACTCCACCGAACCCTTCCTTTCATGCATCCGTGCACACTACAAAGTCTTCATTTGGATATGCAATATTTAATATGGGTGAACTTGTCAAAATGATTTTCAACTACTTGAAACTCTCTTCACATTTTGGAGTCCATTCGAACTTCACTCCCTTATTTTGAAAAGAATTGATTGGGCTTGCAATATTTGAAAACCATTTTATGTATCTTCGGTAATAACCTGTGAGATCCATAAATGATATGACCTCTATCACATTTCTTGGCACTGGCCATCCTCTAATGGCCTCTATCTTCTCTGGATCAACTGTTATCCCATCTGTTGAAATAATATGCCTGATCTGCATTTCAAATCTGAAAACACATAGAAAACTAAATGTCCAATGAAGAAGAGAAATTAGATAGCGTAGAGAAAAGAAAATAAAATATACATGAAAATGGAGAAGAAAAATTAGAAGAGAAAATAACCATCACGTTTATTGAGTGAGAGAGGAGCACCTTCTATAAGCAAGGTGACTTTTCCTTCTCATTATTAGCTAATTACAATAGAATTTGCAACAACTAACTAAATTCTTACAAAAGTAATTGCTAAAAGTGCACTAAATTATTGTAGGGGAAAGTATTGAAGCGAACTAATGTCTACAATAGAAATAGATAAAACTAACTACAACACTAACTACAATACTAATTAAGGAGCATCCCCTCATCATGAGAGGACAAGGAAGTGGGGTGCACTTCCTGGTGGCCCAATTCCTCACTGTTTATATTTGGAAGTGTCCCTTCTTCTGCCAAAAAATGAGGGAAATTGTTCTACAAATTATGTTGGCATTTGAATTGGTACTTGTCCAACAAGATCCATATATGATCTCCCAACTGAAAGATCAATGGTGTGCACTTCTTATCATGCCTCTATTTTTCATGGTCTTGGGATTCTCATAAGGCAGTTGCTTCTTGAGTATAGCGTCGAGTCAACATATTGATAAAATATTGAGCTGCCTGATGTTCCTGCTATTGGTGTGCTGAGCCAGAAGCAACAAGGGTATCTAAATGGAATGTCATTGAATGACCTCCCTATTTAAATACTGCCCCAATGGTGAACTTAAATTCATAATTTTTAATCTCAAAGGGATGATTCCTATCCAACAAATGGAGAAACTGTGCAGAGCATAATTGAAGTGGAAGCTGAGAGAAGTGGTGCCCAACCATTCAAAAAAAAATCTTGAGGTCATGGGAATTGGAGTGCGCTGGAAATTGTGCCAAAAAATGTACCCAAGATGGATATGATCGACCCCCTATTATGTCTATTATGAGTCCCAAATGCAGAACTGATGAGTGTACAACATAGGATTTATTTCACTGAAGTTTATGTGCCTGCAGTAGCTCGAGGATGTTGCGAACATGCTGAAGATGTTCTATCCAAGAATTACTGAAGACCAAAATATAGTCAAGATAAATGCTAATGAATTTACCAAAATGACTTGTTGCATTCATGTGAACTTGATGGTATCCAAATGTCAAATCCATCTGTCTGAAGGAATAATCCCCTTGTGAGTGGTCCAACGATTCCTCAATTCGGGGTAGGCGGTAACCGATTTTAACATTGGCTTTATTAAGGGCATGGTAATGGGTCACTAGGAACCATTCTGAATTATCTTTGCTTGGGATAGTAAAGGTGGGAAACACACATGGAGATGATGAAGGTGGAATATGGCCTAAGTTCAAAAGTTGACCAATTGGGTGTTCCATCTTAGTGGCCTCTTGGGGAGTGATGTGATAGGATAAGGTGGTGGGAAAAGAAGTACCATGAATTAGATCAACTGTGAGATTAATAGAGTGAAGCGGGGGCAGTTCCATGGGTTGTGTGAAGACATATGAAAATTATTGGAGTAGGGGATCCATGGCATGAGGTACAAGGATATTCCAGTTTTCTGGGTTAATGGGATGAACTAAGCACAAAGAGACACATTGGTTAAAAATAACTTTATTAATGGTCACATGGTTAGTAATAGGCTCAGTGGATTTAAGAGCAGAAGAAGTAAGCACATAGGTGTGCCCCTCCAGTTACAAGTGGTATTCATGGGATTTAGCATGATAGATAGTGTTTCGGGCCGGTTGGTAGGGAATTCCAAGTAAACAATTGACACAATCAAGAGGAGATACATCACACACCACAATATCCTAGAAATGGATAATCTCAAAGGTAACCATAGAACATTGGGAGACAGTGAGACAAGGGCCTTCCTTTTGTACCCAACTGAGATGGTATGGGGTTGGGTGCAGAGTGGTGGTGAGGTTTAGGCGTGTGAACAAGGTTTGGGCCACGAGGTTCTTTTGGCTTATGTTTTCTAGGATGAGAGTATCCAACTCATGCTTAATCTGACAATTATGCATGAACATGGGTATATTAGAGATGTTGAGTTCATTAGTGGTCATCAAGATCAAAGACGGGTCCACTTCTGTAGGATTTTTGAGAGAGGATACTTCAGAATGGTCAAGGGAATCTAGCTTAGTGACCTCTAAAAATAGAGTATGGTTGGTTCGAATGTTCTTAATTTCTTGACAGTCTGTAGATGAATGCAAGTTGGTATTATAAAAGGTACACTAGGACGCATTTCTAGGTGTGTATGGGGAAGTAGGGGAAACAAGAGAATGCTCAATATGTGAAGTAGTATGTTGGAGAAGAAAGGTTTGGAGAACAACACAACAAGAGAGGCAGAACAACGCACCACATTTTGAGGAAAAGAAGCGTGCATGATAGGATTTGTGGAAATCTGGTGCAAATGTGGACAAACCTAGCCTAGTTGGGGTTAGGATTTTGGGGATGGATTGTAAGGGTTTCTAACCCATTTTTGTAATAGAAATAATGGGTATATTAGTATAGGAGGGGGGAATCACCTAAGATTTGATTGTTAGAGAGTTAGTGTGACAAGTTTATTTTGCAGAACCTATTTTAGAGGTTTTGGGATTGGAAGTCTGTTTTGAGAGCTATAGAGCTCGAATGAGGTCGAAGTAGTTGAGGGTCATGTCACAAGCTATGGATCTTAGTGCGATCTTGGACCGCCTCACTACTCACTACTCTTATGTAATGCGCGCAATTCTTTTTGATGAATAAGAATAAAGAAGAAAAAGATATTTGTGGATGTATCCCCAGGGGGGTGAACCATGGTAAAACCATGTGTGCAATGTGTTTTAATGTGTTTTACTAATTTTGCATGGTTAGATAGATGTATGGATGATTTATTTATAGTGTGCACTAGATTATATATGCAAATGAATGAATGAATGGATCTAATGAATAGTAGAATAAAATGCATGGTTAAATAAGAAGATGAAGTTAAAAAAAAGAACATCCCCCAAACCCCTTCCATGATTGCAGACATTTGCGTCCTGCAGTCCCCGATAAACCATCTCGGGTGAGACTATGTTTTGCACTATGTGCATGGTGTAGTGTGGACTGCTAAAATTATTACGCGGTTGGAAAGAGTTAATAATAAATTCACACACATAGTGGATTTCTGGTTAGGAAACATTACTGTGGTGTTTATCACTGAGTTTGCAGTAGATACAGTGAAGTCGTACACTATTGTAGAGAAGGATTTCTTGAAGGGACCCAGAGGAAGGTATATTAGGTCTCTTTACATGTCGATCAAAATGTTATTACATGATAAAGACATGATGACCATGGAATCAGACAACTAGATCACTCTGCGCACATGGGGGAGTTGGGGGAAGCACTAAGGAAGATCTGAGAAATGGAGAAGGCTCTGAAGAGTAGCCAGAAGGAGGAAGAAATGTACCCCATCATGATGGTTGATGAACAAATCATGGAAATCATAAGGAATGTAGGTGTGACGCACAATGGACGAACCTACCAGTATAAGATGAATAATAAGAAGAGGACAATAGTTGAGCGAGAGCACTTGGATAACGATGAAGAAGAGGTAGAAGATATATGTGCCACAAGGGAGATTGAGGATATATTGTGAGCCACATATGAGAGGAAAACTAGAGGTCTTGGTTCCAGTGCAGAATAAGACTCTCCATTCCAGATTTAAATTAGTGTGGAACCCACAACCCCATGTGTTAATACCACAATTGAAGAAGAAAAAGTAGTTAACCAGTAAGTAATTAGTGGTAGAATAATTTTTTCAGGATGTGGGTCCAATAGCAGAAGTGCAAGTTCAACAAGTAGTATTCAAGTTTCTTCACCGCATAGAGGTGGTAGTTCAACAAATTTCACATTGGTAGGACAAGATCCAACCATCAGGCTACCAGAGTTCCGAGGGGATGGGTGAGATGACCCAGAAAAAAATGTGTTCATATATGAGAATATATGGGGAGCAAAGTATATTACAAATGAGGATACAAAGGTTGCATAGTTGGCAATCACTTTTAGAGACCGCATATTAGATTGGTACATGGGTCTCTCAACAAATAAGCCAACAGGAACACCTACAACTATAACATATGTAAAGAGTCAGTCAATAAATAAATTTCAAAAGCCAAGTTCAGAAGACCAGCTTATGAATGAAATGATAGAGATCAAGTAGAAACCAGGAGATTTAGTCTAGGAGGTGGACCAAAAATTCCAGAGTTAAAAGGTAAGTTAAAGTATATTATTACTGATACACAACATAGGCATTTTTTTGTAATTCTTTGTTTCCACACTTGAAGTATCCTTTGAGATAGCAGAAATTCCAAAATCAGGGTGAGGCTGTGTAGGCAATATTATAGCTAGAGGAAAACCAGTACAATCACGCAGATCCAGTTGTGGAAGAGCTGAAGAAAGATCTAAAGAACTTAACATTCCAGTTGAATCATAATAAAGGAAAGGAGAAAAGAGAAGATTTATGGTGTACAATGTGCAGGACAAAAGGCCATCAAAAGAATGAGTGTCCATTATTTTCACAGTATATTGGAGTGGGTATGCCAAACCCTTTGGCCCCAGAAGGACCATGGTGTGAGATTTGAAAAATACATGGGCATGATCCCTATCATTTCCCCTTGATGCAAAAATACCAGACAATTCCAAAGAATACATTTTGTAACTTTTGCAAGTCAGTTGGACACAAAGACAAGAATTGTAGAACCTTGGAAATGATGAAAGAAATGATTGCAGATACATACAGGGTGCAGGTTGAACATGTAACAGGACAATCTGCACAACAACTGTAGTATAACACTATGCAATAGCCACAATACAATCCCGCGCAACAATTGGTAGCACAACCACAGTATAATGTGCAAAAGTTTAAAGGGGAACAATAGTACAACCTTGCACAACAGTCTGCAACACCACAATAATAAAATAACCCATAGTCACAGTATAATAAAGGACCTCAGTATCACACACTGCACAGAGATAATCAAGGAAATAAAGGAGGCTTCAGAGGAGGAGGTCGTGGAGGAAGAGGATTTGGAGGAGTTCGAGGACCAGTAGTGTGTCATAACTATCATAAAGTAGGGAGCTATGCAAGAGACTGCCCACAACCACCCACGACAAGTATGTAATGTTGCGCAACAGACCATGAAATAGAAGATTGTCCAAAACTGTTGATAAAGATACAGGACAAGAGGAACCAGATTAATTAAAACGTGCAATGGATCGGGGTAGAAAATAGAGAAGAATACAGGAAGAAGATTAACATAGTAACTAGAGGTAAAGCTGAAACAGGAGAAGATGCAACCAAGAATGATCAGGACCAGTATTAGTGGATTAGAAAGAACACAACACCTGAACAAAAGTTTGATGCGAGTAAAGAGAAAGATATATTCAAAGAAGCTAGACAAGATATCTTGAAGGAAAAATTGTGTCCACTTCAGGAATGAATCCAGTAGATGAGATACCAATCTATGACATTCCCTCATTATTTGATCAAACCAATCAAGAGTAGTCTTCAGAACAAGTAAGTAACTTAAGAAACCTTTTGGGAGCTTGTGTCAAATTGTTGAGTGATAAAAATTCCTTACAAGTACTGAAAAACTTATTGGAAAAGTGTAGTCCTGGGGAAGAGGGGGTAAAAAGAGTAAATCAGGTTTGAAAGAAGCGAAGAACCAATAGAGAATTTAGATTGAATGCTAACATAGGAGTTTTCAATATGGGGGATATTATATTGGACCTAGGATCTAAAGTCAATGTTCTGCCAAAGAAAATTTGGGAAGCTATGGGAGAACCAAAATTAGGGTATTCACCTATTCAGTTGAAGTTGGAAAATCAACACAGAGTGGTTCCAATAGGAAGGTTGAAGGGGACTCTAGTAGATCTAGATGGTGTGCACACCATGAATGATTTTGAAGTCATTGACATAGTGGACAATACTTCGTCATATCCAACACTATCGGGTCTGGATTGGGCCTTTTATAAACAGTCTATTATCAATTTGAAGACAAGGAAGATGATATTTGAGTCTGGAGAATATAGATTTATTGTGCCATTAGATCCCTCAGAAGGAGGAAGGTATGTAGAACCTACAGAAATATCCTGACAGAAGATGTGAACCAGCTAGACAGAACTACCGTGCACAAAGAAAATTATATCAACCCAACTGTAGATGGCATGTTCAGTTGGAGAATTAGTTCTTATGCTTCAGACTCTAACAAAGGACTAGAAAACTAGCAACAACGATTACATGAATTGTCTACTAGGAGATGTGCCAAAATGACGCGTGCATTAAGGTGGGTTGGTATATAGGTAAGAGAACCTCCCACTTTTTATGGATTAAATGATGTAGAAGAATTTTTGATGAAATATGAGGTAGAATTTATGGAAAAATAGAGATTACCAGCACTATATATTGATTTAAAATATACACCTGCAATATGGTGGGGTACACACAAATAAATGATCAATAATTGGTTCCAGTACAAAAAGTTACTGTGCATCAAATTCGGCGCAGAGCAGGAACATAAATATGAGGAGAAATATGAAGGATTTGGACAACCCCAAGAGCATGTAGAATAGTGCATAGTTCAATGGAGATTAGTACCACCAAAATAATGGCCACACTACTTTATTCACACACTAGAAGCCATTCAGAAGAACTGGTACATAGAACAAGAACAACGCAGAGAAACTGCCAACTGGAAAGAAATACAACAAAGCTTTGTAGTTACATTTTATTTTGAGAATGACAGTCCATAAATTGACACAATGTTGAAAGCAGTAAGAGACATGATATTTGAAGAACCAGAATTTGAAATAATTCCATCATCTCAGAGGTAGGCTAGTCAAACAGTCAAACGATTGCTACACTTTTATCATGTAGTAGAAGAAAAAGAACCTGGAGAAGATAATTTACACAATATACAGATTCCATAATTAGAAGGTGAAAGGGAAGTAGAAGGTCCCAAGATATATTCAAAATATTATACTGCACCATTAAAGATAAAAAATGTAAATATTGGAACTACAGAAAACCCAAAGATGGCCAATATTGGAGATTATTGGTATAATCAAACAATAGAAAGGATCACATAATTACTGCACGAATACAATGACTTATTCCCAAAAAAATTCTTAGAGATGAAGGGGTTAGCAGGAGAGCTAGGAGAGATGAAGATCCCATTGAAGCCAGAAGTAAGACCCAACAAACAAAGTCCGTACATATTGAATCCAATATACAAAGAGAAGGTAAAGACATAAATTGATAAGATTCTAGAAGTTGGTATTATAGAACCTGTACAAGAGTCAGAATGGATCAGTCCTATGGTGGTATAGGAAAATAATCAAGGAGGGTTCAAGATTTGTGTATATTTGAGAAAATTGAATGATGCTTTCCTACATGATCCTTTTCCTACCCCATTTACAGATGAAGTATTGGAAAATGTAGGGGGTCAAGAGGCTTATTCTTTTACAGATGGATTTTCAGGTTATCATCAAATAAGAATTGTGCCATAAGATAGAAATAAGACAACTTTTTCGATAGAGTGGGGCTCATTCCAGTATATAGTCATGCCATTTGGATTGAATAATGCACTAACCATTTTTTCAAGAGTAGTAGTAGCATCTTTCAAGAACTTTATTCATAAAATTTTGGAGGTTTCCTTGGATGATTGAACAATGTTCATTTTGCTAAAAGATCATGTTGAAGTATTAAGGTTGATGTTGGAAAAATGCAGATAGTGTCAGATATCACTAAACATCAAGAAGTGTATTTTCAGCGCACCATTTGGGATTTTGGTAGGGCATGTGGTGTGTAAACAAGGTCCACTAGTTGATCCTTCTAAAATTGTTTTCATAGTTAACTTACCACCACCAAAGTCAGTGCACCAGTTGAAGAGTAGATTTTTCCATACAGGGTATTACAGAAAATTCATAAGGGGATATGCATAGATCACCATGCCAATGGAGAAGCCGTTGAAGAAAGATACTAAGTGCCAGTGGAATGATGAATGCCATAAGAGTCTGGATATTTTGAAGGAAAAGATGGTTACTCCGTCGATTTTAGTATTTCCAGATTGGGCTAAATAATTTCATGTACATGTAGATGCTTCTGCAATAGCATTAGGAGCAATATTGACCCAACTAGGAGAAGGTGATATAGATCACCTGATTGCATTTTCATGCAAAAATTTGTCAGATTCAAAGAAGAACTACAACACTATAGAAAGAGAAAGTTTAGAAATGGTGTATGCTTTGTAGAAATACAAACATTACTTATTGGGACAACACTTTAAGATGTTTAAAGATCAATCATCCCAGAGATACTTAGTTAATAAGCCAGTGTTGGGGGGAAGAGTATGCAGATGGTTGTTACTATTTCATGAATTTGACTTTGATTTTGTGGTGAAGCCTGAAAGATTGAATGCAATACTGGATCACTTGTCCAGGATAACCAATGGAGAAGAGCCTAGTAACTTGGAAGACAACTTTCCAGATGCATAATTGTTTTCAGTACAAATTGTAGATGAATATTTTGATGACATTATTTAGTTTTTGAGTACAAAATTTGCACCAAGAGAATTTACTATTGTGCAGAAGAAAAATTTGGTGGTCAGAGTTGCATATTATCAGTTGATTGAAAGTCATTTATACAAACTTGGAGTAGATAACAACTTGAGGAGATGTGTGATGGAGCATGAAATACCTATTATTTTGGCAGAGGCACATGAAGGAATTGTAGGAGGACACTACGCAGGAAAATATACTATGCAGAAGGTATTGCGAATAGGATTATGGTGGCCAACAATTCATAAGGATTCAAAATAATACTATCAGAAGTGTGATGTTTTTCAAATATTTGGGAATCCATCCAGGAGGGATGAGATGCCACTAAAACCACAAGTTACTTTACAAGTGTTCGATAAATGGGAAATAGATTTTGTAGGTCCAATTAATCTACCAGGAAGAAGATCAGGAGCTAGATATATTATTATAGCAACAAAATACTTAACCAGATGGGAAAAGGAAACACCAATAAAGGATTGTCGTGCAAAGACTACATCATGCTTTTTATTTGAGAATGTAGTGACAAGATTTGGATGTACAAGAATATTGATGAGTGATTAGGGGACTCACTTCATCAACAATACATTTGAGGAAATTCTCAAAGAGTTTAAGATATACCACCACGAGAGTACTCTTTACAACCCTCAAGCAAATGGAACAGTTGAAGCCTTCAACAATATTTTGGAGAACGCTTTGACAGAGATTTGAAATGTAAATAGAGACGATTGGGACTTGAAGGTACCAACAATACTTTGGGATTATAGAACTACCTGCAAGAAACTAATAGGAAAAACAACCTTTAGATTGGTGTATGTGTCAGAGGCAATAGTTCCCTTAGATTATTTGATACCAAGTGTGTGCATTGCAACAATTACATAGATGACAGAAAATGACACAATGTAGGAAAGAGTCGCTCAACTGATGGAATTAGAAGAAGATAGAATCATGGCAGGTTTCCATCAAGAGGTACAAAAGGAAAAGGATAAAGAATTACATGACAAACATATCAAGAAGAAGAAGTTTAAGGAAGGAGATATGGTTCTCCTCTATGACAGTAAGTATTTTTTAGCACCCAGGGAAGCTTAGAATGCATTGGCTAGGGCGATATCAGATAAAGTCTGTCACGGATGGAGGTGTTGTACAACTACAAGACTTAATAGGAAAGGAAGTGCAAGGAATGGTGAATGTTAGTCGACTGAAACTATATAGGGATATTCGAGCTACTAACTCTCAATAGCTGCAGTGCAACAAGTAGACTTGTACATATTGTAAACAGTAGGAGCTAAAAGAAGAAAAAGGAAGATAAAAACAAAAAAATAAAGAAAAATCCAAAAAGAAGTAATTAGGAGGCAGAAGTAATTTAGGAATGACATTGCGCAACAATTAGTGCAACATAATTTGGAAAATTGTGTGCATGAAAGTTAGACACCACGCAAATGACCGAAAAAAGTGAAAAATAATACAGAACCAGGTCTATAAAAAGGGAAAATCATGGGAAAGTTCGACACTTAGTGAATTTTGAGCAACCGATCACTTGAGAGCACGAGAAAAGGGTGATAAAGAAAGAGGATAATTTATTCAATTGATTTAAAGAATGGTTCAATGACACCCTCGAAAGTTGGTGCTCCTAACCGATTTGTGCGAGTAACCCGACAGTCCGAAAGCAAGAAGGAACGAATGGAAGAACTAGAGAATTTTGTGGAGTTGGAGGATGTAACAACATCTGAGACTAAATCAATCAATCCCACTAGAGTCAAGGAAGAACTATCAACTGTGGAACAGGTGCAACTGGGTCCAAGCGCAGAAAACCCTAATGGCAGTGTGAACCCTAGTTCTAAAAACCATACAGAAAAGGACAAATAGAAACAATAGGTTTTAGAGGAAGTCAAAGATCAGTAGGAAATGGAGGGAGAGGAATAATAAGAACTTGAGGACAAAGCCACATAGGAAAACCTAGCCATGAGTCAAAAGAGGAAAGCACCAAGCGTGGTGGAAATTACATTACCCCATATTCATGGCATTGTATTCGTAGTGGGAGACATGTTAGGGAAGGTGCCAAAGCTCAAGTATGCAAACCATGATATAACTAACACAAAAACATTTCCCAACTTTGTGCATGAAGTATACTTGAAGGAAAGGGGGAGGTAGGACCCCTAGGGAAACCTATTCTGAAGCCCCCACAGTGGGTTACAAGTCTCTATAATTCAGGTGTGATGAATCTGTTGGACATACCACATTTTGGGCATGGTAAAAATTTGGGATTGTGTGTGAAAAAACTATTGGCTAGGGTACATGGAGGTATCCTATGGATGGACAAGCCGATCCCCATAGATGTGGATCTCATAGCGAAGATCATAGGGATGCCTACTAGTGGGGTAGCACCAAAAGACTACTTGGACAAAAAATCCAGGGATAAAGAAATTACAGAGGAAGTGAAGGCACAGTTCGAGACAAACAGGGGAACCTGAGCACTAATCATCAAGGACATTAATGATTAGGCAACCAAGTTTTCTACAAAAATGATGGCCTGCAAATTTTTGAGAAAGTGCAGGAAGGAAGAATCACTAGCAGGAGTGATAGAAATAATTGCATAGTGAACAAAGGGCGCAGTATTTAGCTAGGAACCATATATGTTGATTCAAGTTTTGGTAGATTGCGGAGATGCCCAGGATAATGGAATTAAATTCCATTACTCCAGGTTGCTAATACTGATCACATTGGGGCTAGCAGGGGCCCAAGTTTTCAACTTTCCTAGACAAAAATGGGAAATGTTATGCAAAGCACTACGAAGCATTATGGTAGGAAAAGAACTCCAAGAACCAATAGGCTAACAACGCGGTATTTTCCATGTTCTTGGAGGATATGAAACAAAAGAAAACCAATGTCTGGAGTATCCCAGTAGAAGTGGTACAAGGAAATGAAGGTATTGCAAAATTCAAAGATTCAAGACATCATCTATGGATCTAGACCACAAGGGACCCAAAGAAGAAGTGGTTGGAAATGAACTATTGTACAACATGTGAAGAAGTCAACTGGATCGTGCAAGACTGGCCTGCGCAGTTGAAGGTTCTAGAACCACAAAGGAAAGAAAAAAATACCAAGGAGCTAGCAGAAGAATGAACATCCATTAAAACAAACAGTTCAACAGATAATACAAGGAAGGCTGTAGAGTGTGACCAATCTTTAGGAAGCAGCACAACCAACAAAAATCCAAGAAAGAAAGAGACAGTGTCACAGACAAAAGTAAAAGGCGATGGCAAGAAGGGAGATAGGTCTCTTCCAAATGAAGCTAAATATGGGGAAGCAAGAAAGAATAAGAATGGGGCATAGACGTCAACACCAACTAAGAAGAGAATGGGAGCACAGGAGGTAGAAATCAAGAAAAATATGAAGTATCATAAAAATACTCCAATGATCACTATCACAGAAGACGATGCTGAGTTGGTAGCAGACAAAGCCCAAGACAGAGGAGAGGATGTAGTGCATGCAACAAAGGTGCAAAGGGAGGAGATCATGGAAAAATTAGAAGAAGTCCATGAAATATTGCAGAGACTACAACTCAATACAATGCATCATCCAACAGCGCAACAAAGAGATAAAGAACATGAAACGTCAGTGAAGAAGGAGCATGAATATATTATGGAGACAGTAGTAGTGACTAGTGACAGATTCATAGTCACACAAGACATGTTGGATATGGATGACCAGACATCACATAGACAAGTAAAGAATGTGGAGCATATGGAGTTGGTCATGGAGAAAATACCCACAAAAGCCTTATATGGACTGCAAGCAAGTGTAATGCAGGAAGTGCAATCTAGAGCTAGGGAAGATGCCACCAACCTAGCAATTGGTCGTGAGGTGAAGGAGATTATGCAAGTGACATGTGAACAAATCACACTGGAAAAAGAGGAAGAGAATCAACGCAAATTTTGGAGAATAAGCTCCTAGAGGTTTATAGGAGTATACCTGACTGCGGGCAGGCATAGGAGGTTACAACATAAGTGGATATACAACAAATTGCGTAGACCATGGAGAGATACAAGAAAGAAATAACGGAGTTAACATATAATTTAACTCCGAGTACACCTCCAAAAGTGTGAGAGCAGAGGGAGAAAGAGGTTACTTTGCACGTAGAGAGTATAACGTAGGAGGTTAAAGAAGTGGCAAAACTTTATAATAGGATTGCATAGATTTCGACAAGCCTCAAAGAGGATGAAAAGATCCAACAGTTCAAGCAAAGGGAGGAAAAGATGAATGTGGCAGTTCAAGATTTGAAGAAGAGACATAAAACCAAGGATATATCCCTTAGAATGAAGGTAGCAGAGGAACTCAAAAAGTTACAAGTAGAAGTAAAGACTGTTCAGGAGAAGAAACAAGCAACTGTTATAACCCTAAATTGCTCTACACATGCATACATGGCCTTGGCCCTCTTACTTGCATTTTTTCCAAATCACTATTGAGTTTCTCTTCTTTAAAAACCAATTTTTAGAATACGTACACACCGTGCACCATTACTGCCCCCGTACAAACGCTTTCTGCATCACTACATCTCATGTACATACGCATGATGCACCATTACAGCCCGCGTATACTTGAAAAACTTGCAAGGAATTCATTGAAATTGACAGGCTATTGATACTTTTCCAACTAATCCACCTGCTATAGCCCGTCACCCAACCGAATAACCATCCTTTTGTCATATAAAATGAGGTGTTGGGGTCTCATTTCATATCTAAGCATAATAATAGTGAAACTTTTCCCAATTTGACTTCCCCTCCTTGCCCAAGATATTGCTGCCTTTTGTGAGAATTTCCTTAGCATTCCCTCGTTAGCCCCTTCTTCCTCCATCAGAACCCATTCACTTCCCAAGAAGAGATCATAAGGTTGAGAGGATAAGTTCATACAAGGTGCACTTGGAGCTTGGTGAAGAGGAGCTCGGACCAGGTTCACGGAACGGTGGCCGACTTAGATTGTAAAGGTATAATCTATGTGTTATTAATAAAAGAATTACATTTTCCTGTCCCAAATGATGGTGCCTTGAATACTTTTATTGATTTATGCTTGACATTATAACATATAACCCTAACTTATATATGGAATAGCATGCTTTTAGTTTTCATTTTGTCAATCTTTGGATGCAGGTCATCCCTGGGAGGAGGCGTGTAGTCAGTGGAACTTCCAAGCACGAGGAGGTCATCACCACACATGGGATTAGAGGTATAGTTACCCGATCTCCTTTTCCTTTCTTTCTTCATATGATTTTTGGTATGTTTGGGGTAGTATAGAGAATTAATTGAATTTAGATGGTTAATCGATTTCCCTACATTCTGAACCCTAGTTTACATAAAGGGGGGTTTTCCCGCTAGCATAACTGACGACCCTTGTTAAGCCCTAATATTGGCTCATTACCCCTTAACTGGGGCATATTATATTAGTAATGTTATTTTATTTATGTCGGCTTTAGGCCATTAGTTGTAATTATACCTCCTAGTCTCCTATATATACCAATGAGACATTTTCATTTTGAATCATCTTGTACTTGAACATTTAAGTGGGGTAA
>ML779445.1:372235-393183 GCA_009831015.1 Picea engelmannii
AAATGACACCATTTATGGCACTTTATGGATACCACCCTCCTTCCATCACTTGTTCTCTAAAAGAAAAATCTAAGGTTCAAGCAGTGGAAGATCACATCAAGAATCAACAACAAGTTCTCCAAATCTTAAAGGACAACCTGGCCATGGCACAGAATTGCATGAAACAACAAGCAGATCAACACCGTAGTGAAAGAAGTTTTGAAGTAGGGGATTGGGTGTTTTTAAGACTACAAACATACAAATAGATGTCCCTCAAACAAGCCAAGAAGGATAATAAATTATCACCAAAGTACTATGGACCTTATAAGGTGTTGCAAAAGATCGGTACTATGGCATACAAATTGGAGCTTCCTGCATCTTCACGAGTACACCTAGTTTTCCATGTTTCATGCTTAAAGAAGGCTATAGGTGACAAGATCCCAATTCAAACTATATTGCCAGAACTTGACGAGGAAGGAAAAATCATATTGGAGCCTGAAGCCATCACTGACACAAGAATTCGCCAGCTGAGGAATAGATCCATTTCAGAGTATCTCATTAAATGGAGGAAACTACCAGCTGAAGATTCCACTTGGGAAGATGAGTCTTTTATATAGAAGCATCCAGAGTTACTCAAGCATTGCGGACAACACTTGTCTCAATGGGAGGGGCATTTTAAGCCCTATTATTGTGTCATTACCCCTTAATTGGGGCATATTATATTAGTAATGTTATTTTATTTATGTCAGCTTTAGGCCATTAGTTGTAATTATACCTCCTAGTCTTCTATATATACCAAGGACACATTTTCATTTTGAATCATCTTGTACTTGAACATTTAAGTGGGGTAAAAGGAGGTTGCCCCCTCGAAGAGGATTATTATTTGAAATTATCTCTTTTTCAAGGCATTGAGTACTTCTTCTGAGGTTTTTCTATGCTATATTTATATTTGGTTCTTAACAACCCTACTGGGGAAGCCTCTAGGGTTTTTTAGGGGATTTTGGGTTGTTTGATTGGTTTTTTTTCCTTTCAAGTTTCTATCGAGTTTTCTAAGTCTATTAAGGGATCCTGGTCACCTTTGGGTGCTATACCAATTGTCCCTGCCCTATGAGTCTATCTGTTCTTTTGTTTTTGGAAAGATACAAAGGTGTACGCAACCTGTATTGAGTCAGCTCGCGTACATACATGCGCTGCTCAGTAAACAGCCCGCATACATACGCAGGCTACTGATGCAACAACCCACGTCTCTGTTTCAATAATTTTTTTGAAAAAAGAGGAAGTTGGCCTCTCTCCTGATTGAAGTTCACACTTCTTAGGGTTTCTTGGATCAGTCCAAAGTCGTTGTCTTACAGCCATAGTCTGGGTTTAGAGTTCATTTTACTTGTCTTCTTGATTTTCTTGTGTTTACTTTTGAAAGGGTTTTAAGCAAGCTTGTGAATTATAGATATTCCTGATTGGTTTCTTGAGTGATTTCCTACGATCCACAATGGGATAGGAATCTATTTCAGTCTTGTTTTAGTGTTCTTTTTACCCCTTTCACTTGCCTTGAAAAAAGAGAAAAAAAGATTTATTTCATTTTTTCTGTTTGAAGCAATTTAAAAAAAAAAGATTTTTTTTTTAGTTTGGTAAAGTAGTTAGAGTTGGTTATTTGCTAAAAAGGAAAAAGAGTCTATTTTTAAGTTCTTTATTGATTTCTTGAAACATAAGTAGCTTGTAGTCAAGCGAAAATTTGTTTTAGGTCTTCTTTTCAAATATCTTGAAAAAGTTAGTTAAAGAAAAGTTGGTTACAAAGAGTTAGTTGTAAAACTTTGCTTTTGATTAGAAGTAATTTTTCTTTCAAGTTCGTCTTTTTCTCCTATTTTTCATCTCTTATAACATCACTAGTTTCACCACCATATCCCTTGAGTAAATCAAGCGATTAAAAAGAATGCTAAATCTAAAATTAAATAGACTTTTTGTGTTTGTAAGGTCAACTAATTAGTTTAGGGTTAGGGCCTTGAATTAGGTTGGAGAGGAAACTCTTCAAGGCCGTTTAAACAAATATTGGTGTCAGCGTTTGGGAGTGTTAAAGTACAGTGTTGTAAACATTATCCAGGACCCCCCTCTAACACAGGGGCTAAACACGAGGTCGCGTGAGGAAAGGAAGTGGAGATAACCCCTCCAAAGCTAGACTAAACATAGTGGGGAACACATATTGAGGATCTGTTGTGGGAGTACTATCGACTGCATTTTCCTACGGAGCTTCGTGGACCTCAAATCCATTATAGATCTTATGTTGTCTTTCAGACCACTTACTTTCGATACCCTCGATAGGTTTTAGACTTGTTATCCTGATCATTGCGATCCGCCTGACTGTCGACTGTACCTGCCTGGTGGCTAACTTTGAGCTACAAACTTAGTTTCCCATATTCTAGGGACTTACATGGGTGATTGTGGGGTATACCACGGTACCTAGGGAATATGTCGAGTCACACTTCGCAGAGTATACCTAGAGGGTTCTTCTGTGTTCGAGTTCCACTTGCACTGGTTAGTTTCTCTAGTGTTGGCTGGCGTAACTGTTCTTCCTACTAGATAGTTGTTAGCTTGATTTGTCTTATAGGAATTTTTCTAGTGTGTGGCTGATTTTTAATCACTAGTTAAGCCTTACTTTGTCGATTGATATTTTCACAAAGTGGAAGATCAATATCTCCGCCAGTCGAGAAGGCCTCAGGTCCTACTGCCGGTTTCATTAGAGCCACCTCCACCACCATTATGACAAACACTTGATGAACAAGGGTAGTTCAAAGCGATCAGGCCGTAGGAAACTATGCCTGAGCCTGCTCTGCGAGGATATTATTCGACTCCAGAGGAACCTACTGTTTCTGACCTTGGAGTGGAAGCTCTCGTGCTAGCCAACCCTCCGATTACTAACTTGTTCGAGCCAATCTTAGTACAATTTGTCCTTCCTAAGGTGACACCTTCTGAGCGTCAGTTAGTCTTACAAGCAACCATGGAAGTAAATGTTGCTACTTCGTCCAGGATTCCTCATACTCTCATTTTGGCTACTACCATAGGTGGTATTGTTCCTCCTATTAGCTCTCTGTAAACTTCATTTGGCTGAGAATCAAATGACAAAGGAAACCTACAAACCAACTTTGAGATCCGAAACTAGCCTTTCGGACCTGGAGAGGGCTCTCTCGGGAGACTTTGTCTTGATACAGGATATGGCTTTGAGCTATTGGCTAGATTTAACACCTTTTAATAATAAGTTATGGTTATATTGATGCAAGAGAGTAAGACCTTGGGCTATGGACTCTGTTCGAGAAAAATGATATAAACAAATGACTCGGTGACTGAACTTGAGAGGATAAAGGCTAAGCGAGTGACAGTCTTCAGTGCAAAATCCTTGTGTGAGGCGGGGGAGGGGGGAAAACATGTAGCGACTTAGAGCACCATCGAGGATGAATTCAAAGTTCACTTAGAGGAAAGACAGTTTGTCTAAATGGTGTGAATCCCAGGGCACTGTGTAGTGAATCCCAGGTTCGAAAATATGTTCCTATTAGACAAAAATATATATGAATAAAGAATACAGGAAGTACGTATGTAAATAAAGGAAACAATACATCCAAATGATACAATTAGAATCTTTTCATCAAGTTTCAAGACTTTTGCATTAAATTTCGATCGAGCTCAAACTACATTCAATAGTCACTATCTACACTAGTTTTCCAACCAACCCGACTTACATTGAAAAGATAAAATATATAGGTCAGGGCGTCGCTTGTGCTGCCCTGCTCTCTAGCTATTGTCCCTAGAATTTATGAAACTGACCGTTATACGCTAAATGACTCTTCGCATGACTCCTTTCCAAAAATAAAAAACAACTGCATTTGGTCGCATCATGACTCGTTGTATTCTTCCACGAGAATTCGGTTATCAGCAAGGCCTGATCATGGGGAGAGTGATGTGTCAATGTGTTCTTTCGACAAGATATCTGAATGATCAAGCATTCTGTTAGGCTCCCACCATCTACTTTAATAGCCTTTATTTATGTCATGCACTCATTTGTTGGGGTGCATGTGCAATGAGTGGCTACTGACTGTTGTGGCCGTACAAAAAGGACAAAACTGTATAAGGGTGATGCCTCCTTAAAAAATGTCAAGATCTGCGCTCCATTTGAGGATATGAGAATGAAGTCAGTTAATCATATTTCTTTTGTGCACTGGCAAGAGCTGTGTGAACTTTCTCCTCGGTCATTTCACATTCTCTGAAATGCTTCACATTCCTTTCTTCTAACAGCCTAAGTGTTTCACGTAGCTGTACAATTATATCCTACGCCTCTCTGAGCTATCTCTTGAGCCACGTCACATTTCCTTCATGGACTTATGATGATAACACCTCAAGGGTCTTTGCTGCTAACTTCCGTCTCAGTTCCTTGTTAATGTGTATAAGTAATTCTTTGGTATCCGATCTTGCACGTGGCTCGTATGGGACTCGGGTTTCCCCATCTTCCTTGTTCTTCCTTGGCTTTCCCCTTCTCCATAGTATCTTTCGTTGGGGAGACAGGGCTTCTAAAGTCCTTCCTTCCTGTGCAACTTCTTCCACTCCAGGCTGTGTGCGGTGTGATATCATTGTTTCCGTGGGTAGAGGGAAAACTCCCTTTGGATCCTTGGGGATGCATGTTGTGAGTAAGAACGAATCCCAGTCTCTTTGGGGCTTGGGCCTAGCGCTTCTTCCACTTCACACAACCTTTCTTATGTTTTGGGAGGTTTCCATGGTGTAACTCATATTTATCTTGTGCGCGGTGGATCTGGCAAAGACCCAAGGAGGAAAAATTGATCAATCTGGGCTTGCAAGAAAAGATTACAAACAATGCATAAACCTGATTTACGAATAGAATGTGTGCAGAGCATCTGGAATTTATAATAGAGAAGGTGGGAGGAGGAATCGTGCCAAGGAACACTGAATTCATCAGCTGGATGTTTCGAAATGAACTGCAGATTTTCCATAGCACATCTGTGCGTGTAAAGTACAGTTGATAAGGGCTGTAGGGCATAAGTGATACGAACGCTGGGAATTTTCATTCTCCCAGCCTTCATAATGAGCTGATGATGGTTACTACACTTACTGATACACAGGCCATGAATCGACTAAGACCGAATCTAACTGAAAAGAAAAATGGTAGCGCTAACACCTCCTAACCCACCTTTGCCAGCTTGGACCGCAGTGATCTCGAGTCCCTCTACCTTAGGAAGTGGTTTGATACCGTCATCGACGATGACCACTGCTCCATTTACATAGAGTGTGACGGGCCCTCCATTCTCATATGGGATGCTTGACTTCGATTTGAACTCAGTCCTTAACTACTCCACCCTACAGACCATGGGTCTGGGGGTAGGGAGCTCAAACTTTCCCATACAAGGGTCTACCGGGGGCAATTCGGTCCCCTTTAATGCTATCCCTTACGGTGGGGGTCATATACCTCCTCCGTCCCCCTTGCTCGATGGTGCTTTCCAGCAACCCATCAGACCAAATTCTAACTGTAGCTTGTTTGGAGCAGGCAGTTTATGACCTTCATCTTACACTACGCCGGTGGGATCCATGTCGTTCTCTTTGTTCGACGCGTTTGGGAACAACACTTTTTCTTCGGCTGCCATATCGACAGGGGGTAACCCTGGTTTTGGGAAACAAAACCCTATATAGGTTACTATTCCTACACAGGGGGCAAGTATAGAATTTTTCTCCTCTCAGGGGCTTTGGAATCCTTAGCAGAGATCAGTTCCCTCGCAAGAGTGGATGATTTTAGGGGCTAAATTTCACTCATGGGCTAATTTTCCATGGTTTTTCCCAAAACAATATTCGTTATTCTAAAAATGATTCGCCCAAATTCTATAGGATAAAATTATTTTACCTTAAAAATCGCCAAACGTTTATACAAACTATATAAAATCCTTAGAAATTTGAATATTTTTACAAAAATATCGCCAAACATTTTTTATTTGGCATATGAAGGATTAGTAAGATTTGCCAAGGTTTCTACATTTTAAAATAAATTTCTATCCTTAAAATCATCCCTGCTCACAAGGGATGTCAGTTGGGGAAAACCCATTCCATGGTCAATGGAATCCTGGGAAAGGTTCAATACCTATGCCCGTCGGATCGGCTGGGGGCATCCCCTTCCAAAATACTTGGAACAAAACACAGGGAGCAATCCTCACCCAAGCCATGTCGTCCAATTATGGGAGTCAACCAATGATATCCCAACAAATGCAGTTTCCATATGATGGTCAAGCCCACAGTTTCTAGCAGAACCCTGGCCAACAATCCAACTTTACCTGGCAACTTGGTGCCAACCAAACTCCAGACCCCCTTTTTCCTGTACATATTACTCAACCTAAACTACCGTTTTTAGAAACTCTACATCTGTCAGACTTGTTGAGGTTTCTCAATGACCCAATATGTCATGATCCACATTAGCCCTGCATGCCGACTAAGTTGCCCTTGAATATTCCAAAATTCAAAGGCAAGCCTGGAAAATACCCAGATGATCACGTGACAACCTTCCACTTATGGTGCTCGTCAAACTCACTACTAGACGAATACATCCATTTGTGACTTTTTCAACACACTCTTATTGGGGGTGCCGTGAAATGGTATATTAAGCTCGATCGCTTGAGGTATTCTTAATTTAACGACTTAGAGATGGGATTAATAAACCATTCCCAGTTACCCGTGAGATACAATGTCGACACTAAATTGTTGGCCAACTTTGAGTAGAATAAGGACGACCATATCTCCGATCACATCCAAGAATGGCGACGTCGGAAGAGCTTGATTAAGATATAGGTCCCACCGAATTTATTGCTGGAGTGGCTCCTGAAGTCTTTGGTACTCGTTGTATCTAAATATGTAGCAACTTGTGGAGTGTTTTCAAAGGAGAAGGCGATAATGAGAGTGAAACAACTTGAACTGATTTACTCTCAGTCCGACATGCTCTATGAGATATTGCCAGATGTGCCACGGTCCATCCTCGACAAAGCCAAACAAAATTATGGACCCCATGTCGATGGTATTGTGGGCTCAACACAAGCAAAGTCCACTGATCTGTTGTCAACTCAATTGCAACAAATGTCGATACAACAGACTACGGCCAGCCAGACCTTTGGTTGAATTGTTCCCCCTACCCAAACGTCAGACATACACACTATACAGTCGATGAACCAGAAGTCCAACCAGCAGCCTGAAGGAAAGAAGAATGTCAGAATCTACCAAAAAGGGAAAAGAAGCCACAAACCCACTGATTCCTCTCCAGATTGAGAAGACGATGGGAGAAACAATGACACACATCCCCAAAGGTGAATTCAAGAAAGCTTCTCATAATCTGAATGCGAGGGTTGTCCAAAACTACTTCATTATGGAAGATTTGGCACAAACCCCTTGCACGATGTCTACTTTGGAAGTCCTCCATAGCTACCCTTCACAGAGAAAATATTTTTTATCCACCTTGGGATCTACAGAGACTTGTAACCTGGGAGCGATCGTTCTCGATCCAATCGACTTGAAACCTCATCTTCCTTACCACGTTGCATTTCAAATAGTAGTGGCTTACACCATGAAATCGTTTACTTGAATTATCTTCCGTATGATAGTTGAAGAGGGCACCTTGACTTGCGTGAAGTCTTTGGTGTGTTGGAAGGCCATTGGACAACCCGTTTTGTCTCTGTTACCTACATTGCTTATGACATTTGACGATAGTTCGTTCAGACCACATGGAATCATTCCTTCTTTCCTCGTGCAGTTAGGAGGAAAGACCACGTGCGTCAAATTTGAAGTGGTTGATGCACCTCTCAAATACAACCTTTTGTTAGGAAGGATTTGGACCTATGCAATGCATGCAGTGGTTGCTACAGTCTTTCGGCTCTTGTTGTTTCCACACGAGGGTCGGATTGTGACCATTAACCAGTTGTCTTTCTCCCGTTCCAACCCTTCATCAGGGGAATCCATGGTCCCAATGATTGATAATCCTCAGCTCGACACCATCAATGTAGGGGTTGGTTTGTGTCCATCGTTGATGGGAACTTTCAATTACCCACTGTTGGAAGATTGGTTGTTGTCATTGATGTCAACCATAGTCATGGGTTTTGGACCACAAGATTGATGAAGGTATTTGGACATGAAGTAAAATACACATGAAGATACAACACCCATGGATGGATAGTATACATCATGTTGTTTCCGGTGGTATGTGGCACGTCACGTGGATCCTCATCGCTGAGGAGAAATAAATTTTTGAAGATGATAAAGTGAATTGTACATGTAGGCCCTGAAGATGATTAAAGAAAAGAATTACAAAATAAGAAAGTGTTAGGTCGGCCCTAATGTTAAAAGGAAGTGACATAAATGGTATAAATAAATATCATTATACATTCATTTGATACAATTCGAATTTCAGAGGGAATAAGAAGTAAAAGAAGGCCGGATTTTAAGGGAGGATGAAGTCTTTTGGTGATGTGTTCTAAGGTATGCTATTTTCATGTCATCTTACCATTTTTCCTATAATTTTTTTTCTAGAATGACTCAGATGGTGAAATCGATATGGTATTGAGAATACATTTCAAGGTACCTCTGGTAAACTTTTCAGCTCTTGATTTTCTATAATTATGGAGATACAGTCTATGGACAATAGGGTTTGTGACAAGTCCTGAAGCTAGTCAATAAACAGGTACTCCGGGTAAAATAGTCATAAATTCTTCATACAGAATCCAAATGACATGGGACTACTTCCATTGGAAAGAGTATGGACTTTAGTTTCTTTTATGTGAGTTTCAAAATCGGATGTTAAATATTGAGCGCAAGGCATGCTGTACAAGTTGGGTCTTCTGAACAGACAAGAATTGAATAAAGTCTACCATTCTTTCTATAACCTCTTTTTGGGGAGGATTCAAGGAGTGAAAATTGGAGGAGTTTCAGAGAACACATTGAGTAATATTATCTATAGGATCAGAGTACTCCAAGAATTTAATAATTGTAGAAATTGAAGAAGTCTCAAGAAGCATTATCAAGTTCTGTGTGATGATTGGTTGATGGTGATGATTTAATGTAAAGTTTTATTATCTCTCATATATTCTTGGGTGGAAGGAAGGGGAAAGGATGAAGAGTTCAACTCTCTCTTGATATTGCAGGATTGTATCTTCCTCTTGGAGGTTTATCCCTCCCTCTACATTTGGAAGCTATAGCTACCTTTGGAAGTCATTACTTCCCTTGAACAATAAACTATTGATTATCTCTCATATATTGTGCATGGTGTATTATGATGTATTGGTTTAACTCTTATACTATTGTTCATTGATCATTGGATATAGTTGAATGGTTTAAGTATAAGTTGAAAAGGTTTTAAATTGTACTTGATACTAATTCACCCCCCTCTCAGTATCAACAATTGGTATCAGAGCGGGTTACTTTCAATATAGTTTAACCACTGGAAGGAATATCCTATGCAAAAATGGAAGATAACATTCCAAATGGGATTCCACCATTTGATGGAAGCAATTTTGATCAGTCAAGCAAAAGAAGAAAAGATGGAAGATGATGTCTCAAGCAAAAACCTTGCAGATCTAAAATAACTAAGGGAAAACTATGTCAATCTTAAAATCCAACTTGAAGAATCCAAAAGGAGAGAAAAGGTAGTAAGGAACCAGTTGGACGAAAAGTAAGAATCTTGTCATAAGATGGAAGCAGAAGTTGTGAATCTTAGAAAGAAGGTAGAGAAGTTAGACACCCAAATAAAGTTCATGAACAACTTCATGACCCTGGATGAGATCTTGGATAGTCGGAGATCATCATATGACAAAACCGGTCTTGGCCACAACAAGGAAGAAATTAGTAATCTCAAGAAACCTGATGCAAGTCCTTCATTTGTAAAAAGTGAAGACAGGTCTGATGTGATTCTTTCTTTTATAAAAAGGGAAAGCAAGTATGATGCGGCTTCTTCATGTTCAAAGAATAAAAGAAACACTACAAAACTTAGAAGATCAGATCAAGGAAGACATCCAAAAGTTACTCATACACCTCAAAGCAAGTTCAGAAGAGAGACACCTTAATGGATGAATCAAAGAAGGTATGAAAGTGTTTTTAAAGGTCATTGTTTTTCTTGTAATGAATATGGTTATAAATCCTTGTATTGTAGGCATCATGGAAGAAGACAATTTGGTGGGTTCAACAACAGTATAAGATGTTGGAACTACAATCATGTTGGACATATTGTTGCACATTATTACACTATGAGATGCTACAATTGTGGTAGATATGGTCACAAATCCCATGACTGTTGGAACTCAAGAAGACAGTCAATAAGAAATGATTCACATAATATGAAAACAAGAGTAAATAAGAAGACATGGAAAATAAAGTCCCAAGTACCAAATAAGAAAGATGAGGAAAATATTGCTCCTAAAATTGATGAAGTTAATAATAAGAGTTTGGAGGATAAAACTTCTAATAAGGAATATTCTCAAGACAAGAATAAAGAAGCTTTTGGTGCACATAATAATGACGTTGATGATGAATCTCCAATGGTAGAACAACAAGAAGAATTGAGTGATGATTATCTCATAAATCTTTCAATCCTATTTTAATGGTACACTGAAACTCCTTCTAAAATAAAAACTTAAAAAAAAAAAAAGATCTTTGTCTAAAAAGTTGCAAAGGCTATTCTCAATGAAGCAAATTATCTGATGACTATTCCATCAATTAGTATTGATATTGGAGGGAAGCTTTAAGCACATCAGTATTCATATTGAACAGAGGTCGGCTTGGGATTAATAGTAGTAAAACTCCTTGTGAACCCTATTTTGGAAGAACTCATCCGGTAAAATACTTCAAGGTCTTTGGAAGTAAGGGTTACATCAAAAGGTGTGATGATAATTTTGAAAATTTGATGCCATATCTGATGAAGGTATCCTTATTGGATATGCCTCTACCAAGAAAGCATACATATGCTACAGTATTAGGTTACATAATATTGATGAGAGTGCAGATGTCAAAGTGGATGATATAAAAACAATTAGTATCATGGTTAAAGACCGATGAGTATTAATGGGTAGATCCAAGAGTTGTTTTCATAAGAAGAGCTACAATTGCACAATGTTCCAGTAGGACAGTGGCATCCACAGAAGCAGTGTTTTGATGTACAAGATAAGGTACATGACATCATAACAAGAGGAGAAACCCTGTCAAAAAATGATACCCTTTTCAGAAATAAAGGGGGAGAACAATTAGTAAATTAACAGGGGAAGAATTCTTATCAAGAAGAGCTACCTTTTCAGAAACAAAGGAGGAGAGTAGTCAGAAGCAGAGAGAGAGCATATTGATAGTGGGAGCCATTCATTTATGAAAGAAAAAGGTTGATTACAGGAAGAGCTACCAGTGGATAGAGAAGTACTTATACAGACAGATCATAGGAAAATAAACCCTTTTCCATTGATGTCAAAGGGGGAGAGAAACTTCATATAAAGGAAAACTTCATATAAAGTAAAACTTCATAAAAGGAAAGCATCAACACAAGGGGAGTTTTTGTATATGAAGTTAATGGGTTGACCTCAATGACAAAGGGTGAGATTGTTGGAAATATTGTCATTGATGTCAACATTCGATGTGATAATCTATTATTAATGATGAATTACCACAGTTGAGATTGTCATTGATGTCAACAGGTATATCAGTGAACCGAAGATGTCAAACTGTACAGAAGTATGAAGATCAAAGCTCATAAGCAAAAAAGTATATCGTGTCTATTTTTTATCACGATAGGATCAACAATCCAATGATAAAAGCTCAGGAGGGATAAAGGCTTGAAAGAGCTCATATGAAGGATGAGAGTTGAGTTAAGATCAGAAGGGCTAGTGTCGAGTTCAAAGAAAGGAGCCATCGATAATATCGATGGATGATAGAGATTGCTGGAGACAACAGGAACAAATAGCCATGGGCCGTTAGATCCAACATAGATGCAAGGAGTATAAGAGCCGAACTCATTCATACTCCAAATCTCAAGAGAAGGAGTGATGAAGACCATTAGATATAAAATTTAAAGATGAGGAGCAATGTGAACCGTCTATACCTTTCGTGGGAATGAATTCAGGAAATCGGATATTGGGAAATCAGGAGTCAGAAGAAGGGAGGTGCTCTAACCTCTAAAATACCGAAACGCAAAATTGTGATTAGATCTAGACCATTAGATCGAAGAGATCCTAGCCGTCGATCGAACATGAAATGAAATTGTGAAGTAACGATTCACGAAGTCATTCTCGACCATCAGATCATCCGAAAATATCACAGCTGTTGATCATTCTGAAAAGATCACAGTCATTGATCGTACCAAAACAATCATAGTTATTGATCATTCCGAAAGCATCAGGACCGTCTGTTGTCAAGGATGGCACGTGGCGAAGGGTTGTCATTTCGCTGACTTGAAGAATGGAAAATTAAAACGTAAGTGTTGTGGGAACTCGCGATATGAGAGGTCACGAAGAGATCCTAACTGGTGGTTGGAAGGTGGGCACGTGGCACTGGATCAACGAATTCGGGGATTCGAATTTGGAGAAACAAAGACGATAGTTTTTTGAAATCCTGATATGCGAAAATGCGAAAAACTTAGCCCTGGGTCATAACCCGTGGTCATGAGGAGGGGAGGAGCTAGTGTAGATAATCTCTATTTCGGCGATCGTGACATGGAGTGTCAATACCCTTCATCACAAGAATGCCGAAATGCGAAATCATGATAAGATAAGGGTCGTTGGATCTGGAAAACATTGGAGGTCCATTGGATTGAACCAAGGAAAAACGACACAGCAGACCACGTTAGCTAAGGAAACGTGGCATACTCAGACACTGACAAGTGTCAATTTGATATGGCATTACAGGCATGTGTATATTGCGTATATGAATGACACGTGGCAGCTAATAGGATTTTGATAAGTCATCAAGTGATGTAAGCACTTACGTCACCCCCGGGAGTCTCACTTCAGAGTTTTTCATTGTAAGAAAAAACTCTAGTGTCCGTAAGTCCTGAACGTCGAAACTCTGAAAGGGACACGCGTCAGGTGATTTACAGTCACCGGGATTTGAACTGTTGGTGGTCATGAAGATTTGAAGGCAAAATGCTGAAATCCTGACAGCCACACATCTCAACACCTGATTAAGACACAACCATTCGATTAAGGAAATAAGGGATTGGATTAAGGTTTAAGATGGACTGTTGATCTCTTCCATGGAAGAGATGTGAACCGACTGATCATATTGGTGATATCGCAACCGAGAGTATTGTAAGGAGCAATTTCTTGAAGACTCGATGGCCAAAGCGTCGAAATATCGACAACCATCCATATCATCGTGTGATCAAGTCATAGTCATTAGATTCATCCGTGAAAGGATGAGTCTAAGACTAAAGTAGACCATAGATCTATCTTCGTGAAATAAACGTGAACCATCCAATTTTTTCGGCGATTTCGTGATCGTGGTTTTGGTAACGTGTGGAGTCACGAAGACTCAAATGTCTAATTGTTGAAACCCTCACATCCATCCATATATGTGGGTGATAGAATTATGACCATTGACTCTAATAAAGTGCTCAAAGCGTGCATTCGGTCTAGCACCTGGTCACCATAGTTGGTCGTATGGTTCTGAGATGTAATCAACAATATCATAATCGAGAGTTTTGAAAGGTTGGATGTAACAAATACCCAAATGGAAAAGTACCTAAATCCCATCAATCATCTGTCTCAACAAAAGAAAGAATTATGACCATTGATTTGGTAAAGTGTTCAAGCACTCATTCAAGATTAGCATTTGGTCACCGTCGTTGTTCATATGCTATAATAATTATAAAAGGAAATTATAGCATGTCGCTATAATTGGTAAAGCCCGTGGTTCTATAATGCACGGTCATATGTGATGGTTTGAAGGAAGTGCCTTCACAGAATTTGGTCTCTGTAAATATAACAGAGATTAGGAATCGAGTATAAAGGATTAAATTGATCCATGTCTGTGATCAATTTATGAAAGGTATTCACAGTATAATGAACCAATACACAGTCATGATTAAAAGAGAATAGATCATGAAAATATGAATAAATAATAAAAAGGAAAAATGATATTAATTAATGTTTAGTTTATCATTTTAAATGAAAAGGTACAATGGTTCAAATAAAGGGACACGATTTTTTAAAATTTCACACCAGTTTGAAGATTATATAAATGATAAAAAATGGTGAGAAGAATGTGTCTCTGTGGTTTACATTAGAAGATCAGGAACAGGAGCAGAGTCCAAGATGAAGAACTGGTTGTTCTAAGGTGCCTGCCAATGTCTTATTGAAGATCAAGAACAAAAGAAGACAGAACAACAATTATGCAATCCAGTACTTGATACAAAAGACCATACAAGCAAAGGTTGCAGCAAACAAGTAGAAACACAACAATGGTTGTATGAGTCAAATTCAGTGAAGTACAGAAGAGAATGAATTGCATTATAAACTAAGGGTGGTTGGGTGGTGCAAGGGTAGGTTGGAGCCTGCAGGGGAGTTGGTGCTTCCTTGTCAGTTGCAGCTGACTAAATAGGGAGTCGTAGCCTCCTACCAGTTGGTGTTGGTGAATAGAGGGAGTTGGTGCTTCCTTGTCAGTTGTGGCTGACTAAAAAAGGGGTTGAAGCCTCCTACCAGTTGTTGCTGGTGAATGAGGGTGTGGGTGCATCCTTCCAGTTGTAGCTAGTAAATGGGGTGTGGCAACATCCTTTCAGTTGTAGCTAAAGAAACTTGGGGAATGTCTCTCCATCAAGTTGTAGCTTGAAAACAATTTTGTAAAAGAACTTTTTATTAATGAGAAAAGAGTTGGTGGTTTTCCCTGTTGGGTTCCATGATAAAATCTTGTGTTCATAAGGGTTTGTTGTTCATCATATTTTTCTTAATTGAATAATTAATATGTGTGCTTAATATGAATGAAGATAAAAAGAAAAAGTAATCAATACTGATTCACCCCCCCTCTCAGTATTGCTGGATATTTCCATCAGAGTTTGTGTTGCTTTATGCATCGTGAACTTATGTTAATGTCATGCTACCCGAGTCTGATCATATTTCGTTCTTTTATCCAAGGGAAGTTTCACCCAACCTGAGTCGAAATTTCTATAGTTTGTCTCTTGACCTCATGAGTCAACCATCCTGAGAGTCCAGTCAAGTCCTGATTCAAAATCGACGAAGTTCTCTGCCTAATCATCGAGATCCTATTGTATTTTCCCGATGAGACGTTGAAGACCTCAAGGTAGTGAGTTATGCACTCCTATCATACTCCTACCTGAGTTTTGAATATCTTGAAGTTGTTGCTCGAGCTATGAAGACCTCATCTCCAACCATCGGGCTTTGCTCGCTTCTTGAAGATGGATATTATATTTGTACATCTTTGATTTTGAGATGTAGATCTATTGTGTATTTCTCATGGATACACTTTATATAGTTATATGACATGGATCTGCATTGTATTTTATTGGCAACCATGATTTATTTTATCCGGAGCATGGGTATGCTTGCCTCAGAGAGACAATTGTTATTTTGTAGATGGCACCTCCCGAACTCTAGTCCTGGGCTCACTCAATTTCGCACATTGGTGAAGATATTGTAATGTATTTCATCCATCAGATGATCTTATGGCCTCACACATTAGGGGGCCCTACACATGCATACATTGGCCTTGGCCCTCTTACTTGCATTTTTTTCCAAAGCACTGCCGAGTTTCTCTTCTTAAAAAACCAATTTTTAGAAGATGTACGCGCCCTGCACCATTACGGCCCACGTACATACACTTGTTGCACCACTACAACTCACGTACATATGCATGTTGCACCATTACAACCCGCGTACAGTTGCAAAAGTTGCAAGGAATTCATTGTAATTGACGGGCTATTGGTAATTTTCCAACTAATCCAACTTCTATAGCCAATCACCCAACCGAATAACCATTCTTTTGTCATATAAATGGAGGTGTTGGGGTCTCATTTCAGATCTAAGCATAAGAACAGTGAAACTCTACCCGATTTCACTTCCCCTCCTTGCCCAAGATATTGTTGCCTTCTGTGAGAATTGCCTCAACATTCCCTCATTAGCCCCTTCTTCCTCCATCATAACCCATTCACTTCCCAATAAGAGATCATAAGTTTGAGAGGAGAAGTTCATACAAGGTGCACTTGGAGCTTGGTGAAGAGCAGCCCGAACCAGTTTCGTGGAATGGTGGTCGACTTAGATTGTAAAGGTATAATCTATGTGTTATTAATAAAAGAATTACATTTTCCTGTCCCAAATGATGGTGTCTTGATTACTTTTATTGATTTATGCTTGACATTATAACATCTAATCCTAACTTATATATGGAATAGCATGCTTGTAGTTTTCTGTTTGTTAATATTTGGATGCGAGTCATTCCTGGGAGGAGGCGTGCAGTCAGTGAAACTTCCAAGCACAAGGAGGTCATCACCATACGTGGGATTAGAGGTATAGTTACCTGATCTCCTTTTCCTTGATTTCTTCATATGAGTTTTGGTATGTTTGGGGTAGTATAGAGAATTAATTGAATTTTAGATGGTTAATCGATCTGCGCACATTCTGAACACTGGTGTAGATAAAGGGGGGGGGTTTCCCGCTAGCAATAAGGAAGGCTCAGTTGGAGCCATTCCAACAACAAGTAGAAGGAATGATAGACAAGCTCCAAAAAGAAAAGGGAAAATGGGAACATGAACTCACAGAAAGAAAAAAAGTGCCGACAGAGAACATAAGAACGTAGGGCTTGGAGACATTAGTAGGGAAGAGTGCAGAGGCCAAAGAGAAAGTGACAGAATTAACAAAGAAGTTTCATGTGCTGGAGGTAGCACTGCAAAAGGTACACTGAGGCTAACGTGGCTCAGGATGAGCCACATGTTATTGTTGGGGTCCTGTTGGAGCAGGAAAGTTTGGAGAAAAGTGCAGCAAGTGTGGCAAAACAATGCGCCACATTTTGAGGAAAAGCAGTGCGCACGACAGTATTTGCTTAAATCCGACACAAATGTGGAAAAACCTAGCTTAATTAGGGTTAGGGTTTTGGGGATGCATTGTAAGGGTTTCTAACCCATATTTGTAATATAAATAAGGGGTATATTAGTAGAGGAGGAAGAAATCATCTAAGATTTGATTGTTGGAGAGTTATTGTGACAAGTCTATTTTGGAGAACCTATTTTAGAGGTTTTGGAATTGGAAGTTTGTTTTGAGAGTTGTAGAGCTCAGATGAGGTCAAAGTAGTTGAGGGTCAGATCGCAAGTTGTGGATCTTAGTGCAATCCTGGTCCACCTCACTACTCACTACTCTGATGTAATGCATGCAATTCTTTTTGATGAATAAGAATAAAGAAGTAGAAGATCTTTGTGGACGTAGCCCCAGGGGAGGTGAACCATGGTAAAACCATGTGTGCAATGTGTTTTAATTTGTTTTACTATTTCTGCATGGTTAGATAGATGTATGGATGATTTATTTACAATGTGCAGTAGATTAGATATGCAAATGAATGAATGAATGGATGGATGAATGAATGAATCTGATGAATATTAGAATAAAATGTGTGGTTAAATAATAATAAGAAGTAAAAAAAATAACATCCCCCAAACCCATTCCATGACTGCAGACATCTGCGTCCTGCAGTCTCCCATAAACCATCTTAGGTGAGATTGCGTTGTGCACTCTATGCATGGTGTAGCCTTTTGGTTTACCAGATGGACCGATGGTGATAAGGGTTTTTTTGGAGAACTAAGGTAGAAATCAGGTCAGCCCATAAGCTCAATAGTAGTTGTATGCGCAACTTGCAGAAGAAATATATGTAGCCCTATACTGACTGATGGGTGGTTGTTGGAGCTGCAACCATTTGGAAAGGAGGTTTTTTCGATATTTTGGGGGATAGAAACGGTCTCTGAGTGCCTAGAAAAATCTCACCCACATAATAATTTGTCATGTTAGTGTCTCAACCAGGTCATCTATGTCCATGACACATGAATAATTCTCCAGCTAAGTGTCCCACCATGTGTGTGCAATTCCCTCGAGTTGTAGACTGGAGATCTGAAACTTCATATCTTCTGTCATCTCAGGACATGTTGATGAGCCAAGATTCGACATTCTTGCCATTCATTTGGCCCACAAACTTCGATAATTGGAAGTGTGTATCAAGTTGAATGGGTTTTGGAGCTCTGCGTTGTTGCAGATGGAGTAGCTCTTGGAGAGCCATCTTTAAATCCTGAATTGGAGCTGTGGCAGTGGATGCAAAATCCTCTATAGACATCTCTCTTCATGGTGACATACTTTTTATACAACACATATTCCAATATGTCATTGGATGTTGTGCTGAGAATCATAGAACTATCAAGGACCCTGAGAAGGAACCTGGTACCCTGAAGAGGGAATGTAGAGAATGGTGCAAAATGAACATGTTGGAAGCCCTGAGGAGGGCGCACTGGAAGTCCTAAGAAGGATGTCTAGCTCTGAGATTTATTTATTTTTTGGATGGCCACTCTTCTAAATTCTGTGGCTGAGTAGAAGCTGACTTGGATTGAGACTCTGATACCAATTGGTATGCAATTCATATATGAAAAACACATAGAAAACTAAATGCACAATGAAGAAGATAAATTAGATAGTGCAGAGCATAGAAAATAAAATATACATAAAAATGGAGAAGAAGAATTAGAAGAGAAAATAAACATCACATTTATTGAGTGAAAGACGAGAGCCTTCTCTAAGCAAGGTGGATTTTCCCTTCTCGTTATTACAATAGAAGTTGTAGCAACTAACTAAATGCTTACAAAAGTAATTGCTAAAAGTGCACTAAATTCTTGCAGCTCAAAGTGTTGAAGCGAACTACTATCTATAATATAAATAGCTAAAATTAATTGCAACACTAACTACAATACTAATTAAGGAGCATCTCCTCATCATGTGTGGCCAAGGAAGTGGGGCGCACTTCTTGGTGGCCCAATTCCCCAAGTAATGGATCTTATTTTGATAAAATATGCACTTACTTATGTTTGCATACAATTTATGCTTCCTTAAAACACTTAGCACCATTCTAGGATGCTCCTCATGCTTCTCTTCAAACTTAGAGTAGATATGGATATCATCTAAGAAAACAATTACAAACTTGTCTAGGTACTACCTGAACACTCCATTCATGAGACACATAAATATAGCTGGGGAATTTGATAATCCAAATGGCACTACCATGAATTCAAAATTCCCATACCTTATTATGAACGTTGTCTTTCTAATATCTTCTTCTTTTATCCTCACTTCATGTTAGCATGATCTCAAGTCAATCTTGGAAAATATTTTTGCACCTTTTAGTTGATCAAATAAATCATCATTCCTTAGCAAGGGATACTTGTTCTTAATAGTAAAGGTTATTCATATTTTTGAAATCAATACCCAACCTTAAGGTTCCATCTTTCTTCTTTACAAAAAGAACTGGGGCTCCCCAAGGTGACACACTTGGGTGTATATACCCCTTCTTCAAAAGTTATTCTAGTTGCATTTGAAACTCTTTCAATTTTAGTGTGCTTATTCTGTAAGGCGTCTTGGACACTAGAGTTGCACTTGGCACTGAATCAATAGAGAAATCGATGTCTCTCTTTGGTGGAAATCCTAGGATTTCCTCAAAAACATCCTCAAAATCTCTCAAGACTAGATGGTCTTCAAGATTTTCCACTTTATTTCTAGTTTCTTCTTCCATGTGGACTAGAAAATTTTTACATCCCTTCCTAAAACTCTTTTTCAGTTGCATGGCTAAAATTTCTCTAACATCTACAACTATCAAAATGCCTTGAATATTTTCTTGCTTCCATTTCTCATCAAGACAAGTTATTGTATTATTGTAACAATCTAGGATAACATGGTGTTTTTCCAACCAATCCATGGCAATTAGACAGTCATATGAACCCAAAGGTATAATGCTCACATATACCTTTGTGTTGAGTCCATCCATTTCTATTGGATAATATTTAACCAACTCATTGATCTTTCTCTTAGCCCGCATGGCTAATTGAACTAACCAAGATTTCTTATGTGTACTCCTTTGCAAATGAATTCTTGCAATAATGTTAGATTTTATGTAACTATGGATAGCTCTAGAATCAATTAAAATTTCTATGGGACAGATATCAATCTTACCTTCCATCTCAATCATGGGGGACTAATACTCTTCTTGCTTGTTGTTGAAGGATGCATAAATCCTTGACATGCTTCCTCCCTGTAGGGGCCGAATTGATTTTACATCAATTTATTTCATAAACTAAGACAATAATTTCATAATAGTATAATAATCTTCATAATAGTAACTTCCGTAACTTAAATTTTACAAAGAATAATAAATTTTTCTAACATAATACAACAATGCATAATTTTAAATAAATACCTAAGTCTGATGCTGATAATCCTCCGTTTGTCCGCCGCTTGCCTCCTTGACCACTGCTGCAAAACACTGCCCAAAACCTAGTTCCTCCCTGCCAACTAGGTAGCTTCCTAGCTCTAGGATATCATATGGATATCCTGGCCCCCATGCCCAAAACCTCCAGCAACCCCGGTGCACTGATACAATCCCACTCCCAAAATTTCACTTCTCTCTGCAAATCCCAGAGCTCCCAAAATCCATCGCTCATCCCCCCCGTCGAATCACCTCTCGTCCACCTCCTTCCCCTCCATATTCCTCCTTCACCGACTCCCCACCTCATTTACTCCCTACCTAACCCATTTATTACCTTCTTATCCTTCCCGTTAATGCCCCCTTATCTCCTTTATTTAATATCTTATCCCTTGTAGTTAATATGTTTCCCTTTTCGGGAACGTAACTTAATTTAATAATATATTTTATTATCCTCCTTTTATTTATTTACCTTATTAATTAATGAGTTAATTAATACTTAAATTAATCATTGACAATCATGA
>ML779445.1:403036-417872 GCA_009831015.1 Picea engelmannii
CAATCTACCAAAGCTCGATGAGCTGCTAACCAATCCATTCCAATGATTAGGTCATACGCCCCAAGAGAAGTGACGTATACCTTTAACCTGGTAGTACACACTCCCAGGTCTACTATACAATTATCGACACTAGGTCCTACTGCATTTTTTTCCCCCAAAGCCATCTCGACTTGTTTAAAGTCATCATGCTCGTAGGCTACCAACCCACTCTTTTATAATGCAGATGATGAAATGAAACTATCTGTCGCACCAGAATCAAACAAAATCTTAACATTGATATGATTTAGCGTACCTGATGACCCCACCACTGTGGATTGATGTTCAGCCTGGCGGTTATTAACCGCTGCATAAATCTGGTGGCTGCTACTTGCTCTCCCCATCGGTGCCTTTCCTTCTCTATGCACGAACCCTGATTGTAACTCTGGGTAGTCGCGCTGGTAATGGGGTCCTTCGCACCTCCAACAGGTAACACGAGATTGAACCTGTGCACTGTTATGTGACTGTCTCTGAAATGAGTTCCTTCCCCTGGAACCCTTGCCCCTACTAGTCGTTCCCTGAGATGGTCGTGGACCTATCTGTACCGTTGGTGATGAATGAGATGTTGCACTCATTGCCATTGAAATCCCTACTGCTACTGTCCTTGGCACGACTCTGTTACCATATGGCGGTGGCCTTGAGACCCCTCCCCTAGGAAATGTCCTCGGGGCCTTTCCTACAAATCCTGGGCGATGCGGAAATGTCGGTCTTGTACCCCCGGTCAAGTTCATATCTTCTTCCGCATAATGTGCAATTTCCATCGCCTCTGCTACTAAAGACAACTTCCACATCCGCACCATAGCTCTTATCTTAGGGTTCAATCCATAGATGAAGCGCTCTGCCTGTTGTTGGTCGTTATCCATATACGACACATATTTGACCAGTTCCATAAATCTGATCTCATATTCTTCTACAGTTCTATTTCCCTGTACTAAGGCATAAAATGCCCCTACCTGTTGTTCCTCGTAGTACGCTGGTAGATATTTCCTCCGGAACCTCTCCTCGAAAAGTTCCCAAAATACTGTGTCTGGGGTAAGGTGCAATTGTCTTTCCAGTTTGCCCCACTAGTTCAAGGCGCTATCTCTTAATTGAAAAATGGCGATCTTTGCCTTTGAGTTGGACGCATAGTCCCTTAAGGAAAAACACCTTGTCATGCCTTCCAACCATGCTTCCACGCGTTCGATGGCATGACCCCCGACAAACTCTGGAAGTTTGATCTTCTACAATTCCCGCGTGATGTCTTCAGGTGGAGGTCCTCCCCCTGAATCCCTTGACGCTTCTGGATTACCCGTTCTAGACAGTGGGGGTTCCACTTCAGTCCCTGCCGGTTGTCGCCCCTTTAAAGTCTCGTTGATGGCTTCCAACGAGCATAGTATGAGGGCTAGTTCGGGCGATGGCGGTGGTGGTGCTGGTGGTGTTGGCGGTGCTTGCAACAATGCTCCCCTGCCTCAACTCTCTCGAGTCTTGACCATCTTGTATGCTTTGAACTGCATCCACCAAAGTTGTCAGGGTGAGTTCCAGGATGTTTCAAATTGGTGCTACTCAAACTAGAAAAAGGGTTAAGCGTAAGTTTTCTTTACTTGTCTGTAAACAGACATTACTCCATTAGGGGATTGGCTAGGTTAGGGTTAGGGTTAAGCATCTAAGCTTGATTTCTTCGCCCCTACAAAAATAAATATTGGTTCCCTTTCCCTGTAGCTATGCTAGCCTTGCGCTTTACTCACCACTTCCTATGCTTACTCTCCTAGTGCATATGCCGCCTCCTTCCCGCTTGTCCTAGTCTAAGCCCTTTTTAACTTTTTGCTTACAACCTAATTAAAGTGACTTCTGACCTTGTGTTTATTAATTTACGCCGAGAGGCGTACACCTATTGACAATGGGCACAATTAATGATCTTTTAATCTTATGTAACCTTAAACCATTATCTAATGGCTATGCATTGAAGATGTTGTCATATTCTTAGTCATCCTCCAAAATCAATGGGTCAGATTTATTGTTCATAACTTTGTTGCATTTATCAAGGCATCTGTTAACATGTTTACTTTTTAACATTTACCTAATCACATAAAAAAAAAATGTTGTAAGGTTATATAATTACCACGTTTAATGATTAAATAGGATTAAACCGCAACATCTAAACAATTATCCCCAACTGTCAGCCCCGTTTTTGTGTTCACCAGCGCTATGTACCTTTTGGCGTTAGTGTTCTTCTTAAGATGCTTTGCTTGGTGGGTGGTCTTGGGTATGACAATTAAAGTATTTATAAGTGAAATTATTTGTAAAAGTCACATCGTGTGGTACGTTGGTAGGGCAGACTTTGTAAAGACTTGACCGGTGGGGAGGTCCGGGGTTCGATCCTCGCGGACTCCATAAATTTTTCTTTTGTTTTACTTATAAAAAAAAATCAAAATACCCAATTAATTTAATTTAATTAATTAAATTTTTATTTAATTAATTTTAACTTAACTTAATTTAATTAATTTAACTTAATTTAATTTAATTTAATTAATTTAACTTAATTTAATTTAATTTAATTAATTTAACTTAATTTAATTTAATTAATTTAACTTAACTTAATTTAAAATTTAAATAAAATAAATTTTTTTTGAAACCTTTTTTTTAAAATAATTATAATTAAAATAAATAAATAAATAATTAAAACAATTGATTTATTACAATTAAAATAATAATAAGAAAAATAAACAACAACAACAAAAAAAAAGTTACTTGTGAAATACTATACGTATAGGAATCGGCATCGTGGGTCCTCGCATGAGGCCCACGTGCCCCCTCCCCAAGATGCTCATCCCTTTCGAGACTCCTCTTCGTGGCCTCGTGTGCGCTGGTGCTGGTCTGGTCATGGCTTTGTGCCTGGCGGTGGCGCTGGCTTGTAATAGTTTTTTGATTTTTCCTTCGCAGCAAACTACTCTGTATGATCCTGGTGTATTTTCAATGCTCTGGTGTTTCTGCTATCAAAATATATTCCCCTCGATAGGGAGGGAGGTTTCCTGAGAACATCGATCAACACATCTAAATCTAATATACTCTCAAGAATGCCATATTTTCTATTCTAGGAAATCCAATCATCGAGAACAAGTGGTCTTAGTGTTTTGTGGGTTTAATTCCTGCCTGCGTTTGCGTAGTTTTGCAGGCAAATCGAATAGTTGTGTGCCATTTAAAGGCCATCTGGGATTGATTCATATCATTCTTAGAACATCAAATTCGTGGATTGAGTGACTGATTTGGTGGGCAATCGTACAATGGAGCTCTGAATGGCGCTTTCACTGGCTCATTGTTAAACTCAGACAAAGAGCTGCATCATTTACTTCGCTGGATTTGGAAATTGGTACAAATGGCTTTACAATGCACAGTCACCTACCCGATATTGTTCGCTGCGTCTCTTGCTAGAGCTTGCAGATTCTCACAGGTCACTTCAACTTTTCTGTACCTCAATCATGGATGGTAGGAGAGCAGCAACTCTTCGAGCTTCTTGTTGGAGACAACAAGTCTATAACCAGTCACTGAAATGAGCATTATTTGGGGCATATATGTTCCTAAATTCTGAGTACCATTTCTACATCCAGAAATGATGAATATTTCTTCTTTCTGAAACTTTTGCATAGATTTTCATTTGTTTTGGGTTAACATGAAATATGTTCAATAGATATTTTGCAATGGAATGAAGGAGGAATACAAGAAACTTTATTTTCCACCAAATTATCTAGTGTTTGCAGGCTTATGCAACTTGTGGGTGGGGTTCTTATTTAGATCTTGCTAGGATCTAGTATTTAAATATTCAGGAAACAACGAGGGATAACCTTTGGCTGATGCATAATAGTAATTTATTAGAATAGCCTACACGGAAAAAGAGTGAAACAGATCGGGCCGCGCACTGGTTGTTCTCACCCAGGTGCTGCATGGCTGGCTTATTATTTTTAGAATTATTGAGGTTTCAAAACGGATAGACAATTCAATTCCAGAAAATTCATCACAATTATTTTTCTGTATCAAGAAAATCAAGAAAGACCAAAACGGATACGCAGTTCAATTCCAGAAAATTCACCACAATCTTACCGTTTATTGTTCTGTATCAAGAAAATCAAGAAAGACTGACAAATTTGAAGTCACCTAGAGGTGAGCGAAAGCATTTCTTGCCAATAATACAGGTTGTTTTTGGTAAAAAAATATTAAATGGTTTACCATGTTAACTATAGTTATATGGAATGTTTTCTTTGTTAAGACAAGAAAGTAATTTTGGATGTACTATAGTCTATACCAATATTGGGAGCTATTCAGATCTCCTTTCATGTCAATGTGGATTCTTTTTCATCACATCCCTCTGATAACTAAATCCCAGGTTATATTGTCCATTAGAATCATTATTATTGCTGTAAATTGCAGAAATCAGCTTAGCAAAACTTGCATAGCAATTTTTATTGTCTAGTTATTCTTGTTGCTTGACTGTCTGCAGATGGCTATGAGGCCTTTGCCATATATCACTTTGCATTTATTCTTCAATGCTTTTGCATTACTGATTGTCTTAATGTGTTCCAATTCATTGCGGCCTGAATGCACAAGTGTTTTCATCCTCACTATGACCAGTTACCAGTTGTTCTTTTCCCAAATGTCTATGCTCTATTCAAAGAGCTCTTTTATTGACAAATTAATACGTCATGCACTTTCTCCGTAGGAGTATAGAATTATGATTAGAAAGATTGGTGCTTACAAGGTAGATAATTGTTTATCAAACTGAATAGTATCATTACAGATAAATAGTATATTCATGTATAACTCATAGACAGTTACACAATGGGAAGGCTTTGCATAGTGTTTATGATCTTCTAATCTAAGGTCTACGTTAGGCTCTAGCTCAATGAAAATAGGAGATATATAGGGTTTCCAAATTGTTTATACAATCTATCCGATCATTGGCAGCTGGAGAAAAACAAATGCTTGGCCCTTTTCTCTACTCAGGTAAAAGTCATGAACTATATAGTAAATATTAAACTAAGTACCTGATACATTACAATAGATAGGAAGTACCGAGTATCCCTAAACTATCTGTTAAGATTATTTTCATCTTTTCTTTTAAATTTCTTATAAGAGAGCTCGTGAAGATATACTTAGGTTACTATGGGTAGGTAGGTAGGCCCTTGGTTCCATATTTTGAACCAGGGTTCTGATACCAAATGTAGGGGCCGAATTGATTTTACATCAATTTATTTCATAAACTAAGACAGTAATTTCATAACAGCATAATAATCTTCATAATAGTAACTTCCGTAACTTAAATTTTACAATGAATAATAAATTTTTCTAACATAATACAACAATGCATAATTTTAAATAAATACCTAAGTCTGATGTTGATAATCCTCCGTTTGTCCGTCGCTTGCCTCCTTGACCGCTGCTGCAAAACACTGCCCAAAACCTAATTCCTCCCTGCCAACTAGGTAACTTCCTAGGTCTAGGATATCATATGGATATCTTGGTCCCCGTGCCCAAAACCTCCAGCAACCCCGGTGCACTGATACAATCCCACTTCCAAAATTTCACTTCTCTCTGCAAATCCCAGAGCTCCCAAAATCCATCGCTCACCCCCCCCGTCAAATCACCTCCCGTCCACCTCCTTCCCCTCCATATTCCTCCTTCACCGACTCCCCGCCTCATTTACTCCCTACCTAACTCATTTATTACCTTCTTATCCTTCCCGTTAATGCCCCCTTATCCCCTTTATTTAATATATTATCCCTTGTAGTTAATATGTTTCCCTTGGAACGTAACTTAATTTAATAATATATTTTATTATCCTCCTTTTATTTATTTACCTTATTAATTAATGAGTTAATTAATACTTAAATTATTCATTGACAATCATGAATAACTAATTAATAATAATTAATTAGTTAATGTTATTTTAAGAAATAATTATGGTTTAGCTAATCTTTTAGGATAGTTATATTATTAAATTAATTATAGTTAATAATCATATACACCTATTTAAGCAGGGTCGTTACACTCCCATATCTTCCACTGTATTAGCCTCCTGGATGTTGTGGATAGTCCTGATTCTTTCTCCTTTGTGAGGGAATCCCATGTACAAGTGATTCCCCTCACATCCCCAACAATGTACAAGGTACTTCCTTGGCCTTTTCCCAAAATAATTTGCTATCTTGTGTTCATTTTGGGTTGTCTAACCATGTTGATTTGTTGGAGAGTTATTATTGAAAAGGGGGGGCTTAAAAACTTTATGCCTTTTCTCCCTTTTTCCTTTCATCTTTCCATTCCAAGTCTTTTAAAAGACTGGCCTCCCTCCACTTTGCAAATAGAGATGATTTTATCTCCTTATGGCTTCCTCCAAAGTCTCAGGGTTATCATATTGTATCTTGTCATTGTAGAAGGAGGGTAACCCACTAAGAAGCCTTTGGATTTTGACTTTTTCATCTTTTATGAATTCCACATACTTCAAAAATTCAAAGAACCTGTTCTCATACTCATCCATTGTCATGCTTCCCAACTTGAGTTCAAAAAACTATTTCATCTTGATCTTCCTCTGATAGTAATGCTCAGAAAAACATTTCTCTTGGAAATATCCTTTGAACTACCTCCATGAGACCCTCTTCTCATGAAGGTGCTTGGCTCGCTTAAGTTGATACCACCACATGGTTGTCTTTCCTTACAAGTGGTAGGTTGCAATTCTTGTTTCTACCCTGGAGGGTAACCATGCAGTTAGAAATATTTCTTCATTTCAAACAGACAGGCCTCGAAATCTTCTCCCTTCCTATACTCACCAATGAAATTTGGTGGCTTGATCTTCTTGAGTTCACCTTGCAAGATGTCTCCCTTAGGAATTCTTCTCTGCCTCTTGACAGGGGGTGCACTTGGGTTGATCCCTGGCCTTGAAATTGCATCATTTATTCTAGTGGACTACCTTGGAGAATGATGGCTCCTACTCATACTCCTTGACTTCTTGTCATTCCCATGATCATCCCTTTTTTTTGGGGATCTAGATGTTGTCACTTTTTTATCACTAGATTATTTCTTGGTGCCAGAGTCCTTGTTAAATTTCTTGTGTAGCATATTCAAACTCTGAAGTATCTCTTCATGCACCTTCATAACCCTCTCATTATCATCTCCATAGCTCTGCACTTTTCTATGCAGGCTTCTTATAGTTACAGGCTCCTACCTGCCTCTTCTTCCATTTGACTATGTCTCATCATTTCCCATGATGAGATGCATACCTATGACCTCTTCCTCACGGCTGTAAGATACTTTGGCTTCTTCCATTTTTGTGGTTCTCTTATAGAAACTAAATTGCTTCTCTAGACCTCTAATTCTATAGAAAATGTGCATGAAAACAATTTTTTTTAGAAGAAAATAAATACATACACAATTCACAAAAGAATGCATAAATTTTTCTTCCCCTTTAATTCTACCAACCATATTCTTTTAAGTTGACTGAAAAAATTTCTATTCAAATTAATTTTCTAGGTTAATACCTTTCCATCAAATATTTATTTTCCCAATTCTGAGTTCCGAGTAGAAAGTTATGGTCTTCAGAAGTTCTGACCATTTTCCCATTTTCAACCCTGCATGCTTCAAGTGTCCTCTTTCTCTCCCAACACATTTTTAGAAACCCATAACTCAAATATGGCTTGATGGATGACTTCTACATTCCATGAGATTTCCATAGACTGTTCCTGAGCCCCAAATTGACTCCTGAGCTACGATTTATACCCTCTAAAAGAAATATGGTACTAAATTCACTAAATTACTGTTGTAACAGTCTTTAGATCTAAATCATTGATCTCAAAATTAGGATTAATCCTAATCTTTGATCTTCTCAGCCTTGATAAGCTATGGCTAGACCTAATCAAGCTTGTCATAACTCTCTCTTTCTCAGACTCTTCCCATTTGAATTCCAAATTGCTAGGTACATGGATCTCTTCGAAATCCACAGTCTAAAACACTATCAGACTCTTCCCATCAGGAAACCTTCATTGAAAATGGGATATCCTTTCTTATCGACTCTTTTGAAATCCAAATTCTGATATTTTATCGAGCTCGCTCTGTCAGACTCTCCCATTGGTTTCCAAATGAACCTTCTTACAACCTCCTTCCAAAGACTTGCACTCGACAACTATGTGGAACCGGCGAATTCACCCACCCTTGTTGACATGTTGTTTGACATGGCGTATTGATGTGACAACTTACATGGGACTCTTCTTCACTCTCATCCCTTCCAAGCAAAAATGATCTTCCAATAGATTGGATGGTAAACAATCGTGCCAGTCAACAACCACAATCATCTCGAGCTCCAAAACTATGCACTATTTACCTCCACTGGACTGACTTCCTTGGAAACTCTTTCGAAAATACTTTTCTGAAAGAAAATATTCATGAGATCTGACAACTGAGAATGACCTTGATTGATCTGACGACTCTCGTTCTTTCAAGATTCTCTTCTTCAAACTTTAATTTGCACCATGCTTCAACACTTTTCTGAAACCTGACTTTCAATGAATGGCTAGGATTGACCCTCGATATGATTAACGGTCCTCATTTCTTTAACTCACACCATCAAACTCCTCCCTTCAAACTTGTTGATGCTTGGATTTGTCGCAAACCATAACAACAACCTCATGAGGACATTATCCCCCCTTCATTTTTAGAGAGGTGGTTCTCCTCTTTGGCTAAAATATATATCTTTGAATATCTTGGAGTAGGGACAATGCTAGGCAGTAAACCCCAAATCTTTATTGCTTGGATTTAAATGAAAATGGTCCTTCAATAACCCAGTATGATCTTTATGTGCATCAAGAAGTTCTTTACAAATAAAATATTGAAGAGGAGATTCAATATTAGAAAATATAAATACTCAACACCACATATGTAATCCTATATAGATAATTTCATATCTCCTCACAAGGGAAAGGAGAGAATATTTCTAATCATCTCAAATAATTTTAAAAGAGTATTGTAGTTGAAATGAAAGAGAAATTGATAGGTCAACCTCAAATATCTCATAATTAAAACTCAAAGTTACAAGATACATTCAAGATCAACCCCGAAAGTAATTATTTGTGGAGTCTTTCTCATAATATATATATAACAATATACAAAATCGATTTGACAGTCACATATATGGATGCAAATGATCCATGATCATATATGAAAAGTCTTGGAATATTACAAGAAAACCACTTGAGAACTCAGCCCCATTATTGTTTCAAGAATACAAACACAAAGCTTTGAGAAAACAATGTAGAAGAAGAAAAGAATGAAAAAGAATGAAAATCTTTTCTTGCTGATCAAAATATTGATTACATAATGATGGTTGGTATGTCTCTCTCCTACTCCTTTGAATGCCCTCTCAACAATGAATTATGAAACTCATGAAGTCTCTCTTTTCCCTTTTTAAAGAAATGTTCTTCTAAGTACTTGAGTAGTTAGGGTTTTTCCTTTTTCTCTTTAAATTCCTTTTTATTTTTTATAAAATCAATTTAATTAACATAACATTGGAATCTCATTAATGACTTGAATTCATTTATATTCATGTTTTAAAGTGGCCCCCAAAAATCTTTAAATAAAATTTTTTTAAATAAACTTTTGTTTCGAATAATTTTTAGTTTTCTTCCTCTTTTAAGAGATGATTGTGTTTTAATTTTGTGGTAAGTATGTGGATATTTTCAGCCCTTGAAACAAATTTTTATGTGATATTCGTCTCCTTATCTTTCCAACGATACAAAATTTTCCCAAATCCATCGCCCGGATCTCAAGATATGAGCTCGTGAAGTTGAGTTGTCATGCAGACCCATTAAAATTGCAACTGACTGATATTTTAATTTCTTGGGACAATTTAGCAATATTTATCCTTTTAAACCTATAACATCATCTTCTAAGTCTAAATACCTTTCCAACAGTATAAATTTTGCGTGATTCCGATACCCGGAGCTCACGTTATGGCCTTCTGAATATTAACACTAAACCACCGTCGATCAAAATTCATGGGCAAATCTGGGCCCTTGGATTAATTTCATGCTCTCCATTAATTAGTTGCCACGTGTAAGGATATTATTGGATGTCATGTGGCACTCCTCCATAAGATTAAACATATTTCCATGTCATCCAAATAAATTGGGGCACATGTCATAATGTTACATGTGAATAAATAAAATAATATATATAAAGTGTGAAAAGTTAAAAGTGAATAAAATAATAAATAATGTTTTGTGAAAAGGGAATAAGTGTGGGAGGCATGGGAGTGTAGGAAAGGGGTAAAGGGTAGTGTAGGGGGGAGGTTAAAAATGTAGGTGGCAGAAGAAGGGAGGGAGAAATGTAGGGAGCAAAGTGAGGGGGAGTGACGTAGGGTGAGGTGAGAGTGTCGTGGGCGGACATGAGGGAATGTGAGGGGGAAGGGAAATGGAGTATGGTAAGTTTGACCGATTACCATACACAAAATATTTTAAGTATGGGATGTGGGGAGTGGGGAAGGGTGAGTGATTGAGGGGGAAAAGTAGAGTTTGCGAGGGTGAGGGAAGGGAGGTGAGTGAATCCGCGAACCCGACAAATCTTCGAAACTTTCTAAGTAATGGGTAAGGGAATGGGGAGAAGAGAAACTAAGTGTGGAGTAGTATGGTGGATTTATAAGAGAGGAGTATTTCGAAAATAGGCTAAGTGTTGAGTAATATGGAAGAGAGGTGAAGAGAGGATAGGGTAACACTTAGAAACTTTTCTAAGTATGGGAAAGGAGAAAGGAGGGAAAATTGAAGTGGAGATAAAGAGTATGATGGGTTCCCACGAGTGATAGATTTTTACTGGTTTTGAACCCAATAAAAGATTATTTTCAAGGTTCTTGAACATGAAAAAATTTAAATGCACTTCCAAAAGATTAGCTTTATTCCACATGAAAGAGGCGCCATTTTCCACTTTAAAATTTAAACCTGGATATCTTGAACATATGAACTCGGATTTATGATCCAAAAAATGCGTGATGAAGTTGAGGATAAGGGATACATCATGGAATTATAAGAGTTTAAAAATTTCCATCTTCCTATGTCATTGTTTTTTATTAATCCGAGAGCGGAAAAATATAGTTGACCAAATTTTAGTCAACAACTGGCTCCAACTGTAGTACAGTGACCCCTTGCGGGTTGCTGAGAACACCAGAATCTCAAGACCAACTACCTTCTCCATTGAGCTATGGAATCATCTTCAAAATTAATTCTTGTAATTCTTCTTATTTCATGGAGTTACCTTCAATTTTGATTTCCTTATTGTGCAACATTGAACAAAAGTGTGTACATGCATGATCTACTTACCCCTACTTACTTGAAAGAAAGGGGCACTGTAGGTGGAGGAAGATTTCCAATGTAGCCATTCAAGAATGCAGTCAACTTGTAGAATGAACTCCTAAATTGGGCAATATGTTGAGGCCGCTACCAAATGATCAAAAACATGCCCAAAGTATACTGCAATGAGACTGAGCAAGATGTGCTTGAAATATGATTTTATTGCTTGGCCAACAATGCTTTGGAACCATGATTCAATTAAATCAACTTTTATTTGCTCAAGAATGTTGTGTTCTTTGATTGGATAAGGAGTTTCCAATATGAGAATAAATTCATCTTTTTCCTTATCACCAACCACATCTAATATTTCTGATTCAACATCAATTCCTTGAAGGAATTATTCCTTTGTACAATGATCATGTCTCTGTGGTGAGGTTGCAATGGTGAACTGTTGGTGAAATTTTGTGGGGAACTATAAGGCCATATTTTGTTGTTCATCAATAACTTCATGATCTTCAGAAATAAAATGTATCATCCATAATTCCTCTTGCTGCAAATGTCTTTCCTTTGGTTCTTGGAAAATGCCTTCTTCATGAAACTCTTCTTCAGGAAAATAATCCACATTATACAAATCTGATGTAAAGTGATGATTTCTATCCCTCCGATGTAAACATTGTTGTTGTGGCTTGATATACATTGGTTGTATTATTTGAGACTCTGCTACAATCTTTTGATATTGAATTAAGTCCTCATGTTCATCCTTGAGTTCACTAAACCATCACTTTCAAATTGAGCACATGAGAGGTTGAGATTTACCTCCCATGAAGCATACAGAGGATGGTGTTCTTCTTGGATTGAAAATTTAGTGTTTCTTTTTTATGGTTTCAAGATCAGGATCTGATAAAAAAAAATTCATTTATTTCCTCAGTTTTTTTCTAAATTCTTTCCTCCATTGTCTTGGATCAGTTTTGGGGGGTCTAATATGTTGGCACTGATTTCAATAACGTATCTTTCAATGAGTTGAGCTCACTACATTAATTCTTTCCAACTGCATTTTCCTTCTTTCCTCAATAGAAATCTTAAATTTGTGGGAAAAGCATTTTCATAACAACTGAAAATAATGACATCGTTTGGAAACATTTCTTGAAGAATCTCATGAAGAACTTTCATAAATATGAAAGAGAATTCTTTAATTGTTTCTTCTTTGTTCATCATGATTTCAACCAACTTAAATAAAAAGAGAATGTGGATCTTTTCTTGAGAAATATATTTCGACAAACAAGTTTTCTAATACATCCCAAATAGTGATGGTTCTGGGCAGCAATGAATAAAACCATTCACTGGCATATTCTTTTAAAGTCAACATAAATGACCGGCATGCAACATCATTTTGAGTCACATTAAAAATTTCACAAGAACTTTCAAATTTAATCAAATGTTTCTCTGCATCTTCTAAAGCATTCCCACAGAATGTTGGAAATTTGTCCATGGAAATATCTGGCAAGGGGTGAACTTCTCCTTGCAAACTAAGTGGGATTTCATGCAAACTTTTCTTTCTTTGGATACCTTATCCTTTCATTGTTCCTTGAAAAATTTGTGTTGATGGAAGAGGTGAAATCTCTTGATAGCATGAGAAAAATTCCTCGGAGGAGTCTTCATACACATCTTCTTGAAATTATGAGATATTGTTTAGTGAAGTCACCGAGGCATATTTATTTAAGATCTTGAGTTTTGAGGATGATTTGCAAGGGATATCATCCTCCCAAATATTTTGTGGTTTTCTAGTTCCATAAAGTTTGTCACAACTAATTTGCGACTGAAATTTCAACAATAAACCTTCAAGGCCATTCAGTGCTCTTTAAACAGGGTTCTCAAAAACCCAATTCATCTTGAATCAATCTCTAAATTTTCTCTCAAACTACAACCACATTGCTTCTAGTCTTCCAATAGTGTCTGGTCCAAAAGGTATCATACCTCTTGAAAACAAATCGTTCCCTAGTATGGTCGCCAAAAATGTTGATGCTTGGATCTGTCAAGGATCGAAACAACAACTTCATGAGAACAATAGTCCCCCTTCGTTTTTAGAGATGTGGTTCTCCTCTTTGGCTAAAAGATATATATTTGAATATCTTGGAGTATGGAGAGTGCTAGGAAACAAACCCCAAATCTTTATTGCTTGGATTTAAATGAAATTGGTTCTTCAATAACCCAGTACGATCTTTATGTGCAACAAGAAGTTCTTTACAAATAAAACATTGAAGAGGAGCTTCAATATCAGAAAATATAAATACTCAACACCACATATGTAATCCTCTATAGATACATTAATATCTCCTCACAAAGGAAAGGAGAGAATATTTTTGATCATCTCAAACAATTTTAAAAGAGTATTGCAATTACAATGAAAGGGAAATTGATAGGTCAACCTTAAATATCTCATAATTAAAACTCAAAGTTACAAGATACAGTCAAGATCAACCCCCAAAGTAATTCTTTGTGGAGTCTTTCTAATAAAAAATATCTAACAATATACAAAATAAATTTGACAGTCACATATATGTCTGCAAATACTCCATGATCATATATGAAAAGTCTTGGAAGATTACAAGAAAAACACTTGAGAACTCAGCCCCATGATTGTATCAAGAATACAAACACAAAGCTTTGAGAAAACAATGTAGAAGAGGAAAAGAATGGAGAAGAATGAAAATCTTTGCTTTTTGATCAAAATCTTGATTACATAATGATGACTGGTATGTCTCTCTCCTACTCCTTGAATTCCCTCTCAACAATGAATTTTGGAACTCATGAAGTGTTTATTTTCCCTTTTTAAAGAAATGTTCTTCTAAGTACTTGAGTAGTTAGGGTTTTTCCTTTTTATTTTTAAACTCCTTTTTCTTTTTTAGAAAATAAATTTAATTAACATAATATTGAAATCTCATTAATGACTTGAAGCAATTGATATTATTGCTTTAAAGTGGGCCCCAAAAATATTTAAATAATTTTTATTTTATATAAGCTTTTATTTCAAATAATTTTTTGTTTGTTGGCTCCTTTAAGAATTGATTGTGTTTTAATTTTATGGAAAGTATGTGGATATTTTCAGCCCTTGAAACCACTTCTTATGTTATCATCATCACCTTATCATTCCAACTATATAACATTTTCCCAAATCCATCAACCGGATCTCAAGATATGAGCTCGTGAAGTTGAGTTGTCACGCAAGACCATTAAAAATGAAGTTGAATGATATTTTAATTTCTGGGAAAATGTAGCCACCTTAAGCCTTTTAAACATATACCATCATAGTTTACATCGAAACACCTTTCCAACAGTATAAATTTTGCGTGATTTGGACACCCAGAGCTCAAGTTATGGCCTCTGAAAGATTAACACTCAACCACCGTCGATAAAAATTCATGGGAAAAATTGGGCCCTTGGATTAATTTCGTGCTATCCATTAATTAGTTGCCACGTGTAAGGATATTATTGGATGCCATGTGGAAATA
>ML779445.1:417922-431421 GCA_009831015.1 Picea engelmannii
TGGCCTCTGAAAGATTAACACTCAACCACCGTCGATAAAAATTCATGGGAAAAATTGGGCCCTTGGATTAATTTCGTGCTATCCATTAATTAGTTGCCACGTGTAAGGATATTATTGGATGCCATGTGGAAATACTCCATAATATTAAACATATTTCCATGTCATCCAAGGAAATTTGGGCACATGGCATAAGGTTACATGTGAATAAATAAAATAATATATATAAAGTGTGAAAAATTAAAAGTGAATAAAATAATAAATAATGTTTTGTGAAAGGGGAATAAGTGTCGGAGGCATGTGAGTGTAGGAAAGGAGGAAAGGGTAGTGTAATGTAAAAATGTAGGTGGAAGAAGAGGGGAGGGAGAAATGTAGGGAGCAGAGTGAGGGGGAGTGACGTAGGGTGAGGTGAGGGAGGGGTGAGGTGAGATTGTCGGGGGTGGACATGAGGAAATGTGAGGGGGAAGGGAAATGGAGTATGGCGAGTCTGATCGACATCCATACTCAAAATATTTAAGTATGGGATGTGGGGAGTGGCGAAGGGTGAGGGAGTGAGGGGGTAAATTAGAGTTCATGGGGGTGAGGGAAGGGAGGTGAGTGAATCCGTGAACCCAACAAATCTTCAAAACTTTCTAAGTAATGGGTAAGGGAATGGGGAGAAGAGAAACAAAGTGTGGAGTAAAGGAATGGGGAGAAGAGAAACAAAGTGTGGAGTAGTATGGTGGAGTTATAAGAGAGGAGTATTTAGAAAATAGGCTAAGTGTTGAGTAATATGGAAGAGAGGTGAAGAGAGGAGAGGGTAATACTCAAAAAAAATTCTAAGTGTGGGAAAGGAGAAAGGAGGGAAAAGGGAAGTGGAGATAAAGAGTATGATGGGTGAAGAGTATGGAAAGTTCCAATGAGTGATATATTTTAATGGGTTTTGAACCCAATACAAGAATATTTTCAAGGGTCCTGAACCCGAAAAAATTTAAATGCACTTCCAAAAGATTATCTTTATTCCACATGAAAGAGGCACCATTTTACACTTTAAACTTTAAATCTGGATATCTTGAGCATAGGAACTCAGATTTCCGATCCAAAAAATGTGTGACAAAGTTGAGGCTGAGGGATACATCATGGACTTATAAGAGTTTAAAAATTTTCATCTTCCGATGTCATTTTTTTTTATTAATCCAAGAGAGGGAAAATATAGTTGACCAAATTTTGGTCAACAAGACTCAACTTCATGCCTGATTCCAAGTCTTTTTGAAACCTTCTTCCTAAACACCCTTCAGGAATGCCTTAGCTTGATCTCTTGTGATTGAATCTTGATTGTTGATTTTCGAGGTCGAATTAATCTAGGCCATTGATTAATAAAATTCATTATCGTCATGAAAATCATATGATTTCAACCCTCTATGCCAAAATCAACTTTACACCCTGCAAATAAATGCCATGAATTACCTTCCTCGACTATTCTGAAACACTTAAACACAAAATCTGCTCAAATTTTGGGGATTTCACTTCGGTTCCCCATTTTTACCCAAATTCGTCACAAGGAGAAATCTATAACCATGAATCTCTCAATTCATGCTGGCTCCTGGCCCATACAAGCTCAGTGTTGAACCTTGAGCTCTGATACCATTCTCAAACGTTCCCCAACTTAACTAGGTAACATTACTATGCAGAAATACAAACAAAACATTTTTTTCTTTTGCTAATCAAATCTTATAGGTTACCATGTATGATTTAAACACATATTCAACTAATTAATGATATATGTTGGAGCCGCCCTTGTTTTTTCACCTCGCGCAATTTTCAATGTTTGATACTTGAGATCTGAAGTTGTTTTTCTTCTCCTTCCGAGATCATAAAACGCTGAAATTTTGTCGCCTGAATAGCTATGCTATTTCACTTTCAAAAAAGAATCCATTTTCCGCAAGTATGCTTGTTGTTTCTCGTTTTATTTCGGGTATCGCAAGTCGGATATCGCAAGTTAGACACTTTAATTGTCGAATTCACAAGTCCCGAGTCACGAAACTGTGAACTCGTTTTTCAATTTTTCACCCAAGGCATTAACTGGAGTAAAACTTTTAACCCATGATTAGACATCGTCGAGGTTTTGCACCTCGGCATCCTTCAGACCAAAGTTTTTGTTCTTACAGCCCCGATAGCCGAGAACACGATAACTTTACGATAACCTGGGTCGAGAACTAAAGGTAAAGGGGACTAACCATGGCTAGTTTTGGTTCTCGACACATCGCCACTCGGAGCTTTCTTTCATGAAGTTAAAATCTCCAAAACCCCGATTCATGAAGTTGCGACGTAATTATGGTAAGATTAATTAGTCGCCTAATCTAATATTTCCTTCTCATAATTTCGAAGCCTTAATTATCGCCACCTCGTGTTGTTGCAACTCGACATATCATTTTCCCAAAAGTCTGTCCTCGAATTCCCGAGTCGCGATATGGCGAGTAAATTAATTACATAATTAAGGATGCGCCAAATCACGATTACCGTTGATTATGTTAAAATCGGCACTCGCAGTATCGCGAGTTTAAGAGTCAAAATACGAAAAGGAAGTTCACGATGCAGCGAAAGGCGAGGAACTCATTTAAGTCATTAATATTTGTAATTTTAAATTAAATAAAATACGTCCCGCGCTCCAAGGTTGGCACACTTCACGAGGTATTTACTTACTCTCCATAACCCGAGTACCTGTCAAGCCGCCCCAATATTGATGACATTAATGAGAAATTAGGGTAAATCCACGAATAAATAAGATCGAATTTATTCAATAAATTTGGTTTTATTTGCGATTTGACAGACTCATTTCAAAAGTACAGGATTTTCAAATATAAACGAAAGTTTCGTTCTGTTCTAAAAAAATTTCTCTTAAGGGCATAGAACTCACTTTTCTCCGAGGAAACTCATCTCCGCATGTATACACAGGTCTACTGCAGAAGAACAAAAAAGCAAGCTTCAGCTATGGCGCCAAGAAGAGCAGCGAAAGAAAATGTCGAGGTTGCGGCACAGGGTCCGAACAACGTCTCAGATACTTCACCTCAGACGGATGGCTCAATACCCACCTGGTCGTCTATTTCAAACATTCTACAATCCGAGCTAGTAAACTGTTCAGACTCTGATGACTATAACCTTGATATTGTGAAGGATGACCTGAACACTAAATACAAGACAATTGTTCAGTCGGGAATGCACCTAGTTGCAACCAGACCTCGGTTGCTCCCATACTACGACATGATCCAATGGGCATTGGATCACATCGACCTGCCTTCCAGGACTATCATAAATGACCGACAGGCCATGATCGGGACTTTTAGGCCTGAGCATATCCAATCTATGTATAAGCTCCCAACAACTTCTGAATACACATATGGCAAAGAATTCCTGGCGGACTTCAAAAAGAAGGAGTGCGAAGAATATGAAAAAACCATGCCAAGCTTGATAAAAGATTGGGTTTCGCGTTCCGCGACATTCAGAGTGAATGACAAGGGCGTCTATTCAATTTCTTCATTGGATCCAAATTTTAGGTATGTGGCGATGATGACTTGTCGACTTTTCGGATGGGAGGATACCGCGCATTTTTATATCCAGTGGGTACCTCTCATCTTTTGGGTGGCAGAAGGTTCCTCATTCAATTGGGCAAAAATGCTCTCCAATAGTTTGTTCAACAAGGTCACCGAGTACCGGGAGCAAAAAGCAGCCGGAAAACCATCCTGATTCTTCATGTTCGCGTATATCATGGACGCAATATGCTCCATGACGCCTTTTACTTTAATGAATTGGGCTTGGAGTCCAACCCATGAGAAGACTGTTCATGAGTACCACGATAAGCTGTGGGAAAATAATGTGAACAAGTCTATTTATGAGATTTTTAACTGGGTGATGGTGCCCCTGCACATCACCATTTTTGGTCTTTCGCCACCCCGCATCTCGGATAGCATTGCTTCGAATATAATCCGTATCGCGGACTAGTACATGGAAGAGAAATTATCCTATTTTAGAGTGTTCGGAGCTGCTGTCCCTCCTTCGGTACTACCGCTGTTCATCCCCGACAAGCTGGCCTGTCGCGAGATTGCTCGGCAAACAATAATCGGTGGAGTGAGCAAAGAGCTCAAAGCGTCATCAAAGAAGGTATGGTCGTTTTTCCCTATTAGGCTAAATTCCTATTCCTTGTTAGATTTTGGACATGCTAAGGCTGAGGCTGCAGCCATTGAAGACTTGAGCCTAGTCTCTATCGAGTACAAAAAGCATGATCCTCAGGGAATTGTAAGCACTCATTTGGGAAATTTTGGATTAAAGAGGTTCAAGCATGAATGTTCGCCCTCGGATGATGTTTTCCGAGGGGAAAGGTCCTATTCGGAGGTGCAATTTCGAATCGGATCTTTGGCACCCGAAGACAGGGCTTCTGTTTTAAAATTTCAGGAGCATAGGAGAAGATGCCTCCCCGTTGTGCTAGGAGGTTTGGGACTTCCCAAGGACAAAGAAAAAGAGGCCGAAAGTTCTGAGGGGCAAACCTCTAACCCCGAAAAACGTCAGGAAGGGCAGCATGAGAAGAATCCTGAGCAGGAGAAGGATCCCGAAATAGAGAAGAATCCAGAAAAGAAGAAGAGTCTTGAGCGGGAGGAGAATCCCGAAACAGAAAAAGAGACCACTGATCCTCCCAAGGAGCATAGTCCGGAGGTGGAAATAAAAGACACAGACCCACCAGAAACTCAGAATCCAGAGGCAGGGACGAAGACCTCTGACCCCCCGAAAGAGAGAGATCCACTCAGCACACCAGGGAAGGGTTCGAAGCAGATCGGGCAACCCATCACCTCTGTCACACCCTTGCAGTCGGCACAGGGAGGCGTTAGCGAGGGATGGATATTTGGTGAAGAACTAAGACCTATAAGGGCAGAGGAACTGCCTCCTAATGAATTCTTCTTTGACAAAAAGAGGAAAGCTGTGGTGAAGCGAGAATTTTATCAAGAAGGAGAGTCCACTGTTAAAAAATTCAAAGTGATGACCGATGGGATGAATAAAAGGAAAGATGAATTTGCCACGAAAATTGCAGGAACGCTAGGAGCGTATGCGACGACAAATCAATTCTCGGTCGAAATGTTAAAGAAGCAACTCAAAGAAAAAAATCGCCTGATCAAGACTCTTGAGGCCAGGGTGGCTTCAGCAGCAGAAAGCACTAAGAGTCAATCAAGTGGAGAAATCGAGTTGGACCGATTGGCCAACAAGAAAGAAATTGAAGTCCTCAAGATCAAGCTGGAACAAGCAAATTCTACAATCCGAGATGGTCGGGTACAATCGGGCCAGCAGAGGGATACGATTACACAGCTACAGACTCAGTTGGAGGTCACAGAAAGCAAGACGGTTGGCATCGAGATCGTTAAATCCCGAGCAATCGATATTCGAAGCAAGATCTCCTCCGCTCAACACCGTCTACTAAATAGAGTAGGAGAGATTCGAGAAGACTGTTTGTTAATGCACCGGATCTCCGAGAATCTGACTGACAAAGAAAGAAATGCAGAAGCTTCTCGGGTCGCTTTCCAAGAGGCAGTAATAGCGACCAACAACAGGTTTTTAGGGCCTCCCGGGCTCACCATTGCCGAACAAACCAGGGGTAATATTTTGTTAAAAAATTGGGAATAGGATATTACTTTAAGCAAGGAGCAGGCTCAAAAAGTGACAAATTCGTTAGAAGAGGTCGTCAATAACATAAATGGTGAGCAGTTAGGGATAGAGATTGGAGGTGACACAGAGGCGCTGAGGCAGATAAATATAGATCAGATTTCTCTCGACATAAAAGAGGAGAATGAAAGAAATTCGGCGGAAATCTCCAAGATGGACAGCGTAGACCCAGCTCAAATCTACAAACATTTGATTCAACCCAATGCACAACTTGGTGCCCTTGAACTCATTGATATACAAATAGATGATAAGCTTCCACAGTTGGCACGAGAGTGCTATTTGGCCGAAGCCTTTCATCAGGCCGAGCCTTCACAGCTTGTCACCCAGTTTGTGGACAAGTGTATAATGTACACTGAATCCATGCGAGGAAGAGCACCTAGCACTTCTTGAAGATAGAATAGGTGAAATGGAGTTATTTCGCTCCCCCCAACTGTCAATGCAAAACCTTCACAGCTTGTATTTTATTTTTTAGACAAATGTATCATATGTATTAAATCTAAGCAAAAACAAGCACCTGGCACTTTTTTGAAAACGAATCCGGACAGATGGAGTAATTTGGCTCTTCTGAACCGAGAGGCAAATTTTGTATAAATACATCACAAAAAGAAGAGATAGGGGCTGGACTTTTTGGTGCTCATTGTAATAGAGTTTTCTCATGAAGGAAGTTAATACAAAGCAAATTTAAGATTCCTGATTCTGTCATGACTGTGTTTCAAGTTTGTTTTGTTATGTTCTTTGTTTTTTTTCATTTTTCTCTACATAATTGATGTGTATCACTATAATTTAGTACGACCACTACTATAGTGAAGGAATTCCATTTTTCGGTAACTGTTTCTTGTCTTTCCTCTGCACCAGCTATCAGCGGGTGTAAGACCAACTTACAGTTACAGAATTTTACATTTATTTACACCACGTCAATTATGTTCATATCAATTTCTTCTTCTGTGTATACATGAGTTTTCTACTGATAGGAATTTTACGTTATCTGCAGCTAGATGTTTTTCTCTCATTCCACATATTTTACTAAAAGTAATACAGTTACGAGAAAGGGCCTTTAGTTTGTATTCCTATTTTGTTCCTCATGCGAAAATTTCTCTTATCTCGACCGAATTGAAACAGTGTTAAAATCTCTCGTTAAATCATTCCCATACTGGTACTGTTCCTCAATGACTGTACCTACAGCAACTCAACCAAATATTCAACCCAGGCTATCTAATCAAGTTCATATCGCTTTGAATCTTTTCGACATAATCCTTAAAACTGTGAACACCTGGGAGGAATTGGAACAATCATGGGCAGTCATTGAACGAGATATTACTACCCAGGAACAGTTGGAAGCTAGACAGCGAGAACGTAGAAATCCTCACTAGTTTCCTATACCGAAGGTTAGTGAAATCCTTTATCAACCTTTATCATACTTTCGGATGCCTTGACACTGTACTTTAAAGCCTTAAGTATAGACTCAGGAACAACATCTTTCTGGCGCCGTTGCCGGGGACCGAAGTTACGAAATCTTTTTCCCTGGGAAAATGACAAACTATTTCGTTGATAGTGTTACTCTTTGATAGTGAACATAGAGTGCACACCGTTTTAAGGCTTATTTAAAACATTCACTTGGAGACTCCACTAAAACGCAAACTGGCGTCTGGTAGAAGGCATACCAGACAGAACCCGGATGGCAAGCTAATTACGCCTGTTAATAATCCTGAGAAAATCTTAAGAGCGAGAGGCTCATTCGAGACAACCACTTCGGTTAATAAACCTAAAAATCCACTTTTAAAGATTAAATCTGCTTCAGAACCTCCTACTTCCGATAGCCCTCTGTCTGATACCAAAGATCCAGAAGCAAACTACTAAGAATTTAGGAGTGATCCACATCAGACTTTCCAATCTATAAACAAGGGTAAAGGCCCCTTGGAAAGATCTTTTTCATTTGACACACCATCCTTTCTTCGGCAGAACTTCCTAGTCTCATCTGATTCAAAAAAGAGTGTTACACCCTCATTCCCTACTCCCAAGTCGATGGCAGGCATTGGAGGAGGAGGTGGAGGACAACCACATGTCCCTCCTCCCGAAGTATTTGCAAAAATGGCAGTGAGATACGCTCCCCTAGTTTTATCCATTCCTCTCCATGATCTACCTGATAACTACATCAAAAATCTTCCTAAGTTCACTGGGGAGGGAGATTTAACTGCAGCCGAGCACATAAACTTTTTTGACCAGTTCGCAGATATCTGTGGTATTGAGCACGAGGATGTTTACTCCAGACTACTTGTCCAGACCTTCGAAGGACAGGTCCAAACTTGGTTTCAGAGTCTTCCTGCATCTTCGATTCAGACATATAACGCTTTGGAAGATGCTTTCCTCAGACAATGGGGAGAGCGAAAGGATCACTTATATTACCTTACCGAGTTTGGGTCCCTAAAGAAAAAGAACTTTGAGACCGTTATGGAATTTATTCTGAGATTTAACAAACTTTATAATAAAATTTGAGCCGTTATCAAACCTTCCGAACCCTCAGCCAAAGTAACCTTTGCGGGAGCTTTCAAACCTAATTTTGCCCTACTTTTGCGAGAAAGAAGAGGAGACACACTCAATAGAATGCAAGACGATGCTGTTGAAATAGAATCTAATATGATGGCTTCAGGTAAGATGAAGGTTAAAGTAGAAACAACCAACCGTGATAATAGACGCTATAGGGAACCAGCAGGTCCTTCCGGGTCAAATAGATACACTAACGACAGAGTGGATGATATGGCCCGAATAATTAAAGATCTGTCTAACAAAATATCTAGGATGGAGTTGGTTCAGGCTAAGGATGATTCTTCTAACAAAAGGGACTTCAGGAGAAACCCAAATACTCAAAATCCCTAGAGGCAAATAAAGAATGAAGATCAAAAAATACAAGCTCCACTAAAAAACGAAAATCTTATAGGAGCAAGTGACCTCCAAGATTTCATAGATTCAGAAGATGAAGTTGCATGTTTTGGTGATGAATGTTCGCAGCCATTTCTAACCAGGGAGGAGTATGAGAAGTCTTTAAATATCCCTCAACCACCTGACGAAGAAGAAGAGGTTGATCATACTGACCTCTCCTTATCTCAATCAGAAACAGAAATGATAGCAGCTGATTTCCAACCCATATACAATCTGAGATCAAAGAGTAAGCCCACCTCAACTGACCAACCTAAGAAAATTATGCCAAGGGGTCAATCTCAAGAACCTCCTTTGAAAGAAACATTGTTACCCAGCAATAAAGTCAAGATAACAAAGAATCAAGAGTCTAAGGTGAAAAAAGATGAAACCCAAGCAAAGGAAGCAGGGACGATAGATAAAGTCACCTCTGTGACTAAGGTCACGAATGATAAAGCGATCCAGGCAAACAAGTCGGAAGAAAAAGTCTCGGAGATCTTAATCAAAGAAATGGACAAGGCCAATACATCTTACAATTTTGAAAACGAATTAAATAAAATTAAGATAGCGATTCCTTTGGTAGAACTAGCAAAAAACCCCACTTATCGGAAGCAAATTGCCAAAGTAATGGGTGTTTTTGAGCCAGAAAGTCACTCCGACGTTATCAACCTAGAAGATGACAGACCCAACATCACCTTTGGTCCTCATTTTGAGGGATTCAAAGACAACGTCGCTCCTTTCTATATCACCCTGAATATACATGACCAGTTACTACATAACTACATGTTAGACTCTGGGGCTTCACATAATGTTATGCCCAAAACTATAATGGAGAGGCTAGGGCTCCAGATCACTAGGCCCTATGGAGACCTATACTCGTTTGATTCAAGAAAGGTTAAATGTATGGGAATGATAAAAGATCTGGTAGTTACCCTAGCTCAGGTCTCGATCAAGAGTATCTTGATGGATGTAGTTATTGCAGATATTCCACCCAAATATGGTATGTTATTATCCAGGTCATGGGGAGCCAAGTTGGGGGGTTCTCTGCAATTGGACATGTCATATGCCACAATCCCAATTTTCAGTGGTCAGTTTACCCGTTTGTACCGAGAAACAAGATTAGAGTATACTGTCAGTGATCCTCTGAATCCAAATAACTTCCCCATTTACGTTGCAGACCAAGATATGGGGAATTGCATATTATATTTTGATGATGGTTTAGATAGATGTCCAGAAGAACTTAATATGAAGCTGGAAGATCTTAGCCCCTTGACAGAAGAACTATGCAAAAATGGTATCTGGAAGATGTACTTTGATGGTGCTTCATCTACTGAAGGAGCTGGTGCTGGCGTACTTTTGGTAGCTCCTGAAGGTAAGTTTACCGTTCCTTTCTCATATCGCTTGCAGTGGGACATAGATTACACCAATAACGTATGCGATTATGAAGCATTAGTCTTAGGTTTAGAGGCTGCTAAGAAATTAAACATAAAAAACTTGGAGGTTTACGGTGATGCTGAATTGATAGTAAAACAAGTAAACCGACAATACCTAGCCAAACATCCCAGATTGAGAACATACAAAAATTGCTCTTGGGATTTAATGGAGAATTTTTTCTCATCTATAAAAGTCCATTTTATTCCTCCCACAGAGAATCTACATGCTGACACATTGGCTAAGGCAGCCTCGACCTTTTCCCCTCCCACAAATGTTAAGCTGAAATATCATATTGAAATTAGGTATAAACCCTCCATACCAGACAATGTCCGACACTGGCAGGTCTTTGAAGATGACGAACAGATTCATAAATTTCTTATAGCAATAGGTGAATTCTCTGAAACCCATCCAGACCAAGAAAACCAAAATGAACCGAGGTGGATTATGCAAGAAGATGAAAATCCAGAAACCTTCCGTGAAACGATAGCGGATCATCGCATGTTGGTCCTTAAAAATAACCAAATCCCAAAAGGCTTAATTCCTTTGGAAAGACTCTTCGATCAGAACGACATACCTGTGAAGACAACTTTGCAGCCTCAACTAGAAGAAGTGGAGGATTGCAACATAGGAACTGAAAAAGATTCCAGGATAGTAAAGATATCTAAATTCCTCCCTCCTAAGGTAAAAGACCAGTATAGAAACTTACTCAGACAGTATAAAGATGTTTTTTCCTGGTCCTATGATGAGCTTCGAACATACGATACTTCTATAATTGAGCACAAAATACCCTTGAAGCCCAGAGTCAAGCCTTTTAGGCAGAAGCTCAGGCAGTTTAACCCCATTTTGTTGCCTGTTATTGAAAAGGAAGTTAAGAAGCTTTTAGACGCAAAAATAATTGTACCTCTAGGATACTCAGAATGGGTAGCAAATTTGGTCCCTATCAGAAAAAAGAATGGAGAAATCAGACTGTGTGTAGATTTTCGAAACTTGAACAGGTCCTCTCTTAAAGATAATTATCCACTTCCTAAAATGGACCACGTCCTAGAAAGGGTAGTTGGAGCAAATCGAATGTCTATGATAGATGGGTTTTCTGGGTACAACCAAATCGCCATGAACGAGTAGGACAGAGAAAAGACCGCTTTCACTACACCCTGGGGTACCTTCATGTACGATAAGATGCCTTTTGGTTTAATGAATGCAGGGGATACCTTCCAATGCGCCATGGATATCACTTTCGTTGGAGAAAGGGATAAGTTCATAGTAATCTACCTTGACGATTTGACGGTCTTTTCTAGAACCAATGAAGAACATTTGATCCATTTGAAACAAACTTTTAAAAAATGTCGCAGGTATGGTCTGTCTTTGAACCCAAAGAAATCACATTTCGCTATGCAAGAAGGTAAGCTTCTGGGGCATATCATATTTAAAGATGGGATCAAGATTGATCCTAAGAGGGTTGAAGCGATACAAACTATCAGAATTCCTAGAAATGTTAAAGAAATTCAATCTTTCTTAGGTACAATAAATTTTTTACGAAGGTTTATACCAAATTTCGCTGAGATTGTCAAATTGATCACAGGAATGCTGAAGAAAGATAACAGAGTAAATTGGACAACCGAGGCTAAAGCATCATTCGAGCATATTAAAAAAGTCATCAGCGAAGCACCTGTGTTAAAAAGCCCAGATTACTTGAAATATTTCCTCATCTTTTCATTCGCTTCTCAACATACTATCGCCGCGGTGTTACTGCAAAAAGATGATGAAGGCTTTGAACGCCCGATTGCGTTTTTTAGCAAGAGCCTCAGGGACGCCGAACTAAAATATGATATAATAGAAAAGAAGGCGTATGCAATGGTGAAAGCGCTAAAAGCATTCAGAACTTATGTTCTGCATTCAAGAATTATCGCGTACGTACCAACCAGTGCTGTGAAGGATATATTGGTACAGCTGGATAGTGATGGAAAACGAGGGCGCTGGCTCGCTAAAATACAAGAATTTGACCTGGAAATCAAGCCAACTAAATTGATAAAAGGAAAGGGTCTGGTCAAACTCCTGGCTGAGTCAAACCTTAGAGATCTTGACATCAATTGCCTACAAGGGGAAGATGGAGACACACGTTTGCAAGAGCCGGATGACCAAACTTATCCAAGCGGGGTCGAGGAAAAATTTATGTCATCAGACCGGTATAAAAATATAGTCTTCTATTTGTCAAATCTGAGATGTCCAGATGGACTAACACCAGCCAAATACAGGACCTTAAAACTCCACACTGTAAAATATTGCATCTCCGAAAATCAACTATACTGGAAGGATCCACTCGGGTTCTTACTGGTCTGTCTGGTTGAGTCGGAAAGTCCACGGGTCATAGAAGAATTTCATGAAGGAATCTGTGGAGGACACCATGCGTGGAGAGCCACAGCCTATAAAATCTTGAGGGCCAGATACTATTGGCCGAAACTATTTTCAGACGTCAATGCCAAAGTACGTGCCTGTTACTCATGTCAAATATTTGCTGGTAAGCAAAAACTCCCTGCACTACCACTCGTTCCAGTCAAAACCGAAGCCCCATTCCAACAATGGGGATTAGACTTCATAGGGGAAATCAATCCCCATTCCAGTGCTCAGCATAAGTGGATCTTAATAGCCACAGATTATTTTTCAAAGTGGGTGGAAGCGATTCCAACCAAAAGGGCAACAGACTCGGTGGTGATCGACTTCTTGGAAGATAACATCTTGTCAAGATTCGGGTGTCCCCGAAAAATTGTCACCAACAATGCCCAGGCCTTCAAGTCCATGGCGATGATCGACTTCTGCCATAAGTACAGTATCGTTCTCGACCATTCCACTAGTTATTACCCCCAAGGAAATGGGCTGGCTGAATCATCAAATAAGAGCCTGGTAAACGTAATCAAAAAGGTACTGAGTGAAAACAAGAGGTCCTGGGATGTACATTTAAAGTATGCATTATGGGAAAACCGCATTAGCACTAAAAGATCTATCGGAATTTCGCCATTTCAGATGGTCTATGAAACCGAGGCGGTTCTGCCCATAAACTTAGCACTGCCAGTGATGAAATTATGGTAGGATCAGAATGAAGAGCCCAATCATGTAACCAAGAGAATTAACCAATTGATTGAGGTTCAACAGCTCAGAGTGGAGGTTGATGAGAAAATGCAGAAATACCAGGATGATATGAAAGCCTTGTTTGATCTCAAGGCAAAGGATAGAGAGTTCCTCCCAGGTGACTTGGTGTTAAGATGGGATGAAAGAAGGGAAGAAGCCACGAAGCATGGCAAATTTGACCACCTTTGGTATGGGTCGTTCAGGGTCTCGGCTCCAGAAGGAAAGAATTCCTTTCTTCTGGAAAACATCGATGGAGAAGTTCTAAGCGCCCCTGTCAACGGACGATATCTAAAGCACTATATGACGTGATAGTGGTTGGGTAAAAAAGAAAATAAAATAAAAAATAA
>ML779445.1:431441-450322 GCA_009831015.1 Picea engelmannii
ATATATATATATATATATATATATATATATATATATATATATATATATATATATATATATATATTTGTAATTAAATAAATTTTATTACGAGTTTCTGTATATATTTATGTTTTTATTCAAACATTTATTTTCAAATTTTTGGTTTTCATTCTTAAATTTTCAACACATTTTCAAATAGGATTTTTCGTTTGTTGCAGGGTTCTAGCCTCGGGCGAAATTAGCTCAAGACATAAGGTGCATATCAGTGTTGGAAATAGGGAGACATAAAACAGGTGATACATAAGATAGTTCATAATCCCCAAAGAAATTGAAAAGAAAAGACAGAGGTCGGTTTTCTCAATACTCAGATCATGAAAGGCTGCTTTTAGCAATCTAAAGTAATATTGTTCAAATTGCAATATAAAAGGCTAGATAATAGGATTATTTTTGGCTTTGATCTTTAAACAAAAATTTGAATGAATATGTTAAATCCAAAATCATTCAGTCATAATTTTTGTTCCCAAATGCATTCGAAGACTATTCCAGAACTGTTGTGACCTTTTTTATATATTAAGCCATTTTGATTGATGCCTTGTTTTATGTTTATATTTGGACCTAACTTTTAGTGAGTCACTATTTTCCCAAGCCTTTGAGAAGGGGCAAAGATTTTGTGTTTCGAGCCTCAGGGATTCTGAAGCAGATCTTAATAAGAAAGCTGGTCTTCACAACTACTTGATCCCCTGCTAAGCTAAGGAATGTTTATAGCGATCCTAACTTTCCTAGGTTTTTCAATAGCATCCGAAAAATCAAAGCTTGCTTGAACAGGATGTTCTTAAAATTTTATTATTTTCCCCTGTCTCCCTAAGAACCAAAGGTCTTGTGAGGTCAAAGGAAGGTTGATACTGGGTAATCAAAATAAGTTGACAGACCTCTGATAAAAAATATTACACAGATCTCAACCCTGATAATAACTTATTGCTCCCATCTTCGTGTTTTAAAAGTAAATACTGAGACAAGTGGTGAAAGGAAATTTAGAAATGATTGCCCCCACCTAGTCCATTAAGACGATGAAAGGAAATTCAGAAATGATTGCCCTCGTCTTACCGTTTAAACGCATAAATGTTTTCCGAAGTGGTGAAAATAAATTTAGTGAAAAAGGGTCAGACAACTTCACCAGGGTACTGAACAGGCTCGCTGGCAGTGAAGCAATGTCTGAGAGATCTATGAGGCTGTTATACATAAACATCAATCTACTCTGGTAATCAACGCTTTCTGAAAACCTGATCATTTCCCCAAATTCCGACGGGACTTCCCTATTTTAGATTATATAATATCATTCTTACGATGCAAGCTGAGAATCACAAGACCTGTTGAATATCCTAGGACCGTTACGACTGTCTTAAAGCATTCCCCAAACTTAGTAGTGAGAAAAGGAAAATTGCAAAGGTGACTTCAGCTGTGTTTAGAAAGAATATCTGAGTTCGAAAACTTCTGAGTTTCCAAGCGAAATTTCCCTCCCCTTCTATCTCTTTCCTTGATTTTTCTGTTGATTTTGGCCTATGACTCCATTTACCCAATTTTGGCACCTGGTCTACTATTCTTCCCGCCTCACAGGGAGGCGGGATCCCTAGTTGGAGCCTATGTTAGATCCGCCCTTGTTTTTTCAGCTCGCGCAATTTTCAATGTTTGATACTTGAGATCTGAAGTTGTTTTTCTTCTCCTTCCGAGATCATAAAACGCTGAAATTTTGTCGCCTGAATAGCTATGCTATTTCACTTTAAAAAAAGAATCCATTTTCCGCAAGTATGCTTGTTGTTTCTCGTTTTATTTCGGGTATCGCAAGTCGGATATCGCAAGTTAGACACTTTAATTGTCGAATTCACAAGTCCCGAGTCACGAAACTGTGAACTCGTTTTTCAATTTTTCACCCAAGGCATTAACTGGAGTAAAACTTTTAACCCATGATTAGACATCGTCGAGGTTTTGCACCTCGGCATCCTTCAGACCAAAGTTTTTGTTCTTACAGCCCCGATAGCCGAGAACACGATAACTTTACGATAACCTGGGTCGAGAACTAAAGGTAAAGGGGACTAACCATGGCTAGTTTTGGTTCTCGACACATCGCCACTCGGAGCTTTCTTTCATGAAGTTAAAATCTCCAAAACCCCGATTCATGAAGTTGCGACGTAATTATGGTAAGATTAATTAGTCGCCTAATCTAATATTTCCTTCTCATAATTTCGAAGCCTTAATTATCGCCACCTCGTGTTGTTGCAACTCGACATATCATTTTCCCAAAAGTCTGTCCTCGAATTCCCGAGTCGCGATATGGCGAGTAAATTAATTACATAATTAAGGATGCGCCAAATCACGATTACCGTTGATTATGTTAAAATCGGCACTCGCAGTATCGCGAGTTTAAGAGTCAAAATACGAAAAGGAAGTTCACGATGCAGCGAAAGGCGAGGAACTCATTTAAGTCATTAATATTTGTAATTTTAAATTAAATAAAATACGTCCCGCGCTCCAAGGTTGGCACACTTCACGAGGTATTTACTTACTCTCCATAACCCGAGTACCTGTCAAGCCGCCCCAATATTGATGACATTAATGAGAAATTAGGGTAAATCCACGAATAAATAAGATCGAATTTATTCAATAAATTTGGTTTTATTTGCGATTTGACAGACTCATTTCAAAAGTACAGGATTTTCAAATATAAACGAAAGTTTCGTTCTGTTCTAAAAAAATTTCTCTTAAGGGCATAGAACTCACTTTTCTCCGAGGAAACTCATCTCCGCATGTATACACAGGTCTACTGCAGAAGAACAAAAAAGCAAGCTTCAGCTATGGCGCCAAGAAGAGCAGCGAAAGAAAATGTCGAGGTTGCGGCACAGGGTCCGAACAACGTCTCAGATACTTCACCTCGGACGGATGGCTCAGTACCCACCTGGTCGTCTATTTCAAACATTCTACAATCCGAGCTGGTAAACTGTTCAGACTCTGATGACTATAACCTTGATATTATGAAGGATGACCTGAACACTAAATACAAGACAATTGTTCAGTCGGGAATGCACCTAGTTGCAACCAGACCTCGGTTTCTCCCATACTACGACATGATCCAATGGGCATTGGATCACATCGACCTGCCTTCCAGGACTATCATAAATGACCGACAGGCCATGATCGGGACTTTTAGGCCTGAGCATATCCAATCTATGTATAAGCTCCCAGCAACTTCTGAATACACATATGGAAAAGAATTCCTGGCGGACTTCAAAAAGAAGGAGTGCGAAGAATATGACAAAACCATGCCAAGCTTGATTAAAGATTGGGTTTCACGTTCCGCGACATTCAGAGTGAATGACAAGGGCGTATATTCAATTTCTTCGTTGGAGCCAAATTTTAGGTATGTGGCGATGATGACTTGTCGGCTTTTCGGATGGGAGGATACCACGCATTTTTATATCTAGTGGGTACCTCTCATCTTTCGGGTGGCAGAAGGTTCCTCATTCAATTGGGCAAAAATGCTCTCTGATAGTTTGTTCAACAGGGTCACCGAGTACCGGGAGCAAAAAGCAGCCGGAAAACCATCCGGATTCTTCATGTCCGCGTATATCATGGATGCAATATGCTCCATGACGCCTTTTCCTTTAATGAATTGGGCTTGGAGTCCAACCCATGAGAAGAATATTCATGAGTACCACGATAAGCTATGGGAAAATAACGCGAACAAGTTTATTTATGAGATTTTTAACTAGGTGATGGTGCCCCTGCACATCACCATTTTTGGTCTTTCGCCACCCTGCATCTCGGATAACATTGCTGCGAATCTGAGCTGTATCGCGGACTGGTATGTGGAAGAGAAATTCTCCTATTTTAGAGTGTTCGGAGCTGCTGTCCCTCCTTCAGCACTATTGTTGTTCATCTCTGACAAGCTGGCCTGTCGCGAGATTGCTCGACAAACAGTAATCGGTGGAGTGAGAAAAGAGCTCAAAGCGTCATCAAAGAAGGTATGGTCGTTTTTCCCTATTAGGATAAATTCCTATTCCTTGTTAGATTTTGGACATGCTAAGGCTGAGGCTGCAGCCATTGAAGACTTGAGCCTAGTCTCTATTGAGTACAAAAAGCATGATCCTCAGGGAATTGTAAGCACTCATTTGGGAAATTGTGGATTAAAGAGGTTCGAGCATGAATGTTCGCCCTCGGATGATGTTTTCTGAGGGGCAAGGTCCTATTCGGAGGTGCAATTTCGAATCGGATCTCTGGCACCCGAAGACAGGGCTTCTGTTTTAAAATTTCAAGAGCATAGGAGAAGATGTCTCCTTGTTGTGCTAGGAGGTTTGGGACTTCCCAAGGATAAAGAAAAAGAGGCCGAAAGTTCTGAGGGGCAAGCCTCTAACCCCGAAAAATGTCAGGAAGGGCAGCAGGAGAAGAATCCTAAGCAAGAGAAGGATCCCGAAACAGAGAAGAATCCAGAAAAGGAGAAGAGTCCTGAGTGGGAGGAGAATCCCGAAACAGAAAAAGAGACCACTGATCCTCCCAAGGAGCATAGTCTGGAGGTGGAAATAAAAGACACAGACCCACCAGAAACTCAGAATCTGGAGGCAGGGACGAAGACCTCTGACCCCCCGAAAGAGAAAGATCCACTCAGCACACCAGGGAAGGGTGTGAAGTAGATTAGGCAACCCATCACCTCTGTCACACCGTTGCAGTCGGCACAGGGAGGCATTAGCGAGGGATGTATATTTGGTGAAGAACTGAGACCTATAAGGGCAGAGGAGCTCCCTCCTAATGAATTCTTCTTTGACAAAAAGAGGAAAGCTGTGGTGAAGCGAGAATTTTATCAAGAGGGAGAGTCCACTGTTAAAAAATTCAAAGTGATGACCGATGGGATGAATAAAAGGAAAGATGAATTTTCCACAGAAATTGCAGGAACACTAGGAGTGTATGCGATGACAAATCAATTCTCGGTCGAAATGTTAAAGAAGAAGCTCAAAGCAAAAAATCGCCTAATCAAGACTCTTGAGGCCAGGGTGGCTTCGGCAGCAGAAAGCGCTAAGAGTCAAGCAAGCGGAGAAATCGAGTTGGCCCGATTGGCCGACAAGAAAGAAATTGAAGTCCTCAAGATCAAGATGGAACAAGCAAATTCTACAATCCGATATGGTCGGGTACAATCAGGGCAGCAGAGGGATATGATTACATAGCTGTAGACTCAGTTGGAGGTCACAGAAAGCAAGACGGTTGGCATCAAGATCGTTAAATCCTGAGCAATCGATATTCGGAGCAAGATCTCCTCCGCTCAACACTGTCTACTAAATAAAGTAGGAGAGATTTGAGAAGACTGTTTGTTAATGCACCGGATCTCCGAGAATCTGACTGACAAAGAAAGAAATGCAGAAGCTGCTCGGGTTGCTTTCCAAGAGGCAGTAATAGCAACCAACAACAGGTTTTCAGGGCCTCCCGGGCTCACCATTGCCGAACAAACCAGGGGTAATATCTTGTTAAAAAATTGGGAATAGGATATTACTTTAAGCAAGGAGCAGGCTTAAAAAGTGACAAATTCGTTAGAAGAGGCCATCAATAACATAAATGGTGAGAAGTTAGGGATAGATATTGGAGGTGACATAGAGGCACTGAGGCAGATAAATATAGATCGGATTTCTCTCGACATAAAAGAGGAGAATGAAAGAAATTCGGCGGAAATCTCCAAGATGGACAGGGTAGACCCAGCTCAAATCTACAAATATTTAATTCAACCCAGTGCACAACTTGGCACCCTTGAACTCGTTGATATACAAATAGATGATAAGCTTCCACAGTTGGCACGAGAGTGCTATTTGGCCGAAGCCTGTTGTCAGGCCGAGCCTTCACAGCTTGTCACCCAGTTTGTGGACAAGTGTATAATGTACACTGAATCCATGCGAGGACAAGCACCTAGCACTTCTTGAAGATAGAATAGGTGAAATGGAGTTATTTCGCTCCCCCCAGCTGTCAATGCAAAACCTTCACAACTTGTATTTTATTTTTTGGACAAATGTATCATATGTATTAAATCTAAGCAAAAACAAGCACCTGGCACTTTTTTGAAAACGGATCCGGACAGATGGAGTAATTTGGCTCTTCTGAACCGAGAGGAAAATTTTGTATAAATACATCACAAAAAGAAGAGATAGGGGCTGGACTTTTTGGTGCTCATTGTAATAGAGTTTTCTCATGAAGGAAGTTAATACAAAGCAAATTGAAGATTCCTGATTCTGTCATGACTGTGTTTCAAGTTTGTTTTGTTATGTTCTTTGTTTCTTTTCATTTTGCTCTACATAATTGATGTGTATCACTATAATTTAGTACAACCACTACTATAGTGAAGGAATTCCATTTTTCGGTAACTGTTTCTTGTCTTTCCTCTACACCAGCTATCAGTGGGTGTAAGACCAACTTACAGTTACAAAATTTTATGTTTATTTACACCATGTCAATTATGTTCATATCAATTTCTTCTTCTGTGTATACGTGAGTTTTCTACTGATAGGAATTTTACATTATCTGCAGCTAGATGTTTTTCTCTCATTCCACATCTTTTACTAAAAGTAACACAGTTACGGGAAAGGGCCTTTAGTTTGTATTCCTATTTTGTTCCTCATGCGAAAATTTCTCTTATCTCGACCGAATTGAAACAGTGTTAAAATATCTCATTAAATCATTCCCATACTGGTATTGTTCCTCAATGACTGTACCTACAGCAACTCAACCAAATATTCAACCCGGGCTATCTAATCAAGTTCATATCGCTTTGAATATTTTCGACATAATCCTTAAAACTGCGAACACCCGGGAGGAATTGGAACAATCATGGGCAGTCATTGAACTCTCTACTACCCAGGAACAGTTGGAAGCTAGATAGCGAGAACGTAGAAATCCTCATTAGTTTCCTATACCGAAGGTTAGTGAAATCCTTTATCAACCTTTATCATACTTTCGGATGCCTTGACACTGTACTTTAAAGCCTTAAGTACAGACTCAGGAACAACAATACCCATAATTAAATGCATCTATGACACTCTAAATGACCATGAATGCAACCAATAACTCATTCATAACAACATTTAACCATTGACATATACAGAGTTAAGCACAACAATTAAACTCATGGAATAACTCAATAAAATAAATAGACACTTATCTTTAAAAGAGAGTTTGTGAAACCAATGTCCTGGGAAGGACGTTCCACCCAAACATAGACCTATTGTTCCGAATATCAATAGCAACTAATGGTAGAGCTAGGGATAGGAATCCACAAAAGAAGGGTTCCTCTCAAAGTCCTCTCACAACTCAATATCACACAACCCACTGGTTTTATTCCAAAACTATCCTTAAATTCCTCCAGCTCTCTTCCTCTTGACCTATGCAACCCAATGAATGTACCCCTTCACTGCTCTTAGTCCATCGATCATCCCATTATTTTATCAGGGTCTCTCTGGCTCATGTAACTAGGAATATATCTGCTGGGAAATCAAGCGAACTCACTGTCAACAAAAACAACACTAACCACATGTTGTTCCAGTGAAACTCACCCAAAAGTTCACTCTTCAGGCATAACAACCTGGATCTTCAATTTCCAGCTCCAAATGCACTCCAAAATGCTCCAGCATGTTCTAGAATTTTCTCGGCGTTGTTGTTCCATATACAAAGCTCTTCTCTCATGTTCTCTCTTGTTGTTCATCTCCCAACTCCATGTGAAAAAAAAATTATTACTACCCATACAAATTTTCTCTCTTTCCCTAAGATATTTGATCACTCACTCTACCTAATGTTGATTATACCTCAGCCCCATGCTCTCCAATAACCATGGAATGTGACTCTCACACCCACCCTATGACATGTATTCAATGATTGGGATCTCATACATTCAACCAAAAATAAAAGGTTTTCTCCAAATGATAATAAAATTCAAAAAAGTGGGTTTGAATTACTACCCATAAATTATTTCCCCTTTGGACCCCTCTTGGCCACTTTCTAGGAATTCTCCCCCTCTTGTGGATTAATCAGCCCCCTTCTTTGTCCATATCACAACAACTGGTATTCCATTACATTTAATTACATTTCAGAAAATACATTTCCCATATTGCATTACTTGGTGTTGGCCCTTGGGTATGGAAGTAATAAAACATTAAGGAAGAAAATAAGGAATGCAAACTACGCGGAAGACACAATGACCGATACTGGGTCAAAGTGAGAAGAAGAGAAGAAAAGACGAAGTGAAGTGAGAGAAATAAAGTTGTTGGATGAGGAGATCGAGGATGACATATCAGCAAGGAAGACGGATCGTGGACAACTCAACAAGCAGAAAAATCCATCGTTCGATGCTTTGGATCACCGCGCAAGAAGGAAGGAAAGACAGGTTGGCGAAGCCCTGAAAACGTAGGTCAAGTTAACCTAGGGTTTTAGACACCTAGGGTTTTTGTATCTAGGGTTTTGACACTTAGGGTTTGGCCTAAGGATTTCGGTGAGTCATTGTAATGTATAAATAAGAACCTAGATGAGGGAAGAGGGTTTGGGGAAAAATACTTCCAAGTGTGTTATTATTATGAGTGATTATTGTAGAGAGAGAGAGAGAAGATTGAGTAGTGAGGGAAATTGGTGTTGTAATATCTTCAGTTGGGTGTGAAGATCGACCCTGTAGTTGGGTGCGTAGGGAAGGAGGACAGAGAGAAGAGGGAAGATCTGCTAGCTAAGAGCGCAGATAAGAACTATATGTTTTCATCTTAATATATTATAAAGCACAGTTATGTGGATGTAGCCCTAGGGAGAGGGTGAACCACGTATATATTTGTGTTGTGTGTGATTGATGTTGTGTTCTCTTGTTTATAGACATATTTTTATTAAATCATTGTGTTAGATATGTCAGATAGTAGTGCAAAGTAGATATAAGCTAGTAATTGATATCTAGATGTTGTGTTGTTCTTGTACTGGATCCACTTTGTATTCCCTTTGGTTGTAGACATCTATGTCCTGCAACCCCCCATAGATACTTCGGGTGAGACTGCATCTGCCTCACAAGTGTTGCCGAAAGGGCCAGTAGTTAGGGATTGTTTGTGCGCTCTTGGAGTTGAACCCTGGGTCTACCCCTGTGCCAACAAATGGTTTTTGTTGCCAGGACAAGAATCTTCTTGAGGAAATGTCAAGGTGGTTTCCATCGAAGACAGAGATTCAGAAGTGGATAGAAGATCAAGAAAAGGACTTCGTTGAAGCCCGAAACAAGAACCCTAATCTTAGTACAGAGGATTGGTTGGGAATAGATATATTTACTGATATACACGAGATTTTGTTTGGAGGAATTCATCAGGAGTTATACGAGTGGCTAGCTAGGTTAGAAGACACCCAATATGAGATTAGATCTAGACCACCTATGGTTTGGACGTCGGCGCTGATAAAGAAGATCAAGAGAGTTCATAACGTCATGTCAAGACCAGTAGATCACTAGTTTGATAGCACCATTGGAGGGTACATCACCGAGTTTGTTGTTGACAGAGTAGAGTCATATAGCCAAGCCGAGAGGTGTTTCTTTAAGGGACATAGAGGAAACTTTTTACACTTTTTGAAGTTGAAGATCAAGATGCTATTGCATGAGAAGAACATCTTGAAGATACAGTAGTTGGTCAGATTGGAAAAGGCTAATGTTCAAGAATTCGAACAACGACATTGACACATAGGCTTGACATACGTGTAGTGGGAGAGCATTCAGAGAAGTTCCTCTTGCAAACCTGTTTAAGGAGAACTACGAGGACGAGGGTTTATACAATGGAGAAGAGGTAGACCTAACAGATGAAGAGAATTCAGAATCCGCTAGGGCAGAGGAAGGAAAATCTTAAGAACCTCAAGAACCGTGCCGACTGTTGAAGTAAGTACTATTATTCCTCCTATTGTCTCAGCAACATTAAGCAATTAGAGTAATCAGAGTCACCAGAGCGCTCAGGGCACTGTCACTAGAAGTCCACCACATACTCAGTCATGAAACCTAGGAATATCTATGGAAGATGAGATGAGGTTACCCACCTTTAGAGGATATGGGTCTGAAGATCCTGATCAGTACTAGTTTTTATGTGAATTTGTATGGAGTATTAATAATATCACCGACGAAGCTATTAAACGAGCTCAGTTTAGTACTACCCTAAGAGATCGCACCCTGAGCTAGTACATGAAATTTGTCCAAGGAGATGCACCTAAACTGTTGAATGTCCTTAAGACTGCGCTAATTGTCGAATTCAAGAAACTTAAGTCAGAGTCATAGTGCATTAAAGAACTAAAAGAAATCAATCAGAGAATAGTTGAACCTGTGTGGGAGTTTGATAAGAGATTTAAGACCTTGACAGGCTATTTAAGTTTTCAGATCCTAGATGAGCAGAACAAGGAATGGTTCATTGTCTACCTCTTACCACACATCAAAGTTCCTCTGATGCAACATAATATTGCTTCGTGGGCTGAGGCGTTGGATATATCCATGAAGTTAGAATCAACCCCTATGGGAGAGTCCAACTCAAGTATGAGTCAAATATTGAGTTAGATGACTAGCTTATCTCGACAGGTCGAAGATATGAAGAAAGACAAGGGAAAAGATAAAAGAGAAGACATTTGGTGTATCATATGCAAATCAGAAGTCCATGACAAGGAACAATGTCCCCTATTTCATGAATACTTGGCCTCTAGAGCTCCGAGCCCTTTTAAGCAAGTTACCCTACCCTGGTGTGAGGTATGTAGAAATCGACATCACCTTGGTGAATGTTACTATCTACAAAAATATGTCCAGACACCCACAAATCTGTATTGCACATTCTATAAGTTGGTAGGACACGATGGCAAGGATTGTAGGGCTTACGACCTCATGTATGAAAGGTCAAGGGATATATACAAAATTCAAGGTGAAGTACAGCAAGAAGGAAGCACTACGTACTATAATTTCCAAGGAAGCGGAAACTTCATCCCTCATGGTGGATTCAGAGGAAGAGGAAGAGGAGGAGGTATGGGTCAAGGTCGAGGATAGATCATCTGTTACAACTTCACACAACCATGACACTTATCAAGGGACTGTCAGAACCCTTGTACCACTTGCAGCTACTGCAACTCATTCGAAAATGTTATTGAAGATTGTCCTGTGCTGCTAGCCAAACTATATGAGAGGTGAGGACCTCATCAGAACCCGCAAGTGCAACTAATATACGCTAAACCTCACGGAGAGGACCCTAGATTCATTATAATCACTATAGGAGGTGTTGTTACAGGAAAATACAGAGTGACCCAAGGAAAGACTACAAAAGAATCAGGAGTCAGGAAAGCTACAAAGAAGACACAAGTTTTTGATGCAAAGAAAGAAAAAAAAACCTTTTAGGAGGCAAGAAAGGAATTTGGGAGAGACCAAGGTTCTTCATCAAAGACACAACCAGAAGTAAGAGAATTTGGAATGCCTCTGGCATTCGATCATTATGCTCTTCTAGGAGAAGGAAAAGAGGTAAGAAAACTCATGGAATTCTTATATACTTTTATTAAGTTGATTCAGGATGAAAGCATTGTACAAAAGCTACAAAATGTAATTAGACAGTACAAGCTAGGAAAGATAGATCCCTTGCTGAATAGAGAAGTACACCAAGTCTCTAAAAAGAGAAGGAAAAATAAGGAACTACTCCTGAATTCTCAAATTGGAGAGTATGATATAGATTATGTGGTCCTTGACTTAGGGTTGGAGGTCAATGTCATGACGAAGCAGACCTGGGCACTGATGGGAAAACCTAACTTATTCTATTCCCCTATCAGGATTAGGATGGATAATTAGAAATATGTAAGCCCCTTTGGAAGAATGGAACATGTCCCAGTGGACATCGACGGAGTAAGGACGTTTGTAGACTTCGAGGTGATTGAAATACTTGATGATAGTTGTCCTTACCCTATGTTGTTAGGAATTGATTGGGCTTTCAATAATTCCACTATGGTTGATTTAAAGAAAAGAATAATGATGTTTGAAGGAGATGGCCTTAGGGTGATTTCACCTTTGGATCTTGATGAAGGTCAGAGATACACAAAACCCATCATAGAATAAGACCGAACAAATGAACTAGAAAACATATACAAATTAACAACCAGACAACAGGATTACATTAATCCTACGGCGGATGGGAACCTAAGATGGAGAAGTGACAATGCAAGTTCATTAGATTTAGAAGAAGCATTGGACAACTGGCAGAACAAAATGTATGAAGTATCTACAAGGAGATGCGCTAGATTAACTATAGAATTTCAATGGATCAACACAACAGTAAGTAACCTGCCCACCTTTGATGGTCTAAATCATTTAGAAGCATTCTTGTTGAACTTTGAAGAAATTTTACCAACACAACAAAGATTTTTGGCAATGAATGAGGCCCTAAAAGAAACACCAGCAAGATGGTGGGGGACACACAAAAACAACATTACAGACTGGGTACAATGTCACACTTTGATGACAACATGGTTTTCAGAGCAAGTAGAAGGCTGCGAAGTTAGGTACACAGGTCAAAGCTGTCTGAAGGACCATGTGCGAAGTTGCAAGGAATCCTGGAGCAGCATTCCTCAAGAGCCTGGAGCAACATTCCTCAAGAGCAGTGGGTGTACAAATTCATCAACACACTGGACACAACGCCTATCAACTGGTATCTTCAAGAAGAACTACGCCTCATCACTACCAATTGGGAAGGTATGACCCAGAACTTTGTAACTACCTTTTTGTTTGAAAGCCAATATCCTACAGTGGATCAAGCATTACAGATTGTAAGACATAAAGTATTTGAGGAGGTACCTAGCCTACCTTTGGAACAAGAAGAGGACGAATGGACTGCGCCTCTCCAGAAACTGCAAGGCTATTACAATATCAATGTTGACGAAGACGGTGATCCTACGAAGGTTAACATCGCCGAAAAAGAAGGCCAAAGAGACATAGAAGGACCAGGAATCGAGCTACCTTTCATTGGAAAACCAATTAAAATAAAAAAAGTCAATATTGGAATAGAGAAAACACTGAAGCTTGCAAATGTTGGAGATTATTGAGATATTGCCACTATTGATAAGATCACAGAGTTACTGCATGAATATTAGGACTTGTTTCCAACCAAGTGCACTGATATTAAGGGCATTAAAGGGCCCATGGGAGAGATGAGGATCCCTTTGAAACTAGATGCAAGGCCATTCAAATAGAGGCACAACAGATTGAACCCTAAATATAAGGAGAAAGTGAAGATTGAACTCGACAGAATGTTGGAAGCAAGAATCATAGAACCTGTTGAAGATTCAAAGTGGATTAGCCCTATGGTGGTACAAGACAAGAAGATAGGAGAGATCAGGATCTACATAGATCTCCGGAAGTTGAACGATGCCTGTTTTCATGACCCATTCCCTATGCCATTCACTGACGAAGTGTTATACAATGTAGGAGGATAGGAGGTATATTCTTTTACAGATGGATTTTCAGGATACCATCAGTTCCAAATTGCCAAGGAAGATCGCCATAATACCACATTTGCAATAGAATGGGGATCCTACCAGTATACAGTGATGTTGTTTGGATTGAAGAATGCCCCAACCATATTTTCCAGGGTGGTGGTCAAAGCATTCAAGGAATTTTTACACAAATTTTTGGAAGTATATTTTGATTATTGGACAATTTTTAGCTTATTACAAAATCATATTGAATGTTTAAGACTAATGTTGGATAAGTGTAGGCAGTGTCAGATTTCCTTGAACCTGAAGAAGTGCATCTTGTTTTCACCCTTTGGAGTGTTTTTAGGTCATATTGTGTGATTGTTGGTAGACCCATCTAAGATTGTCATTATAGTTGATTTACCCCCTCCTACTTCATTCAAACAGGTGCACACTGCACTGGGACACACTGGATACTACAGGAAGTTCATTAAAGGCTATGCAAAGATCCCAACACTCATGGAGAAGCTTTTGAAGAAAGACTATCGGTTCCATTGGACAGAAAAATACCAGCAAAGCTTCAACACACTGAAACAGAAAATGGTTACTGCGCCTATCCTGGTTTTCCCATATTGGAGCAAGGAATTTCACGTGCATGTAGATGCATCTTATATTGCATTAGGAGTTGTGTTATCACAACCAGGAGTTAGAGACATTGACCACCCGTTATCCTTTGCTAGCAAGAAGCTATCAACAAGTGAGATTAATTACACCACCACTGAGAGAGAAGGGTTAGCCATGGTGTATGTGCTACAGAAGTTTCACCACTACTTATTGGGAGGACACTTTAAAATGTTTAGTGATCACTTCGATGAAATACCTAGTCAACAAGCCAGTGTTGGGGGGGAGAATATGCAGATGGCTTCTGCTATTTCAGGAATATGATTTTGAGATTGTGGTTAAGCTAGGGAGAATGAACAAAGGTCCTGACCACTTGTCGAGGTTGGAACATGGAGAAGAGCCTACTAGTTTGGAGGATACACTGTCGGATGCACAGTTGTTGGCCATTAGAAATATTGATGATCACGTCGCGGAGATAGTCTAGTTCCTGTCAACGGGAATGGCACCTAGTGAAAATACAATCACCCAAAAGAAACAACTAGTAGTGCGCGCTGCAGACTTTTCACTTATAGATGGATAACTATACAAGATGGGACCTGATGAGATATTGAGGAGGTGTGTTATGGAGGCAGAGCAACCATTTATCCTCGCAGAATCTCATGAAGGCATCGCAAGAGGACACTACACAAGGAAAGAAACAATGCAGAAGGTCCTTAAAGCTGTCCTTTGGTAACCTACCTTACACAGAGATGCTAAGGACTATTACAGAGCCTGTGATGTATGCAAAAGAGTTGGGAAATCATCCAAAAGAGATGAAATGCCTTTAGCACCGCAGCTGACCCTACAAGCATTTGAGAAATGCGCCATCGATTTCGTGGGACCTATAAACCCACCAGGAAAGCGCACAAGAGCTAGGTACATAGTCACTGCGACAGAGTACTTGACCATATGGGTTGAAGCATGAACATTTAGGGATTGTAGTGCAACTATAGCTGCAAACTTCATATTTGATGACATCATAACCAGGTTTGGATGCCCAAAGATTCTTATGAGTGATCGAGGCACACATTTCATCAATAAGACCGTTGAAGCTTTGACTGAGGAATTTGCAGTCCATCATCAGAAGAGCACACCCTACCATCCACAAGAGAATGGGACAGTTGAAGCATTCAACAAGATCTTGGGGACATAGTTGACGAAGATTTACAGTGTGAAATGACTAAGATTTAAGAGTACCAACAATACTATGGACCTATAGAACCACTTGCAAGAAGCTGACCATGCAGACTCCCTTTAAGTTGGTTTATGGTCTCGAAGAAGTTGTATCGATGGAATATTTTGTCCCAAGCTTAAGAATCGTCGCCTTTACAGATATGGATGACACTTTCATTGTTCAATAGAGGCTCGTGCAGTTGATTGAACTAGAAGAAGACAGATTTATTGTAGGATTTCATTAGTAGGTACAGAAGGAAAGAGAAAAGGCCTACCATGACAGACACATCAAGAAGAAGGCATTTAAGCAAGGCAATTTGGTATTGGTATATGATAGTAAGTTCATGAAGCATCCAGGATAGTTCACAATGCATTGGCTTGGGCCATATGAGGTTGCCTATGTTATAAAAGGAGGAGTTGCATAGTTGAAGACTTTAAATGTATAATGGAAGGAAGGTTTGGTGAATGGGAGCCAGTTGAAATTGTATTATGACAACTAGTTTCCCCGCAACTCTCACTAACATCATAAGAAAAAGGTTCCAGGTACCAAGTGTAGTCGAAACTAGGTACCAAACATAGGAAAGACAGTCTGCACATAGTGGGGAAGGAGAGAGCAAAAAGCACAGGTTGCTCTGCGTAGCCTGAAGTCGAAGAAAATCAGAAGGATCATATCTGAAGTGCCTTAGGACGAGTCACAGGTGAGTGTTGGGGGCCTTTTGGACCTTGGGTATGGATGTAAGCAATGATTAAGGAAAAAAAGATGGAATGTGAACTGCGCGGAAGACACATTGACCGATACTGGGTCGAAGTGAGTAGAAGAGAAAACAAGATAGATCGAAGTAAGAGAAAGAAATCCATTGGAAGAGGAGTTCGAGGATGAAAGATCAAAAAGGAAGACGGATCGTGGACAACTCAACAAATGGAAAATCCATCATTCGATGCTTTGGAGCACCGCACGAGAATGAAGGAAGGACAGGGTGGTGAAGCCCAGAAAACGTGGGTCAAGTTGACCTAAGGTTTTAGACACCTAGGGTTTTGGTATCTAGGGTTTTGACACTTAAGGTTCGGCCTAAGGTTGTCAGTGAGTCATTGTAATGTATAAATAAGAACATAGATGAGGGAAGAGGGTTCGGGGAAAAATAGTTCTAAGTGTGTTATTATTATGAGTGATTATTGTAGAGAGAGAGAGAATCATTGAGCAATGAGGGAAGTATGTGTTGTAAGATCTTTAGTTGGGTGCAAAGATCGACCCTGTAGCTGGGTGCACAGGGAAGGAGGATAGAGAGAAGAGGGAAGATATGCTAGCTAAGAGCGCAGATAAGAACTGTGTGCTTTCATCTTAATATATTATAAAGCACAGTTATGTGGACATAGCCCTAGGGAGAGGGTGGACCACATATATCTTTGTGTTGTGCATGATTGATGTTGTGTTCTCTTGTTTATAGACATATTGTTATTACATTATTGTGTTAGATCTGACAGATAGTAGTGCAAAGTAGATCTAAGTTGGTAATTGATATCTAGATGTTGTGTTCTTGTATTGGATCCACTTTGTATTCCCTTTGGTTGTAGACATCTGTGTCCTGCAACCCCCCATAGCTACTTCGGGTGAGATTGCATCTGCCTCGCAGGTGTTGCCGAAAGGGCCAGTAATTAGGGCTTGTTGGTGCACTCTTCGAGATGAACCATGGGTCTGCCCCTATGCCAACACTTGGCTATAGCAACATTTATATCTACATTATGCATTAATTAAACCGAGGATTATAGTGGGAATGTTACATTTGAGAAGAGATTTTTAGCTACTGTTATTCGCCAATCAAAGACAAGAGGCTGATGTCTTATTTAATTCTATGTAAATGTTGCCAATAATTTTGGTACAATGAATTTTATTGGATATCTCTGATATGGCCAAGAAATTGAACCAAAAAATTTCAAGAGTGAAAGTCCATGTTAGACACCTCGAAGTGAGGCCTTTGACTTGAAGAAACAAGGTTCGCGACTTTTAGTGTTTATAATTCATTCACCACTTTAATACATTATTCTTAATTTAAAAAGAAAGGATACTCATTTAATGTGGGAAAACTAAATGGTGAAATACCAAATGGGCTAACAAATTCAATGAAGAAGAATGGGATGCATCACACAAATTCCAACCAAAAACATAATATAACACATAAACTCTATTATATTAATGGCTTGGAGAGGGTACATCAATATGATGGGAATGCCAACAAATAATACATATATGATAAAAATAAAAAATAACAAATATATGGTGTAGTTGTGCCTTCAATCTCCGTTGTCTAAAACGTAGACATGTTATAAATCTAAATTGCTTGTGCATAGGATGCTCCAAAATATATAAATGGAGGAGATATAAATTAAACAATAAATGAGATGATGTTGACACAACCTTGACTTGGTCACAACATTAACAAGGCTATTGTGTAGCATAGTCCCTGTTGCATGATATGCAAATTGTAAGAACCTGTTATATGTTTAAAGATTAAGTTTGCAGCCTAAATATATTTTGAAGGTGTGAATTTCACTAAAATAAAGAGATGTCAAGCTTGGAAGAAAGAGAATTTCTTTAGATGCATTGTTACACTTAATAGGGGATGTTTATTGTGCAATACGATTAAGCATAAATGATTTCTCTAATGGTTACTACAGTTCTTCTCGTTCAGATATCTCTCAGGGGGTGCATGAAATACCAAGTGGTCTACATAGGTTGAAAATAAGTTACTCACTTGTTCATTTGATTTTGATTCAACTATGGATAAAAGCCAACTTGGAAAGCCCTATGTATTCATGTTTACATTGTTATTCTTTTAAAATTTCTTTCAATTGTTGGTTATGTAAAATGTTTTTTCATTTTAAATATTTTAACACGGTCTGAGAGGCCATTTGTGGACAAATGTTCGATCTCTTTTACGATACAGGCTGGTATGTCGTTGGCTAGTATGATTTTGAGATATGCCATGGGCTCATTGTGAGTATCAAATCAATATTTTGTTGGTTATGTAATATGTTTTTTTTGGTTGCTTTCCTTCCCTAGTTGGGAAGGACTATCGCTTATTTTTTCTTTTATTACACAGAAACAAATTCTAAATATTAGTAAAAAATACTCCTAAAATTAAGTAATTTGTATAACTTGAAATATTTTCAAATTAATATGAAAGTAATTGGAAAAATAAGTTGTTTGAAATATAACGCGGTGTGAGGGGGAATTTGTGAACATATGTTGAATCTCTTTTACGAGATAGGCTGGTATATCATTGCCTAGTATGATTTCATCTGGGGACTCTGCCTCTAATGGAAGCCATACCATCTATGTACTTCTTGTAAGGGCTTTCTTTACCGTCTAGAAAGAAATAACTAAAGAGGAACTACTTCCATGACGATTGGATCACGAAATCATCTTCGTAATACAACTTTGACATTATTTGCAAGATACCAAATATATAAAATATGCAGAATAGAAACGAAATGCTAGAAATGACAGAATAACAGTAAAATATCCAGCATAATCTTCACAATACACATAAATGATATACGAAATAGCAACAAAAATAACACTTTGAATCAGATAGCAATGTTCACAGGCCTCTTCGAGGGGGCAA
>ML779445.1:456088-469639 GCA_009831015.1 Picea engelmannii
CATAAACGAAATGCTAGAAATGACAGAATAACAGTAAAATATCCAGCATAATCTTCACAATACACAGAAATGATATACGAAATAGCAACAGAAATAGCACTTTGAATCATATAGAAATGTTCACAGGCCTCTTCGAGGGGGCAACCTCCAGTCGAGCAGCGCTCTATTACAATAATATCCAATCTAGGGTTCTCATACCCTCGATTCCTATTTATACTAAAAAGAAGCATCTAGAGGAAGATCCTTCTAGAAGCGAAGGCTTCTATTAGGTCTTCTTACATCCGCCTTATTCTATTTTATTGAAAGGTCTTATTAATATTGACCTTTATTACATCCGAATACATTGATCTACCTATGTGCAAGTTAGGACCTTAACATTATTCCTGACGAGTAACACATATATTCCTCTTTCTCCCTTAAAGACATATTTTCATCATCGACGATACAATCAGGTGGTAGTATATAAGTGGCTTGGTAGAACATTTACACCACTCAAAATATTCTATTTGAATATAATTTTAAATATAAAATTATCCTTAAATTTTATGAACAAGCATAATCATAATCTTGTGTTGAACAGAAAATACAATATCTATGATAATCATAATCTTTTGTTCAGGAGAAAATATTATTTGCTATAAAGATTTATAGGATAGTCATAATCTCTTATTCGAGAGAAAACCTTATTCATTCTCCAGATTTCTAATGATAATAAAAAAATGAGCAATATGAAACCATATGATTCCAACCAAGTACTTCATCATTGGCGCGGATGGAGTTTGGATGGAATGTGTACTTTCTCATTGTGGAAAATATTATGAAGATATTAAATATCATAAAAGCATTGTAAGACATGGTTCTTTCACTGCACCTACCTTAGCTGCTAAGTGTTGGTAATGAAGGGCTAGGCATGCTTGCTAAAGTAACACTTGGCTAGGAAAGTCATGCTTGAGATTCACATTTTTTCTTATCTACCTAATAAACTATGTTGCCTAAGAAGTAAACCCGATAATGAATGAATTCAAGTATCCAAGAAAATGTGGAGCATATACATGTTAGACCCTTAACAACACTTATCAAGGTGCTTCATGCCACCTATGTCTTGCTCCTATTATGATAGTTGCATGTGAATTGAGCTCACACCATGCGTTTCACTCATGCATTATGTTCCCTACCTAAACCTACACCAATGCTCATCTTCCAACAAAATCTCAGCTACTTTTGTTCTAGAGATCATTGAGTCAATTGATGATACATAGTTGGGGGATTGAACAGGCCACTCAGTCAGATAGAAATAGAGCAGATAAAATGCATAACAAATCTAAGAACTTTGAGAAGTATCGACGTTGAAGGAATAACTTAACATGATCTTTTGAGCAGATTCTATCAGGACTTGAGTATGTGTATCTAAGCGATTGAGGGTCTGAGAAATTGAATTTGCATTTGTTTAAAAGAATTACAATAACATTTGAGAAATGGAACAGTTTAATTCACTCTTTGATTGAAACTAAAACCAAAGAGCAAGTTTGTTTCAAAGAAGAAGTATTTAAGAGCAGATTTGTTTCAAAGCAGAGATAAACTATGAATTAATCATGCATCAATATACATTGTTCCACGTCTAATTCACATATAAAGAAACTACCCTTTTTGATGAAAAGTGCTTTTAATTTTTTTTTGCTAGGCATGAAATTACATGACGTGAATGCTTTCATCTTCAGGAATTCATTGTAACCATGTTATTCTCTTATTTGTTTGTAAATCACATCTATATCTTGTAAAGTTGGAGCTCCAACTTCGATCCTTGATGAATATTTCAAAAGTAGATATGGTATAGTATGTGTTTTAACTCTTAACGTTTCGTTTATTCAAACGCCCTTAAAGGGATTCCTTTGATTGAATTTGAGTAAAGATGTAGTGCATGTTTTGAATCGTATATTATTTTCAAATTTAGATTAGATATGTAAGTTGTAGGAATTGACCTCTTACTCCAAGCTTTTAAACTTCAAACAACCTGAGTATTAGGTTTTGGAGAACAAAACAAGAGGATTTTGTTTTGGAACCTAGTTTATGAAGTTAACACCCTGACACCCCAATATAAAGAATTTAACTCCTTTCTTATTGCGGAATCTTACCACTGTGTACTCATCAGATGTTATGTTTCTTCTATTGTTTTTTAAAAGAATGAATAAAGCTTCTTTTAATTGATTTTGGTTTAGGGATAAACTAATAGAATAAATTTTCCTATGGTTGTCATTCTTAAGGTGGAATCGATCTCCTCTCCTGGGGACAATTGTAGTTCAACTTGTTTTTTACTAGCATATGTAGGTAAACAAGTATTTCCACCCTTTAAACTTGTCGAATTTTTTAGAACATCTTCTTAAATAAAAGTAATGTGCAACTAATTTATAATATGCTTAATAATTATGGGTTAATATGGATCTATAGTAATGTAATTTGAATTTGGGAAATGATAAATTGTGAGCCATTTTTAAGCTAACAAAAAGTCTTATTCCATCACCTTGTATTACAATTTTCATTAAATTTAATTATTTGTATTATGTATATTTTGTAAAGAAAAAATTGACACTTTGTTATCACAAAGAATCTCACCTATAATGCACACAATGAAGTAGCATTGTAAATATGAAAAAAAACATATTACCAACACAATGTGAAAATATCCACCACCATGGACCACATGATTCAATTAATACAATGAATCTTGCAAATTGTAGTGACAATGTGAGAGTTTCACTTTATTAATAATAGTGCACTTGCCATCTCAATTATTTTTTTCCAATAAAAAATATATCCGCAAATTATAAGATCATGAAACTTTTCAAGAGTCTAAGTGATATGTTTAAATTAAAATTTAAGATGATACGAAAGCCCTCAAAAAAACACCAATTTAAGTTTATGTGCAAAATAGTCATATAGATTATGTACAGAACATCTTCACATTTGATTCAATGAAATACCTCTTACTATAACTCACCATTATTTAATGCAAATGCAAAGTGGGGTTGATTTTTTTAATTTGTTATACATTGTTTTTAAAGTTAATACAACTAAAACTATTTTTAATAATATATTAATTTATTTTTATTAATATATTTTTAATAAAAATAAAATAAAATAATATTATATTATTTTGAAATAAATTAAATTAATATATTTTATAAAAAAAATATTAAAAAATTATAAATATATTAATTTATTTTTATTAATATATTTTTAATAAAAATAAAATAAAATAATATTATATTATTTTGAAATAAATTAAATTAATATATTTTATAAAAAAAATTATAGTATAACATAATGGTAAATAAAATTTCTACTTTATAAAACCATCTTTAAAAACAAATACTTAAGAAATGGTGGGAATGAACCTTATTACTAGTCCTTGAGTAGCGATTATAGTATTTACATGTGAGTCAAAGCAATTTTTTGATTTTATATTAGTTTGGTTTTGACACATTTTTATATTATTTTGCAAAGTTCAGTAAAAAATTATGTGGTTTTATTTAACATTAGTTACTTCAGTTGCAAAAAAAAATTTTAAGCAAAATTTATTAAGTATTGTTTTTTTTTAGGGTTTTCTAAATTTTAATATTTAAATGAGTTAAAATTAGATGATGTGACTAATTTGGTTATATAATATTTAAAAATTAAATAAATAAATAAAATATTTTATTTGTTTTTTGAAAATAAAAGATTGTATTGAATGCTTTGTCTTATCCATTTATTTTTCCATATTATTCATAGGTAGTATTAATTTCAAATTTGAATAGCCACATTAATATTTGTGGAAGAGTGGGCTATACAAAATTCAAATTCAATAACAAAATCATGAATGTTCTCAAAATCAATGGAAATATTAATGAAAGTTCACAACTAAGTGATTGTATAGTATTGTAAAAAGCTAGATAACGAGTCTCTTGGTTTTCTTATTGGGACAACTCGATGATTTGACTAAACTTCCCCTAAATCTACAACCAAACAAACATAGGAGGATTTGAGGAGTTTATGTCTTGCACGAAAGATTGCATACATCAAAATTGACTTTGAAGTTTTAGTCTTGACAGAGATGAATTGAACTATAGACTAATTGTCTTCAAGTAATTATTTCATTCCCAAAGTATGTGTTATCCCTCAAGATGTTTCAGGTTGTTTTTGGAACGATGTCGATGCACCCCAGGGGCCAGGAATCAGGATGAATCTTAAGGCCATATTTGAAGTAAAATGATTGTGCAATATTTGGGAATTTTTTGCCTCTCTCTTTCTGAAATTATGTGACCCAAACAATTATTGGTTCAACTAACTAATTCTCTCAACTATCATAGGCATATGTCTGTGAGTGTTTCAGACATCCAAGCTTAAAAGGGAGATGAAATGGTGGATTGGAAGAAATAACAAAATAAGCACACATGGCACTACTAAGAGAAAATCATGTAGCCTATGTGAATGAATAGTGTGTTGAGCAATTGAGAATTTAGGAACTCTAACAAATGTAAACAGATCAATAAACATATGCATCAAATAGTTAACACCTTTATACACTCAAATTCAAGGAGGTATCCTCAACATATCATTCAAATGCACAAAGAGTTGATGAGAAATGGTCATTCATTCAAAGGAAATCAATTCTACATCAGGATTAAACATCATGCAGTAACATTGAACACAAGGTATAATTTGTTATCTGAGCTATTATAATTCAGACCTGATATAGGAAAGAAAACATGGGAGGAAATGTTTTACAAGGACACAAACACTGCAAGGAAAGAATTACAGACTGGAACTTAAACGAAAGGGATGAATCTGCGTTGCCTATTTTATTTACCAACTAATTGTGTTCAAAGCTTTTGTGGTCGAACAACTGTAGTTACAAGAAACTCTTCAACTCCCCAAAGTGTCAACCTTGACAATGGGCTCCTGCTTTTCCTTTTATCCTTCTCATTCATGCCCTGAAAATGCTTCTTGAAACTACTTTCATCTTCTTGAATATTGTTACTGCTTCTTGATTCTTGAGCGGTTTTCCTCCTAGTAAGATTTGGTTTACCTTCACCTGGGTGAAATTCTATTATGAGCATACTATGGGGAAGTTGGAGATTTTCCATCCAAAATATCATTTTCATTTTTCCCTTTAAACTCATGCAATCATTTTTTCTAGTGATCGGATGCTCGAAATCACAACTGTAGAGATCGTGCAACTCAACATTCGTCGGATCGATATTTGGCAGGAGGTCACGACCATTGATTAGAGGATCATCTATCAGAGTGCTCAAGGGACAGGACTAAATAGAGGCTCCGATGAGAGAATCTTTAAGGGGAATGACGTATAAAATCAATCCTAGAGTGTCGATCTAGAATCTGATCCAATGCTAGTTGTTGATCGATCTTGACCGAAAACCAACATTCCCTAAGGCTTCTATGGCACCAAGATGACATTAGATGGGTCCTGTGAACATGTGGCAGCTTGGTATTGATCTGACAGGTGCCCTACTGGCAGTGACTTCATACATACATCACTAGGGAAACATGTCCATTTATCGTCACTTGTGTAGGAGAGGAACCACGATGGATCATGGGTCATTGATATCACTCTCCTTTACCACATATAGAATGTCCTTTGGAAGTGCGCCCATTGGAGCTATCTAGAGCCAGGACCCATGATGAACACTGACGAAGGAACTCTGAAGATTATCGATTTGGAGCTACGGGTAAGATTGGATTTGAGTCATTGATCGAAGTTGTAATAAGATGACATCTGGGTCATTGATTGGGGTGATGGATATGGACTAGGATTTGACGATCTAGCTCGAACATGGGTGAAAATTTGGTTAAGGAAACTATATCGTCCTGAGGCCAGCATGGACCCATGGAAACATTTTATTCACCTATGATGATGCTGACGTGGAATACAAGTAGGACACATGTGAATCGGCTTTGAGACATTTCCCTGTGTATCTGGTGGGTTCCACATGTCCATGTGGAAACCGATGGTTGGCTCTGACAATGATTTGTTGGTAGGCTGACACAACACTTGAACATGAGACTTCAATACTTGAGGGAAGATCTGGACCATTGATCAATCCTACTTGAGAAAGGTTAGACAAAAAATCTAAACTGTCCATCGGGGGTGCCCATCAGAATCATCAGGGTCTGTGTTGCAAACAAGTCTATGGTGAGGGGACTCCAAGATTGAATCTCAGCCGTTGATTTGGAGCTACAAAGGGAGGTCTGAACATGCACGAGATTCGTCGATTCGGCTCGACCAATAACCCATAAATGGCTAAGGAAAATACCGTCATGTTGAAGTCATCATGAACACGTGGTGGCTTTTCATTAGTCAACTCTAGCACTGAGGTGGAAGGAAGGTGTGACACATGTCACCCACTTTTGATATTTCAGCTTGTGTATCTGGCAGGTTCCACCTATCCATGTGGAAACCTCTAATTGGATCTAAAAGTGCTTCGCTAGCGAGATGATGTGACACCTAGTTGGGAGGTTCTGATACCTGGGAGCATATATGGACTGTTGATCAGTCCTTCTTGAAAAAGGGCTAAGAGAAGATATGAACCACCCATCACAGGTGCCCCATCAGAGTGGTCGGGGTATGGTCTTCCATCATGACTCCAACGAGGGAACTCTGAGGAAAAACCTTAACCATCAATCTCGAGCTACGAGGGGAAGTTCGACGACGCATGAGAGTCGTAGATCTAGCTACGGTCGAAAGAAAAAATTGGCTAAGGAAAAGAACATCATGCTAACATCATCATGGACATGTGGTGCCTCTTTATTGGTCCATGTTGGAATTGGTGTGGTAGGGGAGCAAGATATGTGTCACCCGAATTTGATAATTTTACCTATGCATGTGGTGAGTTCCCCATGTCCATGTGGAAGCCTTTAGTTGGGTCTGATGGGGCTCTGCTCGCAGGATGACATGACATCTTGTCGGGAAGCCACGAGATATGAGATCATATCTTGACTGTCTATTAGGGGGTGTGTCTTCTTAAATATGGGCCATTAATTGGTGGTGTCCCATCAGAATGGTTAGGGCTTGAGCTTCAAATGAGACTCTGAAGAGGTGTGATGAGGAAAATATCTCTATGGCTAGGGGTAAACCACAACAAATGAAAATGACTACAGAAATCAACTCTAATCTCAGGTATGTGTTGAAGACGACTTTTGTCAACAAATCTTAGCCGGTAAAGACGTTTCCATGCTACTTTTTTTCGCATTTACTTGAGAAATATTGTGTGCATCTCACTCAGTGGTTTCTACACATTCGATGATGAAAATACTTTGAACCTACGATAAGTATTCGTTCCAATTGATGTGGTTGATGGTTAGTTTTTTTCTTGGACAAGTTCATCCTTCTACACATGGAAAACAATATTAAAAGAACATCACTATCAACATATAACATGGCGAAGAGAAACAAAATTTGGTTTATGATTACTTGTGTGGGGGAATATTCATGGACCATGAAGTATTCAAGAGATATAAGAATCGTATTACAAAGTACAAAGGGTACACATGCTTCTTCTTTTATTAAGAGAAATTCATAAAAAAAAAAACAATTAACCTACATTATGGATATTATATTGTTTTCTTAACAATATTAAGAGTTCATATATCATATGCAAAAGGTTGTGGATATAACATTGATAAGATGCATAATGGAGATAGAGAAAATATTAAAAGAAAAGCATTAGTATAGATATACATCTACATCTTATAAGTGAAGTTTAGTTATGATATAAGTTGCCCAAAAACTTTTTACCATATCATTTTAAAAGGCATGGTACAAGGGGTGTTTAAGTGTGGTATATGATATTTCAAAGAAAAGAGTTATTACAACACCTTTTATATAAAAGTGGAGAGAACGTATGATGAAGGGCCTTATGAATTTGAATGGGCATGGTGGATCTATATTATGAAAAGTTAAAGTTGCCTACAACATGTTATATGAATTTAAGTTTGAAGATTACATATAACATGTTTATTTTATGTTTTCGCTCAAAGAAGATCAATACAGTTTGGTCGTTGCAATTATTATTTCGCATAAGAAATCCACGAAGACTTGGTAGTGACGCAGGGAAAATGAGTAATCGAACCAAGATCTTTTAAAATGGATGAGGGGCAAAGGGACAAACATCTACAATGCATTTACGTATTTGTACAACATGTGGTCGAGTAGATTGAAAGCATGCGATGATACGACTATTTCCAGTCCTGCACTTGCAATCAGGTACTTAAGGCGTGAGCACAACTACAATGAGCAGACCTGGCGATTTGTAAATACAAGGAGCATATTACTTCTATCTACGAGCATTAAAATTGCAGGGATATATTGCTTGGTCTGTCAAAACTGCACAACCTCTAGCTAAGCGTTTTGGGAACGACACGGGCTAGCAGCCAATTTCTTCAAAGATCTTATTCAGTTTTCTGGATTATAACTATCGCGTCTGGATTACATTATTGACGCTCAGAATAATGTATTTTATGAAGTAAACCGAGTTCTCATGGACATAGAGATCACCAAAGTAGGATATGCTACGAGTCTTTCAAAACAGGTGTTACTTCGACATGTTTTCAGAAGAATGTATGGTTTACACAGCAGAAAATTCTGTAACGAAACACCATATTACAAGTTGCGGTGGTACTGACTCTGTTTGATTGTGTTACACCCGGTGATAACTGTAACATGCGCGATCATTATTATCACATATCCTTTCAAGAAAATTGCTCTCTCTATCGCTTGTTGTTATAGGCCAACATAAGTGCACTCACGTCTGATATAACTGTTAACCAATAACCGAAAAGGAGCATAGAGTATGGAAACCGTCATGTTTGCAATCTTTTATGAAGACAGATTATTTAAAACATTTCCGCATTGTTAGAAGAACGACTGGTCTATTTTCACGACTGAAATTGACGCGTGGATAAGAGGCTTTCATTTGTTTCTGTTTTAAAATATGAAAATAGCCAAGCAGTTCTACCCGGCACCAAATTCTATCTGTAACTTGAACGACTGAAACTACCCGAACCACCCATCAAGAGACATAAAACAAGCAGCGCCCAGCAAGTAAACAAAAAACGGATTCTAGAGAGGTCGCAGGAAGACAAAAGTTTTCTGAAGGAAGTATTGTCTCAGAAATAAAATTCAGAAAGTTTAGGCAGAATTTTGAGAGGGTATGTTGTGAGTGGGGGGAGGACTTCTTCATTTCATTTTCGGCAGAGGTTGACGAAATCGTTTAGTAGGTGGTTTCACAAAGCAGGCAAAAGAATAGGTGAGGATGTGCTTGCTGGCCTTTACAAGGTAAAGGTTTTCTTGTTAGTTGTTGTATATAGGTTTGATTTTATTTGGAACTAATCAATTTCTGTATGCAAGTTTTTTTTTGCGATTCATCACCATTGCTCTATTCCACTTCTGGTTCAGCTCTTTTTTCCTTTTTTATGCTTGGTCGTTCTATTGTACATTTCATCTAAAAAAACTTAGAAACTTATAACTGGCCCTAGTCCATTCAGGACATCCCAGATTTCCAAAATTTGTGATATGTGTGAAAGTTTTTTTTTTTTTTTAATGAAAATCAGTTTTTCCAATATTTATTAGAATTTTCTTTAAAGTCCTTAGTTCTCATTTTATTTATTTATTTCTAAAACTTTGATTTTATAAATGAAAAAATGATTAAACAAAATCTAAAAAAAAAACTAAATATAATTATGTAGTAATAAAAGTTTTTTTTTATTTATTTTTTTAGTGTACATAAACATTGTTTATTTTTTTACTTTAATTTTATAATCTTTACATCCTAACTTAAAAAAGAAAAATGAGCAAAGTCATGGATATGTTATAGGTATATATTTTTTATTCATTAAACTAGTTAATGTATATAATTTTTTGTTTCTTTTTTACTATTTTGATTTTATTATTTCTTAATCACATCTTAAATTTTAAAAGAAAATAAAAATATTATATCATCAAGAAAAAGTTATTATTCAAACTAGTGTTAGGTAATAAGTTTTTTTTTATTAAATTACTTTAAGTTTAACATAGTTTGTTTTACCTTTTAGATAGTTTTTCTTTAATTTAATTTTGTTAAAATAAAACAAAAACAATGCCTTTTACTTTTATCAATTGTACTCCCTTTATTAATTTTAATTTTATTTCTCCAACTGTATAAAATCTCACATAAAATAATTGAATTGTAAATAGTATTAAATCATAAATCAAATAAAAATTAAATATCGTAAAAAGAAAAATTACAGGACAAAGGGATCTTTTTCCCTTCTTAGACCTCAATGTCCCAACCGATCGAAAGTATGTTTAGTGGTTGCAACCCGGTTTCAGCTACTGACCCTCAGAAAGTCATTCCCTCGGAAAGTCATTCACAAGTATGGTCTGTTTGAGTCGAAAAAAACCTAAACAGTTCCCCTTGGTTTGTGCCCACTCCCTTCAAGTTCACTCAGCCAGTGAACCCTTTACGTCACAAATTCAAGAATCATTTGCATCTCTTCTATGGCGATGGAAATGTTACAGCTATTGAACACCTTCATGTGTTTTCGAATGCTTGCGCCATTCTTGGAGTAAATAATAATGATAGTTGTATGTTGTTGTTTATGAATTCCCTTCAAGGCGATGCCGCCTCCTTATTTGCTAGCCTTCTGATGGATGCATTTCCACCTGGTTCAAGTTGTCTTATTGGTTTACTTCTACTTTTTGGTATTTAGATAATCCTTACGATCATCTTAAGAAGTTTAACCAATTACTCACGAAGGATAATGAGATCATTCTTACTTTTAATCTTCAGTTTATCAAGTTGTACAATCTAATACCTACTCCAATTTTCCCTACAAACTTGGTTGCTCTATTGCATTACTATGAAATTTTGTCCCCATTTTACCGATGGCGGTTGGAAGAAAATAATGTTCAAAACCTAGAGCTAGCCCTATCTACTTGCCTCAACTTTGAAGAACAAAATGGTAGAACAGGTTACCCCTTTGGCATTTATGATTCACACAAGGAGTTGTCTTCTTTAATCCCCATCATTAAGAGCTTGCAAGATCGCATCTTACTTCTCGAGTCTCAATCTTTAAATCATGCCGGGGATATATCTCAAGAACCCTCTTGCCGAGGGCCTAATCATAATGAATCAAATACTTGTGGTCGAGAGCTTGAATATGACGAGGAATATGATTATATCATGGTGCTTAGTGACCAACCCACCTCTCACACCCTTCTTAAACCTCGTACCCAAAATCACTTTTCACCTCAAGCTTCTTATCCGCACGCATACAATGAAAATTTTGATTATGCAAATGAAGAAATCGATACTGATTATGTCAAACCAATTTACGATACATTTGTATTCGATGATGATGAGTGATCAAATGATGTACATCAATATGACTTTCATGATGCATGCGATGAATCCTCTTGTGAAGACATATATATGAGTTCAATCAAGATCTTAATTTGTATAAAAATTTTCGTTAATCCTTTGTTTCAATCAAAAGAGGATAAATAGCTTAGCACTATCAAGCATGTCCCTCCTTGGCACAATTTTTATTTTGATGATAGTAGCTATTGTAGGGGCATTCCAATGTTTCTAAATCCGTGTTATGAATCTTCTTTGCATCATGACGATCATGTTCTTGATATTAAGGTCTACACAAGTGATATTAAATTTTTTGATAAGTTCATGGATCTTCCCTCGAAGGTAGAAACCTTGAACCCTAAATCTAATTCAGTCAATACCTTCATCAATTCTCGTAATGCATCTGTTGGTTTTCATGTCGGGGAGGTTGGTGGTCGTTTCTTTTGGATTTTGATTGATCAATTATGCGCACAGTATATGTCATCTGTTGGTTGGCATTTTGGCAATCCCTCCATACACAAGTTTGTCAAACTCATAAGACCCACGCACAAAGCAAATGACGCATTCCTTTACGCTAAATTTCATCCAACCTGAGTTCAAGCTAACGGTTTCTTCTCTCTGTAAAAAAAATTCAGGAAGGGCTAGATTAGTTTTGGGTTGTTTTCTCTTTACTCAGTTTATTTTCTCACTTTTATTTTTTCTTCCTTTTCGTTTTGCCCTTCTTTTTATGGCCATAAGTGATGGAGCAATGATTGGTGATATTAAAAGGTAGGCTATCTGTATATTTTTAATTGATTGACCAAATGTGTTTTGGTGGACATCAGACTTGTAGGTAAACTAAGTTTCCTTCCTTTGTCATGATTCTTCACTTATCCACCATGCGCTTGCTATGTGGGACATCCTTGCTCGCCACATTCGTCAATATTGTTCCCTCTTCTTTCTTTTCCTTTCTCCATCCCCCTTAATTTTGAGATGCCTCTAGCATACATGTTTTGGACTCTCATTGTTTTATGTCTTTCCCTCAACGCACATCCACGACACATTTCTAGCAGCGTAACCATTTTGTCAAGTTTCAAAGAGTTGTCCCTTCGGGTTATACAAAAGGTCCAAACCCCCTCATACTTACCACTTTCCATGTATCCCTTGACCTCCATCCTGTATCCCCTGTTGTATAACCTGGTCCATCCAACCTTATCATCGTTTCCTTGTCTCACATTGAGTCACCCTTAGTCCTACCTTTACCCTTCCTTTCCCCTTTCCTTGCAAAGAATCAATGATCGTATGTATTGTTTGAAGCTTGCACGCCACTATAAGCGACACACATCTGTTGGTTGGCAGTTGTAGACGATGATTTTTGTTAACAAAACTTAGCCAACAAAGAAGTTGCCATGCTACTTTTTTCACATTTACTTGAGAAATATTGTGTGCATCTCACTCAGCGGTTTCTACACATTCGGTGATGAAAATACTTTGAACCTATGATAAGTATTCATTGCAATTGACGTGGTTGATGGTCACCTTTTGTCTTTTTGTCTTAGACAGGTCCTTCTGGTGGGAGAATATTCATGGACCATAAAGTATTCAAGAGACATAAGAATCTTATTACAAGGTACAAAGAATATGCATACTTCTTTTATTAAAAAAGTTTCATAAAAAAGTAATGTTAACCTACATTATGGATATTATATTGTTTTCTTAACAATATTAAGAGCTCATAAATCATATGCAACAGGATGTGGATATAACATTGATAAGATGCTTAATGGAGATAGAGAAAATATTAAAAGAAAAAGTATTATTATAGATATCAATCTACATCTTATAAGTGAAGTTTAGTTATATATAATTTTCCCAAAAACTTTTTACCATATCATTTTAAAAGGCATGGTAAAGGGGTGTTTAAGTGTGGTATATAATATTTCAAAGAAAAGAGTTATTACAACACCTTTTATATAATAAAAGTGAAGAGAACGTATGATGAAGGGCCTTATGAATTTGAATGAGCATGGTGGATATATATTATGAAAAGTTAAAGTTGCCTACAACACGTTATATGAATTTAAGTTTGAAGATTACATATAACATGTTTATTTTATGTTTTCGCTCAAAGAAGATCAATACAGTTTGGTCGTTGCAATTATTATTTCGCATAAGAAATCCA
>ML779445.1:478351-494666 GCA_009831015.1 Picea engelmannii
ATATAATGAAAATAAGAAAGGTTTTCCCGGTTGAGGGTTTCCGGTAAAAATCTCTGTGTACTCTGTGTATGAGCCATTGATTAATTTCTATATTTCTTAAGAATCTATATGCATTGCTTTACTTCATAGGTTTAAAACTTACAATTTTCAATAAATATATTAATATATTATTACTTTAATAATATATTAATAATGTATGACTTTATTAGTGTATTAATACTTTAGCAATGTATTAGATAATAATTTATTAATGTATTGATTAATTAACACATTACATTATTAATGTTTTAGTACTTTAATATGTTACATTATGCATAATGCATTAATACTTTAATTTCAGTAAGTACAATGTATTACTCTTTATTAATATATTATTAATGTATTACTTGATTAATGTATCATTATTTTAGCAATGCACTAATTAATAATATATTTATATAAAAATTATTTAATGCATTAAATTATTAATGTATCAATTAATCAATACCTTACTTTATAGTATATATACTAATTTAATTTAATATTTTAAACTATATTATTAATATATTAAATAATTAATGTACTATACATTATTAATATATTAATAGTTTAATATGTCACATTATACATTAAATTGTTACTTTAATTTATATATTACATTAGTGTATTACTAAATACATTAAGTTCAACCTATTACTACTTTATTAATGTATTATTTTATTAGTATATTAATACTTTATTAATGTATTAATATTTTAGTAATCTATTTATTAATGTATTTAATGTATTACTTTATTAGTGTATTATTACTTTAGCAATATATTAGTGTATATTAATTAATTAATACATTACATCATTGATCTATCATTTAATTAATACCTTAAATGAGACATTAATGTAAATCCAAACTTTAATTTATACATTATTATTATATATTACATTAATGTAATACATTAATAGACCATTAATTTATGTACATTAATACATTAATATAATTCACTAATTGTATTAATTAATTAACAAAAATTATAATGATCAATGTATTTTTATTAATTAATTAATATAATAATACATTAATTATAGATTAATGTTTTAATACTTTAATTTATAAATTGCAATAATCTTATAATTATTTATACATTTAATACTTTACTCATAGATTACTCTTTTAATATTTAAATTTATAAATTATATTAATGTTTTAATTTTTTTTATACATTTAATACTTAACACATTAATGTATTTAGTATTTTATACATTCATTTATATATCATTAATGTATCACTTAAATAATATATTAATATATTATAAATATATTAATGTGTTTATCCTATAATGTATTATAAATGTATTTTTATTGGTGTATGAGACCCCCTTGTTTGTGGGACAAGGGACCTTTCTCCGCCCAACGATTTGACTGGTAAAGTCTACGTAGGTATACATACCCTACCCCCCTCTGGATTTGAACTTGTGACCTCTTAAGAGGAAACACATGTTCTTAACTATTAGGCCCACTTAGGTTGTATGGTTATGTTCTTAATACTTTATCAATGTTATGTTTTATTGTATTTTTTGAAACTTTAATACTTTATTAATGTATATATAGTAGAAATAAAGTAGTATTTATACTATTTTATACATTAATACTCTACAGTATTAATAATTTATCAATTAATTAATGTATTTATACATTATTAATGTTTTTTTTATTTTTTTTGTGAATAAAAGATAGATCCTTATATTATATCATCATGAGTGTACACCTGTGCATCGTTTGACAACCACCTGTTCCACCACAAAAGGGAAACCAGAACACGTGGCTCCAAGCGGTGTTATGCCTAAAATGACAGATGTTTTGTTTTACAAAATTTACAAAAATTGAGAAAAAGATGAGAGTTTCAATTGGGACTTTAATCCCGTTAGCTAACCTAAGGCAGACTGCATTTAGAGCCACCATTACTAAGATGCTAATACAATTGTAAAAAGGAGTAAACAAATAATCACTATTCATTCTGAAAATTGAAAATTGACAAGAACAAGAGTCAGTGGAAGGCCGCATCAAGCGTTTGGGGAACCTGGGTGTCCCTAGGCTGTGTAGACTAGAACAAACTTTTGCTTGCAGGTGGGGCATTATGCTTTCTGTGGGGTGTCTGAGAAGGCCTCGAACAAGAGATCCAATTGCTGGTCGATTGTTCATTGTCCATGCACTTTCTCTTCTTACCACTGCTGAATGTCAAAGAGAAGCTCCAAGTGTTTCACTACCAGATGATAGATAATTGGGCTCTTCTCTTCGCCTGTCAGTTGCCAACTGGTGGGTATTTCCTCCTCCATTATGCAGCCTCCTTCCCACGAACGAGGTTGAAATTATTGGGAGGTTTAGGGCCTTGGGTCTTCCATTGTCACCAGGCTCAGGGCTGGTGGAGGAGCAGAGGTTGGCCTAGCATCGCTCAACTTCGAGCCAGGATGCTGAATTGAGGGTGGAGCTGCTTCTTTGGCTGTCTTGTAGGTATCTATTATAACCCTAATCTGCACCAGATATGCTTACCTGGCATCAGGCCATCTCAGATTCCTTCTTTGCCAAAACACTACTAAAAAACTCTTCTTAAAGACCCCCTTTATAAAGGCCCACGCGCCTTGCTCCATTACTGCACACGTGTACACACTAGCTGCCCCAATACAACCCGCGTGTACCTACAAAAGCACGAAAAAAGGAAAGTTGCTAACGGAACACACAACTTTGGGTAAGTTAACTAAACCTTTCGGCCATGCATGGCCGATCATTCGACCAATACCTAGCTCCTTCTAGCCTATAAAAGAAGGGGTAGGGGTCCCATTTGAAAGGATAAAAATCATAGTAAAGGAACTATACCTAATTGCGCATTCCCCTTGTCCCAACCTTTAGCCATATTTGTGCAAAGAGAAGTATAGAGCAAAGTAGTTGGAGGACAGTTGAAGAGGAGCCCAGGACTAGTTTCGAGGAGCAGTGATGAACACATATTGTAAGTTTACTCTTGTGAAGATTATTACAAAAAGGAATACTTTTCCCATCCCGCCATATCATGTGTTCAAGTTGAATGTTTATTTTATGATATTGTCACAACTAACCCAGCAATTAGTATATTAAATGCATGTTCACAAATTTTTGTTTGTTCATGTGTGAATGTAGGTCAGCTTTGGGAGGAGGCTTGCAATCAAATATCGAGTGAAAGAAAAGGGATCAACATCAAACGAAGGACTTAAGGTAGAGTTACCGAATCTCATTTACACCTTTGTATTGCATGAATGTGGGGTTTTTGTGTTGGGAGAATAGAAACGAGTATAGGCCTTTGAAATGGTCATTTTCTGCATGCATGATTACAGCCCTTAAATGTTAAGTCTATAGGAGGGATTCCCACCCACAACAGTGTCCTATGAGGGTTGGGGTGGTGGAGGAGAGTGCCCAGTGAGGGACAGGGTTTCCAATTTGGGATTGTGAAGGGGAGTCTGAGCTTGGGTCTGAGGCGGAGGAGAATTCTTAGTGGGGGACGGGGTCTCCATATTGGGGATACGAAGGGGAGATTGAGCTTGAGTCTGGGGCAAGGGAGGTGATTTCTCCTCTTTGGGAATGTGCAGAGTGGACTGTGTTTTGCTTGAATGTTTGTGGGAGTGGATAAAATGAGCAATCAAGGCTCGTTGAGAGGTAGTGGGCCAATTGTCTCGGGTGTAAGTGTTCTTATTCTTGGAGGAATGCCTGGGCTTTCCACGGTCCTGAGGCATGATGAGAACTAGGGAGGGAGGGAGATTGTGGTCGGGAAAGATAAAGAGGATGCACAAGAGGCAAGAAAAGAGGCCAAGAGGGTCGAGTAGCACTGTGCAGAGGAGGAAGCTTGCATATGACGAGTGGAAGTGCACGCCTTGGCCAGGAGGGTCGGTTATAACGTCGTTGGGAGCCATGGAAGCCATTGAAGGCTAATGGGACTGGTTCAATCTCCTAGTACCAGTGGCTTGGCTAGAACGCTCATTCGTGAACTCTTATAGGTGCACTAAATTAATCTCCCTTATGGTAAACACCATGGGGAATTAATAGTGTCAAGTGTGGCAGCTTGGGGTATTAAATCCCCCTGCCAGCTATGTCTACCACCTGTCTCCCTCCTTTTGCTAGATGTCACCCCATCCAGGTGAGGATAGTCCCTTATATCCAGCTCCTAGCAGTGAGTCCATATTGTTGAGCTTTGGGGCCTTCCAAGGGTTGTGAGGGTGATCTGTTGTGTTATGTCCACCCCTGCATTGACCAGTTTGTCTGCCACTTTTTTGGCATCCCTCCTAATGTGGGAGGTGAGGATGGTTATAGAGGGTCTGAGAAGTTCTTGAAAGCTTCGTAGGGGGCCCAACATGTGCCATATTGGGGTGATCTTTTTCGGGCTCCTGTCATTGATGATTTTGGAGGCTAACTCTATTATGACTTTTGAATCCCCTTCAATAATAAGGTAGGTGAAGTTGTATTCCAGGGCTAGTTGGATTCCTCTGATCATGCCCCATATCTCTGCTGAGTTATTGGTATCATGGCCCAGGTTTTCTGCTATTATGCTATGCAGTCTGCCAAGGCTGTCCCTTATGGCTGCTCCTGCCCTGGATGGGCGTGGATTGCCTTTCGAAGCTCCATCGAAGTTGATTTTATGGAAGAGGGGTGGGGGAGGGGACCAGGTTGAGGGGCTGATCGAAAGGAGAGAGGGAGGAGGAGGGGGTGGCGGGGAGAGGATAGAGGAGATAAATAGGCCTGAGGAGTTTAGAATTAAGAGTTCTGCAAGGTCAGAAGGTTGGTCATCTTTGGTCCAAGGATGGAGCTGGAGGGTTTCTTGAAGATGCAAGAGGATGGTGGACCAGAGGCTAGCGGGGGTGGAGGCATGAGATTGAAAGACTCTCCTATTGCGTTCCTTCCAGAGTTGCCAAACGATGAAGCCTGGTAGGAGATGCCATATTCTGTTGAGTATTGGACATTTATAGGGTCCTGGTCCCTAGTTTCTAATCGTATTTATGATGCTACCTTGATCTCAATGAGTTCTTCGCATATACTGAGTGGCATGATCCTAAATATCGTCACTAGTGGCACAACTATTGATTAGTTGTTCCATGGTATCCTCATTTTGTTTACATAAATGACAGATCGAGGGGCCAATAAACCCCCTTTTCTGAAGGTTTTCCCAAGTTAGGATCTTGTTCTGTAGTAGGAGCCAAAGGAAAGTGGAGACTTTTGGCCAGAAATAGGATTTCTAGACTGCGGTCCAGATGGGATCCTTTGGTATAGATTGAAATCCCTCCTGTAAAGCATATCCTTCTTTGAGAGTGAAGCTGTCATTGGGTGAATGTCCCCATCGAAAAATGTCAGGGTCATTGCTTACTCAGATTCTTCTAGGAGCGAGTGCTTGAGTCCAATTCTGCAGATTGCAGTTTCCTGCTGTCTGTAGGTTCTGATGCTTTGATTTACAGGTTCTCCAGGAATGATTTCTTGGATTAGCTACCCACATGTAAGCTACTTTAGCTGTGACATGGTTATGTATGTGGTGATCATAATGAAGCAGACTCTCATCTGATTGAAGAGGTGGTAGCTGTTGCTAGGACTCAATCCAAAACCTAGCAATTTGGCCATTGTTGATTTCCCAAAAGACATGCTCCTATATTAGTGGTCTATTCCTCCAGGCAACATTCTAGATGTTAGAGCCTTGAAGTTTGTTCTGCATTGGATCCAATGTGAATGTTGGATGTCTGGAGCATATATATATTTCCAAAGCTGAGCCCATATTTCTATTGGAGTTTTGACCCATCAACACCAGATCTTCACTCCCATAGTGTTGTTGAGTTTTCTAGGGTCATGGAGGCTGAGACCTCCTAGGGCCTTTGGTTTGCAAACTTTTTCCCATCTGACTAGAGCCCATTTCTTGTCTGGTTTGTGGCCATGCCAAAGGAAGTTTCTATGAAGATTTCAGATTTTCTTTATGACTGATTAAGGGGCAACAAGAGTAGAGAAAAGATAAGCGGGTATGGCTTGGAGAACAGATTTGAGGAGGGTGATTCTGGCTGGGAGGTTGAGTGAGCGAAAGGTCCAGCTGCTAAGGCAATTAGATATGGAGAGCAGGAGAGAGTCCCACGAGAGGTTGTGGGATGCCAAATCTAACAAGGAGAGGCCTAGGTAATGAGATGGTAGGAACAGACTAGAATGGAAAGTAACTGAGAGATGTGTTGTTGGATGGCTTTGGGGGTATTGAAGAAGAAAAGCTGTGATTTTTCTAGGTTGAAGGAGGTGCTAGTGGCATCGCTGAAGTAAGAGAGGATGAGGTCAAGCTTGTTCAATTCTTGCATCGTGGGTGTGTTCATGAGCATTGTGTCATCTACAAATTGACTGTGGTAGGTCACAGGCTGAAGCCCATGAAGGGGGAGGCCTTGCAGAGATCCGTTTTCTATGGAAGTTTTTATGTAGCATCCCTGACCCTCTACCATTATTACAAAGAGAAAGGGGGAGAGAGGATCCCCTTGTCTTATTCCCCATGAGGGGGAGAAGGGTTGGGAGGGGGTGCCATTAACAAGGATTGAGAAAACAGTGGAGGAGATGACGTTCAAGATCCAGTTTATCTAGTTGGTGTAGAAGCCGAAGGCTGTTAAGACCTCTTTTATGTAGTGACAACTTAGTTTATCAAAGGCTTTTGAGAGGTCAAGCTTGAGAAGCATACCTAGAGTACGTTTACTTTTGAGCAAGTGGATGACCTCATGGAACAGAATGACGCTATCCATTATTTGTCTTCCTTCGACATAGCTTGACTGCTCCTTAGAGATAATGAAGGGAAGGATTGGTTTGAGTCTGAGAGCTATTACTTTCGAGATGATTTTGTAGATTACATTGCAGAGTGATATGGGTCTAAAATTTTTCTGGTTGGTGACCCTTTTTTCTTTGCGTATCAGGGTGAGGAAAGTGGTGTTGAGGGTCAAGAGGAATTTACCGGAGCTTCATGATTCCTCCACCAGTTTCCAGACTTCTTCTCTTAGCATGGGCCAACAAGAGTGAAATAAGTTTGTAGTGAAGCCATCAGGCCCAGGGGCTTTACCCGTGGGTAATTCTTATATGTACTGATCCACTTTTGCTTGACTTATGGGGGTCATAAGGGCTTCATTTTGTTCCTGAGTGATGAGTGTCAGAATATTGGCTGTCACTCTATCAATTTCCTCCACGCGGTCCACCGGTGCCTCAGAGAGGAGGTCTTGGTAGTAATAAGTGAGTTGCTGAGTGATGTCCCGATGGGTGAGCAAGATGATCCCTTGAGCATTTTCCAACTTGGTTATGTGGTTGATGAAGTGCCCGTGGATCATAGAGTGGTGGAATAATTTTGTGATCTTTTCCCCTTATTTTAGCCATTGAATTCTGGACTTTTGTCTCTAGAGAATTTCTTCCTGATTTAGCCTTTCTTCTAATTGATTCCTGATTTGCTTCTCCTCTTGCTGCTGTGTTGGAGTGTATCCGATTTGGATGGCCATCTTTTGTAGGGATTCAAGTTTTTGTTCTAGGAGATTTTGTTCTTGGAAGATGTTTCCAAAGACTTCTTTGTTCCATTTTTGCACTTGCTGCTTGAAATATTTGAGCTTTTGCTGGAAGCAAAATATTTTGGTTTCGTATTGAATCTCTGTCGTGTCCCACCAATGAAGAGCCAAATTTTGGAAGTCGGGATGTGAGAGCCATAACTTTTAAAATCTGAAGGGTTTGAGTTTGGGGGAGGCCAAAGTGTGAACCCATAGTTGAACAGGCCAATGATCTGAGCCTGGTTTTGGCAGGATATTGGACTCAACTAGTGGTCCTTCCAAGAGAAGGGTCTCTAAGAGAAGAAAGAGTTTGATCCTGCAAGCAATTTTTTGGGGTCTCGTTCTCTTGTTCATCCAAGTGAAGGTTCCATTGCCATTTTCTATGTCTATTAGTTTGTGAAGATCCAGAAAATCCTGAAATTTTGTGCTATCTTGTTCAAGTCTTTTCTTTCCTCTTCTTTTTTCCTCCAGAGTGAGGATTATATTGAAGTCTCCACCCATTATCCATCGTTGTTCATTGGAAATGGAGCTTAGGTAAGAATGATTATGAAGGAAGAGTTATTTTTCCGGGATGCTCTGCGGTCCATAGGCATTGGTGATCCAACCATCTTTATCTGAGCTGATTACTCGATAATGAGCTGTGAGAGAGACCGTAGTTGAGAGGCCTTGGTCAAGAATGACTGAGATGGGGTTCCAAAGGATTTATAGGCTTCCTGCTGCACCTTTCGAGTCTGTGTGGTAGGAGTTGTAGTTACGCCAACATCTTCTGAAGATCTCTTCTGCGGTCTAGCCCACACATTTTGTTTCTTGGAGAAGGAGGATATATGGGTCTTCCATTTTAATGTAGCTGCGGAGGATCCTTTGCTTGAATCGTCCATTGATGCCCCTGATGTTCCAAGTGATAAATTTCATGATTTAACAGTTTGATGGATGGGAGAAGGATCCCTCCGAGATCTTCTATATCTGTCTAGAGTTGATCATATAGTTGCCTGCCTCCTTGATGAGTTGTTGCGTCATTTTTTTGCCCCTCCTTTTGTTCTCATTTGTGTTTCTTCTTTGATCTAGGTTACGGTCCCCTCTTATGCCCAGTCGTAGGGTATTGCCTATGCCTGAGAATATTTCTTCTAACCAAAATTCTTGAGGTAAGGAATAGAGATGGATCCATACCAGGGCATAGGTGAGGTTCTCTTTATCTGAAGAAAAACGTTCAGTCCAGAATCGTAGGTATAGCCCAGTCGAGTTGTAGAAGTAGGGTCCTCCTTCAAATAAACAATTTTTGTCCTGCAGGTTATAGAATACAACTGTGAAGAATCCCTTAGAGATCAGTTGGAGCTCATAATCTCCCTTTGGGCTCCACCAGGTTTTGATCCATCGTGCCAGATCTCTTTCCGAGGGCCAGGGGCCTAGGAACTTTCCTATGAGGGAATGATATCTCATGAATTGGGTGTGCTCTCCTATTCTGTTTCTTTTTATAGCTTATCTCAGTGTCCTCGGGGTTTGTGGGATTCATTTTCCTGGTAGCCATGAACAAGCTGCTTTTGGATGCGAGGTCTTTGCATCCATGTGTGTGGCCGTGCCTTTGTTCATTTCATCCTGCAAGAATTGTTCATGCAGATGTTGTGGTAGTTCGAAAGACGGTCTGCGTGTGCAAGCATTTTGTGAGTCGTTCATTGCAATGTTACAGTATGAGGGGGCTTCTGCCCCCTCTTAAGTGGTCATTTTGTTGTGTCTATCAGATCTTCAGTTTTGAGTGTGTCAGGAGTTGCAGAGGTATTCAACTGAGAGGGCAGGGATTCGAGGTCGCATGAAACCCTAGATACAGAGCATGAAACCCTAGTTGCAGAGCATAATGTTTTCTTACTTTATTTATATATTTTTGCATTATTAATGTATTATTTTAGTAATATTTTTATTGTGTTATTACTTTCTTATTATTACATGTAATACTTTATTATTATTATTAATATTATTACTATTAATAATAACTTTATTAATTACTTTCTTATTTTTCTAAATTAATTTATAATCTATAAATATAATTTTCTATTATTAATGTACTATTTTAATCATGTCTTTGTTTTTTTATTAGTTATTTTATTTCTACTATATTTTTTTCTAATTTATAAATAATTGTTATTTAATATTTATTTTATTATTGATAATCAATTGATAATTAATAACTAAGAGACTTTAATGCTAGAACTGCAACTAAACAAGCTACTCTTTTAAGTGATGACTCCAACCATAATCCTTTATGGCTAGATGAGGACCTTGTTTTATCTAATATCTACAAAAGAAGCTCTAAAGACCTAATTGAGAATTTGTTTGGTACTGAGTTGGTTAAGCTCTGCAGCTCTCAAGACCTAATAATTTGCAATGGAGTAATGAAGTATCCAAACTCTAACCAAATGACATGTATTCATGGGATAGGTAGTGGTGTTGTAGATTATGTGATCTCTAATATCCCCGTTTCCAACCAAATAGCAACTTTTGACCTTTTAAATGACCATGAGCCTAACTCTGATAATAAACCTTTAACCCTAACTCTAAAATTTTCCATGCATAGGAGAACCATTGAAGAGAATTATGATAATCAAAGGAATTTGCGCTTTGACAAAAGTAAAGTTGACATTTTCTTAAAGGATTTAAATAGTAAATTGAACCTCCTAACTTATAAGGACAATATTGAACAACTCTATCATAATTTTGCAATTACCCTTTCCACTTCTATTAACAAGTTCTCTTTCGAGCTGTCCTATAAAAAGAATAATAGAACAACCAACCTTTGGTATGATAAAGAATGTAAAATTTCTAGGAAATCCATTAGGTATGCTTCTAATGAGCCCTTAAAACTCGATAAGATCAATACGTACAAAGCCCTAATTAAAAGGAAAAAAAGATACTATATCAATAAAAGGCAAGAGCAACTTTCACAACTATACAAGTTGGATCCTAAGAAGTTCTGGAGCCAAATTCTAAAACACAATACTAAAGAAAATAGTAGGATTCCCTTAACGGACTGGAATTCCTACCTTAAAAGTGTTTACGAGTTCCCTAATTCCATGGACACCATTCCTATTGTCCCTACAAAGGAAGAAGTTTTTTCTTTAGATGACATAGATTTCGGGGTTAAGCGACTCGCAAATGGGAAAGCTAAGGACATTGAAGGCTACCAAGCCGAAATTTTTAAAATCGAAGGGCCAATCCTTATCCCTCACATACACAAGCTCTTCAATTTAGCAGTCAAGTAGGGCTTCCCTAAACCCTGAACGCAAATAATCATTGTTCCTATTTTTAAAAATGGGGATAGAAACATTCCCTCTAATTATAGGACCATTATGATTAGCTCGATTTTAGCCAAGCTTTATGGAATTATTTTGGAAGAGAATATTAGCATTTGGCTAGAAAGTCATGGTAAAAGAGCTAAAGGCTAGGCTGAGTTTAGGAGATATCATTCAACTGTGGACCATCTTGTTACCTTTAGGATCATTGCAAAGGAGTTATGCAATACTAACACCAATCCTTTTTGTTGTTTTGTTGACTTTAGAAAATATTTTGACATGGTTCCTAGGAAAAACCTTTGGAATAGGTTGAAAGAGATAAAAGTGCCTCTCCAGTTGAGGGGTGCTTCAATAAGGATGTATGAGAATGTTATTGCTAATTTAAAAAACATTGAGGGCTGGTCAAAAGAGATTAACTGCAATATCAGAGTCAAACAAAGTTGTCCCTTGTCCCCTACCCTTTTTGGCATATACATTGATAAGTTAGAAGAATGCTTGCAAAAGCAGGTTGTGTTGGCCCTACTCTCACTGGTATAGTCATCAATCTTCTTCTTTATGCCGATGATATCGCTCTTATGGCAAGGAGTCCCCATGATCTTGAAAACCAACTATGAATCCTCAAGGATTTTTTCTCCAATATGGGTATGATTGTTAATATAAGACTAAGGTCATGATTATTAAATCTAATAAGATCCCTTATGATACCTTTGTATATGACAACAAAAAATTGGAGGAAGTGACTTCATACAAATATCTTGGAATTGATATTCACCACAAGCTCAATTGTAATTATAGCATTGAGAAAAGGATTATTGGGGAATGGAAAGCTTATTATGGGCTTGAAAACAATTGTAAATCAGGTGATCTTTGGAGTTGGGATAAGAAGAAACTCCTCTTTGAGACTCTTGTTACACCTGTTATTCTTTATGGATGTGAAGTCTAGGGTTGTAGTATCTCTCGTGAATACTGGAGAAAGATAGAGAAAATACAAAAGAGTTTTATAACCTATAATCTCAAAATTAAAGGAAATACACCTTATCTCATCATCCTCTTAGAAGAAAGCCTCTCCCCCATTGAGAGCATCACTATGACTAGATACCTAGTGTATAATAATAATTTAAACAACATGGAAGATAAGAGGCTACCTAAAATTGCTTCAAAATCAAGTCACAACCACCATCGACTCAAGCGAGGATGGCATAAAGATGCCCGATCTTGGCTAAACTATCGGGGAATCATGGAAGAAACCATTTTGCAGAATAAAGATACTATTAAAAAAAATGTCAACGAAAAAATGTGGTGTGATAAAGAGTTAGAGGAAAAAAAAAATTAAGGTATTAAAAAGATGTAATCAACCCTAATCTAGAAGATCAAAATTATCTACCTGTTTTGCCAAGTGTAAAGAAAAAAATAAGCATTGCTAAGACAAGAACAAATTCTCACAAGCTCCATAGTGAAACTGGGCGTTGGTCAATTCCTAAAATGCCATGGGATGAAAGAGTGTGGCACCTTTGTGACACTAAGAAGGTTGAAGATGAAACGAACTTTCTCTTAGATTTTCGATCCTATACCCATATTAGATCTTATTTTCAAAATATTTATCACACTACCAACCTTCCTAAACTCTTAACTCAACAAAAATTTGGTGATTTTGGAAAGCTTCTCTTAATGCTTTTCGAGCACATAAACAAAATTCTAAAGAATCACAAGTAATCACTTACCCTCTTAAGGTCCGATAGACCAATTCGGTCTTAGTGGACGTTAATCATCGTCATCATCACTATCAATTTAATTAGTATTAATTAATAAATATTAATATATATAATTTCTCATTAATTAGTTTTAAATAATTAAATACTAATTTATTGTTATTTAATAATTATTAATAATTATATAATAAGTTATTATTATTTAATTATTATTAATAATTGATTAATAGAATTATTATTAATTAATTTATTATTATTATTTATAAATTATTTAATTATAATATTAACTTAATTATTTTTTATTTTATTTAATATTTAATTATTACATTTAAAATGTATAAATATGTTCATAGTTGTGCTCATGCATGCCGACCGTCAACTAGCAACAACCACATATATGTAAAAAGTGGTTGATATACGTCGATCAACATCATTTTCCACCCTTTAAAATTAATGGTGTCAATCGGCGTATATCAACCACTTTTTACATATATGTGGTTGTTGCTAGCCTTTTATGAAGACAGATTATTTAAAACATTTCTGCATTGTTAGAAGAATGACTGGACTATTTTCACGACTAGAATTGATGTGTGGATAAGAGGCTTTCATTTGTTTCTATTTTAAAATATGAAAATAGCCAAGTAGTTCTACCCGACATCGAATTCTATTTGTAACTTGAATGACCGAAACTACCCGAACCAACCATCAAGAGATATAAAACAAGCAGCGCCCAACAATTTGTTGGACACACCTACCACACTTAGAGGGGGGGGTGAATAAGTGTGGGGCTCTTTTTCCCAAAACTTCCCTCTTACACAAAATTCCTTAGTTAACATTCAACATTTACTCATTACCCATTTCTGTCATTTATAACCAATTAGATGTGAACATATATCAACAATATATCATCAACAAGTCATCACCACAAGGAATACAAAGAACACAATATGTATGTACAATTTTTCTTTTTATTATGGACAACAATCCAACGGTTTTTCAGCAACAACTAAATAGAGTACAACTCTTCAAGAGCACCAGCTCTATATGCAAGACTCAACTTACATTCTTAGCATCAACTGAGATGAGGTAACAATCCTCAACAGATATCAATCTGTCAACAAGTAAGCAGCCTGTCAATAGTGCAGCTCGCGTGTCTATGTGCCCTGGCTCACTATAGCCCGCGTGTGTACGTGGCTAGTGTATACAACAACCTATGTATACCTTTTGAACTATTAGGGTTTATCCTTCAATATCAACTCAGATCCTTTGCAACCAATATATCATTCTCTTTTGTCTCTCACTGTCCAAACTGACCACTAGCCATTCACAACACATCCAAGCTCTCTAATAGCTTACTCATTCTCCACAACCAATCAATATGAATGCTAACTCAATCATGTATAAGAAAATAGTATACAATAACAATCATAACTGAATCACAAGAGTACTGCTTACTCCATCAACCAACATAAAACACATCACATCAACCATACCAAGAATTCCCTAAGCATTCACAACACAACAAATAATACTATCCATCAAGACAATAATGCAACCATACCAGTGTCTGAGTTATAGATCTGAGCCCATAGAATGTAGATATGGAACCTGCCAAAGTCTTCAATATCCAATCATTATCTCAAACACAAATCTTCATGATTTTATCCACTGTATGTGCCCTGCCCTCATACAACCCGCGTATGTATGCACCCTGGCCAATTACAGCCCACGTACACCTCAGAAACTAGGGTTTATGAAGCTCCGAGACTTTTTCCGTCAATATCTTCGATATTTCCGAAACTTTGATGCATCCATGAGATCCTTCTCACGCTCTCTTTCTCAGAATAGATATTCAATCATGCTCAAGAGATCCACACCAAAGAAGCTCTCACAAGAAGCTCTCCTATTTAATAATACAAAATATAATCTCACACGAATCTCTCCATTGATCCACAAAAAGGATGTTTTGCAAGAGTCCATAGCTATCTTATTTATACTTTCATCCTCTAGGTCACTTAACCCATTTCTAGGTTACTTAACCCATTTCTAGATCACTTAACCTATTTTCCTTATTTTAGGGTTAACCACTTTCCATAAATATAAAGTTCTCCAATACTTTATCATTTAAATATTCCTTCTTGATTTTGTCACTTTGGCTTCTTTGACCTTGGGGGCTTCAAGCCTTCATATGGGGGTCCTTCATCTTCATAGGGCCATAACTCTCAAACCATGAGGATTTATGTGACGTTCCACATACCACCGAAAATGGCATGACAATCACTATCCATCTAGGATATTTTCACCAATAAATTCATTGATCTTCATCTCATTATTGCATATACAAGCATAGGTTATCTCAACCACGATTCAACCACAAAGCATCTTCCCATGAGGGATTTCACCATAAGGGGACCACTTTGGAGTTCATCCATTTGTTCTTCTTATTAATCATGACAAGACAATAATGAGTCATCAAACTATGCATAATATAAATAATCCATCTTCATCATGTATCAATGACAACTCATTGATCCATATTCATCTATGCATCTTGATCCATCTTCATCGATTAATTTGCACTTGAAATATATCATTCTCATCAAGGATAATACATATACATTGTTCATCAATAATTAATCAAGATTTTCAATCAATCAATCCATTGACATCAATCAATCACTTGACATCAATTAATCACTCAATCACTTGACATCAATCCTTTGACATCAAAATAGTCAAACTATTGGCATCAATGACAACATGATCCAACAGTCTCCCCCTTTGGAATTGATGACAATACCAACATTGATGTCAACATGTAGACAAGGCATGCTTTACATCAATAGTCATCAAACATATCAATATGACTATCTCTCGCCATTACTAAACATCAATCACATCAATGTGACCATTTCTCCCCCTTTGACATCAATGGAAAAGGTCCATTCTTCTCTTGGAGCTGTTCCCCTTGCTTGAACTCTCCTTGGGGTTGCTCCCCCTATCTTGTTTCCGTTGAATAATCTCTCCCCTTTTGAACAAGGGATATCAATCTGATGTAATACATTGCTCATGCTCCCTCTATGATCATCTCTCCCCCTAGAATTATGCCTCTGTTCTCTTCCTCAAGTATAGAGCTCTTTTCTAGGTATGCATCTGATAATAATTTTCTCCTAGAATCATAAGAATAATGGATCTCCCTATGGGTATGTCTCCCCCTATTTTCAACCAGATCATAGATCAACCACTCTCTGTATGACGATCCTTGGACCTATTCATGCATCAAACTTGTGCCATACCATACATCATGAAACAAAAGATATGTCAATAATAAAAATAGAGAATCATGAACAAGATATCAACCAAGTATATTATGTACAACATCCATGTGCATTAACCATGTACGTCATCATATATCATCCATAGAATGTATCCACCATGTGCATCTACCAATATGCCAACATGTGCATCTACCAATATGCCAACCATGTGCGTCTACCAATTATGCCAACCATCTGCATCTATGAGTGTACCATCATGCATCATCACTTGCACCAAGCAAGTATATCAACCATGCATCAACAAGCTATGACTCCCCAATGATGTACAACACGACTATCAACTCAACTCACCAACTACATGTCTCAATATGTAGCCCAACCACAGGCAAAATGCATGCACCATGACATCCAACATATGATTCCAATAATACATCATAAGATATATCAATGAAACTCAAATATGTACCAACCATGTACCCCAACAGATCAACATCAATCCATACTCATGGGTTAGTGCCATGCA
>ML779445.1:509959-523070 GCA_009831015.1 Picea engelmannii
GGGGCTCTTTTTCCCAAAACTTTTGTCTTACACAAAATTCCTTGGTTAACATTCAAAATCTACTCATTACCCATTGTTGTCATTTATAACCATTTAGATGTGAACATATATCAGAAATATATCATCAACTAGTCATCACCACAAGGAATACAAAGAACACAAGATGCATGTACAATTTTTCTTTTTATTATGGAAAATAATCCGGGGGTTTTTCAGCAACAACTAAATAGAGTAAAACTCTTCAAGAGCACTAGATCTATATGAAAGACTCAACTTACATTCTCAGCATCAACTGAGCTGAGGCAAAAATCCCCAACAGATATCAATCTATCAACAGGTACACGACCTATCAATAGTGCAGCTCGTGTGTGTACACGCCCTAGCTCACTATAGCCAGCATGTGTACGTGACCAGTGTATACAATAGCCTATGTATACCTTCTGAACTATTAGGGTTTATCCTTCAAGATCAACTCAGATCCTCTGCAACCAATATATCATTCTCTTCTGTCTCTCACTATTCAAACTGACCACCATCCAATCACAACACATCCATGCTCTCCAATAGCTTACTCACGCTCCACAAGCAATCAATATGAATGCTAACTCAATCATGTATAAGAGACTAGTATACCATAGAAATCATAACTGAATCACAAGAGTACTGCTTACTCCATCAACCAACATAAACCACATCACAACAACCATACCAAGAATGCCCTAAGCATTCACAACACAACAAACAATACTATCCATCAAGACAATAATGAAACCATACCAGTGTCTCAGTTATAGATCTGAGCCCATAAAATGCAGATCTGGAACTTGCCACAGTCTTCAACAACCAGTGATCAGCTCAAACACAAATCTTCATGATTTTATCCACTGTACGTGCCTTGTCCTCATACAACCCATGTATGTATGCACCCTGGCCCATTATAACCCGTTTACACGTCAGAAACTAGGGTTTATGAAGCTCCAAGACTTTTGCTGTCAAGATCTTCGATATTTCCGAAACTTTGATGTGTCCATGAGATCCTTCTCATGCTCTCTTTCTCAGAATAGATATTCAATCATGCTCAAGAGATCCACACCAAAGAAGCTCTCACAAGAAGCTCTCCTATTCAATACTCCAAAAGAAATCTCACAAGAATCTCTCCATTGATCCACAAAAAGGATTTTTTGTAAGATTCCATAGCTATCTTATTTATACTTTCATCCTCTAGGTAACTTAACCCATTTCTAGGTTACTTAACCCATTTCTAGGTCACTTAACCTATTTTCCTTATTTTAGGGTTAACCACTTTCCATAAATAAAAAGTTCTCCAATACTTTATCATTTAAATATTCTTTCTTGATTTTGTCACTTTGACTTCTTTGACCTTGGGGGATTCAAGCCTTCATATGGGGGTCCTTCATCTTCATAGGGCCATAACTCTAAAAACAATGAAGATTTATGTGACATTCCACATAGCACCGGAAATGGCATGACAAGAACTATCCATCTAGGATAGTTTCACCAATAAATTCATTGATCTTCATCTCATTATTCCATATACAAGAATAGGTTCTCTCAACCACAATTCAACCACAAAGCGTCTTCCCGTGATGGATTTCACCATAAGGGTACCACTTTGGAGTTCATCCATTTGTACTTCTTATTAATCATGACAAGACAATAATGAGTCATCAAAATATTCATAATATAAAGAATCCATCTTCATCATGTATCAATGACAAGACAATAATGAGTCATCAAAATATTCATAATATAAAGAATCCATCTTCATCATCTATCAATGAAAACTCATTGATCCATCTTCATCTATGCATCTTGATCCATCTTCATCGATTGGTTTCCACTTGACATCTATCATTCTCATCAAGGATAATACATATACATTGTTCATCAATAATCAATCAAGATTTTCAATCAATCAATCCATTGACATCAATTAATCACTCAATCACTTGACATCAATCCTTTGACATCAAAATAATCAAACCATTGGCATCAATGACAACATGATCCAACACAAGTAAACAAAAAACAGATTCTAGAGAGGCCACAGGCAGACAAAAGTTTTCTGAAGGAAGTATTGTCTTAGAAATAAAATTCAGAGAGAGAGAATTTAGGTAGAATTTTCAGAGAGTATGTTGTGAGTGTGGGTAGGACTTCTTTATTTCATTCTTTCATTTCATCTTCAAAAGAGGTTGACAAAATCATCGACAATAGGTGCTTTCTCAAAGCAGTGAAAGGAATAGGCAAGGATGAGCTTGCTGGCCTTCATGAGGTAAAGGTTTGCTTGTTAGTTGTTGTATTTAGGCTCGATTTTATTCAATGCTAATTCGCCACCATTGCTCTATTCCACTTCTGGCTTAGCTCCTTATTCATTTTTTATGCTTGGCCGTTCTATTGTATGTTTCATTTGGAAAGGCTTAGAAACTTATATCTGGCCCTAGTCCACACAGGGACTCACAAATTTCAAATATTTGTGATTTGTGTGAAAGTTCTCTTAATGAAAATCAGTTTTTCCTCGCTCTGGAATGTTTCTTGGAATTTTCTTTAAAGTCCTTAGTTATCATTTCTTTATTTATTTCTAAAACTTTGATTTCAGAAATGAAAAAATGGTTGGACAAAATCTTAAAAAAAAAAAACTAACTAAATGTAATTATGTAGTAAACAATCATGTTCATAAAAGTTTTTTTTTTGACTTCTTTAGGGTACATAAACCTTGTTTATTTTATTACTTTAATTTTATGATCTTTACATCCTAACTTTAAAAGAGGAGAATGAACAAAGAAATGGATACGTTATAGGTATATATTTTTTATTCATGAACTAGTTTAATGTATATAGCCTTTTTGTTTTTTTTTTACTATTTTGATTTTATTATTTCTTAGTCACATCCTAAATTTTAAAATAAAATAAAAATGTTATATCATCAAGAAAAATTTATTATTCAAACTAGTGTTAGGTAATAAGTTTTCTTTTGATTAAATTACTTTAAGTTTAACATAGTTTGTTTTAGCTTTTAGCTAGCTTTTCTTTAATTTGATTTTGCTAAAATAAAACAAAAACAATGACTTTTACTTTTATCAATTGTCCTCCCTTTTTTAATTTTAATTTTATTTCTCGAATTGTATAAAATCTCACATAGGAATAATTGAATTGTAAATAGTATTAAATCATAAATCAAATAAAAATTAAATATTGCAAAAAGGAAAATTACAAGACAAAGGGTTCTATGCTTGGACTATAGGTTAGGATAAAATTAAGTTAGAGTTCAATGCACATTCTTGTTTGGTAATTTAAGTCGAGGGTGATATTCCTGCTTCTTCTCGCTTAGCCCCACGGGAGGTTGAAAATGTTGATGCTTGATACTCACTAGTATTTTGGCGTCAACACAGTGGAGAGAGGTCGCTTATAGAAATATGTAGTTGGAGCGATCTAAATGGTTGATCAGCTTGGAAAACTGGTACCCAAAATAGAAAAGTACATGTGTCAATATAGGGAGAGTAAGAATACCATGAGGATGTTGATGGATCAGGATAAATTTCCATTATAGTGAAATATTCGCCAATCTTTGTCCACATGGGTGGCATATTTAGACGAACATGCAAGCCCCAAGACTCCACGATCACATGAGTCATCTTGACTCATTTTTATTTTTGTAATTTATATTTTGAGTAAGTTTACTATTTTTGGTAGTCATAGTGGATATAAAGAAAGGGGTTGACATTTATAAAGGGGCCTTTGGATGTAGAAACATTTTAACAGAATATAATTCAAGGACTATTTTAATAGTTAATTCAGAAGCTACTTTGGATCCAGTGAGTTTTGACGAAACCATTGTGTGCAATGATTGTATCGTGGAGTATTATGCAAGCAGTTATTATGTCAAACATGTCTAGTAAGAATTATGATTTAACCAAGTTATCTTGTTTACTTGCATGAACTGTTGGATTTTAGTTTAGTATTTATTTATTTATGTAAATCATTTTAGTATGATTTAGCATTTCAAATAATCATAGAATTGGTTTTGTGATCATTGATAGAATAATATTCAAACAGTCATTTGGCCATGAGGGTATGGTATTAGCTAGGTCTTTTGTAGAACTGTTTCTTGGAAGTATACAACTTAGCTGTTGATTTATCCTCATATCTATTTTCTTTAAGAGTTCTCTTTTGAGGAAGAATCATCATCTCTCTTATTTATATGTATATATTCTAAAGTAATAAAGCAATATAGTTTCTTGCTAGAATTAGTTCTTAGAGAACCTAACATTGTGGAATACTTTTAGTTTTTGTCCCTAAAGGTTATCCTTAGGGTGGGATTTTTTAAAAACCCTTTTTGCAATAGATAGACATAAACACATAAAAAATAAAGAAGATATTGTTACACATGATTTTGGTCACTCTAGTGATGTCTTAACAATGGTGTATTCAGGCTCCCAATAAGGACTTTTTGCATGAGAAAAGTGGCCCTTGTCTCCTTCCAAAAATATATTTTTAAAGTGAGTTCGCAGGCTGCCTATGGCCCAGGGTGCGAGAATCCCTCATTCTCACAGGCCACCTACACTTAGGGTGTGAACTTCTCGCAATTTTCTCCATACACAAGGTGTGAACTTGTTTTTAAGATTGGAAAGGAGAAGAGGTCTCGAGGGTTCTAGAAGGGTATCTTCTAGAAAATGAGTTGGCATTCGTATGGTTGTCATTTTACTGACTTCTCAGATTTGATGGGATCATCCTCGTCCATGTAACCATCTCTCCTTCTTCTATATATTGAAAGGTTTCTCATGAAAAAGGTTAAGCAAGATTGAATGAAGAATTGGTGAAAGAATTGTGTGAAGAACCCTGCTTAGACAGAGGCTTGAAGACTCTAGTTGGTCTATCAAGAGGAATTGGATCTTCTTCATGCAATTACATAACAAGTGTGTGTGTTGGAACCAAGGGTCACTGAAAGGAAGCTTGCAACATCAAGGTGATCAGGTTGTATCCTCTACTTTCAATTAATATGATACAACGGCATGTCCCTTTCCCATAAAGTCACTCTTACTTTATTGTGTAATTCCTTGATCATATGCATAAGTTGACATTGAATACATTTTTCTATATTCACTTTGGTTGGTTTTTTTTGTCTTGGACTTGACCACATGAGAGCACTGGAGCGAAGCGGAAACAATAGAGACCTAAGGAAGCGATATAAAGGTATGTTACTTATTCCTTCCTATTAGCAGATTCAATGATTACAACTTAGGGAAAGAGTCGTGTCTTGTCCTATTTTGTTCTATATCCAGGTGGATCTAGGGAGATCTATTAGTGTCCATACCTACCGATTAGTCCGATAACAAAATTGGCGACTCCACTGGGGATGAAACCCATTTTTTAGTGGTTTTTGGTGTTTTTCCTTGGCCATTTGCACTTACCTTACCATTTTTCATTTCTATCAATCTCTGAGTCTTGAGGAGACCCTGACAAACTCTCTGGGTCAAGAGGTTCCCTCAAAAGTTTTGTCTTTTTTCCAAATTTTTCTTGGTTTGAGGCATTCTCGCACTGAACCCTTCTGTAGCCTACGAGAATCCCTAGAGTTCACACCCTTATTTTCAATCCAATGTAAACCTCTCACACTCTGCTTGTGACCAGCCTGCGAGAATGCTCCATCTCGCACTGTACACCACTGCCTGCTTGCAAACCCATTTGCAAAATTTTGGGATTAGGGTTTTTTGTATGCTCAGATACCCAGATTTGTACGTGTGTCTGAAGAGAACTTATTGGGCCACTGATTGATTATTTCTTGACTTCGGATTTTGTGAATGATTAGTCTTCGAAAATCGAAATCTCTTCTTGTTCATTTTTTCTCAACTATTATCTCTTGACCTTTTCTTAACAAGGATATAATGTCTAGTCCTGAAATCCGAGTGCTTGTTTGGTTGGGAGCCGGTGATCGGTTTAAAATTTGGGATTAATTGTCTTTCTCAATTACTCATTGCTTGGAAAATTGTTGCCCTCATGCATTTGAAAAGACTAGTCTTGTCATCTTCTTATTTTTGTCTTCATTGAAAGATTGGTTTGGGTTTGTTGTATATTGCTTTTCATTAGTTGTTGGTTTTTCTTAGTTCCACCACTGTTGTGTGGTTTCTATTGAAAATTAAAAAACATTTTTCTTTTTAAAGAAATTTTTTATTTTGAAAATATTGGCATTCAATTGTTGAAATAGAATGAATAGAGAATTGGCATTGGTCATGATTCGTTGATATTGCATTTCAAAGAAGATCGTATATCGTAGTTCAAGTTGTTATAGAAAACTCCTCTTTCCCTTCTGTAAATAGGATTCATCGAATAGAAAATTGGCATCTTTCATTCCTATCTATGCATTATTGGGTCAGAGTCTCACACAACATCGGTCTCATTTCCGTCTCCTTTGAGTAACAATAGCCTTTAATAATATTGCACAATTTTTAAAATTTAACTAGTAACTCTTTTCTAGGACTCTATTACACCAACATTAGGTAGGCTAGATCTTTGGAATAGGAAGAGAGATACACTCTCCAAATAACAAAACACACAATAGCATCTTGTGGTAAGGAGTGTCAAATTCCATTTGTAATATTTTGTCTTGGGAAGCCCTTCTCACACAAGGGTCAAACCCGAGGTCGCATTGATATTGATAGAGTTACTCACCTGGCTTTGTTGATATCGATGTAGAGATTGCACGTATTATGGGGGTCACTTGAAGGTATACCCACAATGATGAGTGGAAGCCTCTCAAGCTAATTTCGGGCTAGATACCCTGCCCTTGCTTATGGATCAGATTGTCGATTGTCCCCCCATGATTTATTATTGTTGGTGGTAACCTTAGTGACCTATATTCTTAGGGTCTTACACAAGGTAACTATGAAGGGGCAAGTCTTCACAATACCTGGAATTGAAGTTGGCCAAACTCACTTGGGCGCCTTGGAGGGTATACACATGATTATGTGTGGGAGCTTGCACCAGGGTGTAAGTCCGTTAAGTAGGTCGTCAACGTAACTTTTCCACCCTCGCCCAACCCATTCTCATCTTGTTGTTGCGACATTGGATTTCATCACCAACTAGTGACTTTGGAATTAGAAGGTCTTGTTTGCTTGGTTTTGCTTCCTAGAGTTTTACTAGAATATGTTGTTTGTTCACCCAAGTTGACCATAGAATTTTCTTCGTAAGTTTTCAACTCAATCACAATTGACCCTCCCTGTCGTTCATGTAGAATGCAAGGCTTACCCCCAAAAAATCTGGAAGGTTCTCAACCCTTTCCTACCAACTCACCGGAGGGCTCTCCTCAATAGAGTGACGTCCAAGACGTCACCACTCCACAAGTGGAAAGAATTGACTCTCTAGAACAGTTATGAATTACCAATTCTCGAGAAGACTTTCGACTTCATTCTGACTCTGAGAGACATATTATGCGAGTGAATTTTTTTGGAGACTTGGTTGTTCTGTCTTCTGGATCATTGACTAGACCTTTCCAAGGACCTGAGGATCAAGACCCTTTTTGGGCTACTGGCATTTTTAGATGGGATATTTTTGGCTCAGGAGCAGGCGTTGATATCACTGCCTCACCTGCGCTACCCAAAACATCTGATCCAGACGCAATACCTTTTACTACTGCTTATTATTTTCCTGGTACAGAAGCTCCATGAGCTGACCACATCTTGACTCTCCCTTTACAAATGGTCCATTACACATATACTACGAGTCTTCACACCGATATTATCGTGGCTAGCCAAGACCCTATTGGCACGCTTCTTTCACCCAGAGTCACCCTGACACTTCCACCCGGATATCGTGCATCGAATGCCTCTATTCTCATTCCTACGTAAATCACATCCGTAACTCTTGGTGGTCCCACTCCTTCTGGACACTCTCCTCCCAGTTTCATTTTGACACTTCCTCCGCCCCCTTTTAGAGGACCTTTTCCATTCTCTATTGGAGGCACTGATCCTAGTGGCACCATTCCGTCGTTCACACCAAATTACCAGATTCCTATTGGTGGACAATTTCACCAAGGAGGCCCAACTCAACCCCCCCCTTAAAGGGAAAATACCAATTGGTACACAACCCCCGATTGGAGGGAAATCCCCACTGACCCCACCCTATGGAAAAAACATACCTCCATCTTTGGCCCAGTATTGCAATCATCTTATGCAACATAACCCTCATCCGACTGGGGGCAACAAACATGCCAACCCTATCCAGGTATGTCTAATCCTATTTGGGGCTCGAATTCTCAATCCCACACCCCCATTCAAGGGTACAACCCTATGAGTTACTTTCCTCCACAACCACTACAGAATATGCCTGGATCTTCGCATTATATGCAAACTGCTTATGGTCCCACTGGTTTGTCGACGGGACTCCCTCCCCAAATCACTAGTACCTGCATGTGAATAGACAGTTACCTTTCTTAGCCACCCTGGACCTCCCAGATCTATCGAGGATTTTAAATGATCCAATCCGTCACTCTCCCTAATGGCCTTCTATACCGACCAAACTACCATCTGACATTCCTAAATTTGATGGCAAACTAGGAGAGGACCCCAACAATCACGTAATGAATTTTCACCTTTGGTGGATGACTCTATTCGTTTACGCCTTTTTCAAAGAACTCTCACATGTTTTGCCGCGAAGTGGTATATAGAATTACCACAAGGTTTCTTCGCCGATTTCAACACCCTCACTATGGATTTCTTCACCCACTACCAGTTACCGATCCACTATGAAACAGGGACCGAGATTTTGAGTTCTTTCAAACAAACCAAAGCTACTCATATCTCTGATCACATTCATGAATGGCGATGAAGATGATGTCTCATCAAAATCAAACTTCCTGATCAGTTGCTGGCAGAGTGGTTCACGAAATCATTTGTGAATGACATCAGTCATGACATCTCCATGGGTGGAGTTGCCATAGAAGAAAAGGACATTAGTCATGCTCAATACCTTGACCTCGTTTACTCACAAATGGGTACTCTTTACGACTTACTCCCTAATGCGCCTTGTCCTTCTACTTCTGCCACTTCAACTACTCATGTTGCTTCTCATGCGGCTGACAGTGTGATTGGAACTTTCCATGCCCAACCACATTCCGTCCAAACCTCTAGCAACAACCCCAAACCCATTTTTTCTAATGTTCAAAATGCTCTGTCTCCTACCCCTCCCACCGGCAAGACTTCTGAGGTAAATACTGTTCAATCTACCCCCGTCGGTAAAAAAAAATCTAGAAAGGGAAAGGGTAAGAATAAGGAGGAAAAAAATAATTCACAAGCAGAGAGAACCAAAATGACGCTTGTTGACGATAGGGATAAGCACAAACCCCGATACTCTTGTCTTATCTGCAGTGATGATCACTACACTAAGGATTGTCCATGACGAGCCGAGGTTACTAAGTTCCTTCAAGGGACCACAAAACCACCCACTCTGGTCGTATTGTCACAAACCTTCCCTTATCAACAACAAGCCCAATTGGTCATTCACGACCAACCCTCCCCCTCCAATACATCCTATGTCTTAATGTGTACAGGATATTCAAAGAAAAATGACATCACACTTACCACTCAAGCCAAATATTATTCCTCCTCTAAAGAGAAGGTTGATGCTATACCTCCTTCATTGGTCCAACCATCTCTCACGAATCCACCTACCAACGGTCCTCTTCATCTCGAACGAATGATCCTCAACACATTCCTTCGCCCTCCTCCAAAGGGTGTCGTTTAGAAATCGGCTTTCAATCCTCATGCTCGTGCTGCCCAAAACTACAGTATTGTTGAAGATCTAGCCCAAGCACCATCCACGATGTCAACCCTTGAAGTCCTTCAAAGTTGTCCTATACAATGGAAGGCACCGTTGAAATCTATCAGTGGAATCGACCCTATGGATATGAATTTAATAATTTTTGATTTGGAAGATCACATTCCAAGGTTACCCCCTCAACTTGCATTCCAAATACAAGTCATTTTCTTCGACAAAAACATTTGTAGAACTATTATCGACGAGGGTGCCTCGACGTGTGTCATGTCTATTACCTTCTGGAAATCCATTGACTCTCCTCCTTTGACTGAATCCCACAACACACTCAAAGCCTTTAATGGCTCCGGTTTTAAGTCTCACGGTGTCCGCCCTTCATTGCCAATTACGTTAGAAGGAAAAATGGTCCAAGTTGAAGTGGAAGTCTTTGACACTCCTCTCGATTACAACCTTTTACTTGGCCATAGCTAGATTGATCCCATGCGTGCAGTTGTGTCAACTCTTTTTTATGTTGTACGTTTCCCACATCAAGGAAAGGTAATTATCGTCGACCAATTAGCCTTCTTTAACTCAGATGCGTGTATTGACAATGTTACCGTTCATCACCAAATCCCCCTCGGATACAAGAATGTTGGTGTGTTTCTTCTTAAAGACTCCTCGTTAATGGGTACCTTCCCCATCCTACCACCCAATGTTCCACATCCATCTGTCGCTTCAATAAACATGATCTCCACGTCTATTCACGAAACCCTTGCATCTCACGACCCATGGATGGTACCCAACTCTGACGATCATCTTTGTTATGACGACGAAATACCATTGAGCCCGGTCAAATCCACCTATCAGGCCATTCAATCGAAAACTCCTTCTACCCACTCTCTTGGTGATTTATCTCTAGATCCGTTCTGCGTCATTTTTCCTATGGATGAAATGATTATGTCTATTATGGAAGACACCCCCTGGGATGATGGACATCATCGTTCCATCCTCTTCCTGGAACAACACACCATCGAGAGCTACCAACGGATCTCGACCCCATCAAACATTGTCATCATTTCCACCGTTCCCGAGTCTACACACGATGTGTTTTCTGAAGGGAACTTAAGAAATGTCTCACCCACCATTCCCCTCGACATATCCATAAAACCTAGAATTGTTGAAAATGTGCATATCGTAGCTTCATGTTCCCCTGACGAAATCGTCACCTACAAGTCAGTTTTCAAAGAATTTTGTGACGTCTTTGCTTGGAGCTATGAAGAAATGTCGGGTATCGACCTCGAAATTGTGATACATGAGATCAAGACATACCCAGATGCTAAACTCATCTGACAACGCCTTTGTCCGGTCCACCCACGTAAAGTGGCTGCTATCAAACTCGAAGTCGAGAAACTTCTCAAAGGTGGCTTTATTTACCCGATGGCTCTCACTGACTGGGTTTCCAATATCATCCCGATCGACAAGAAACAAGGCACAATCCGCGTGTGTGTTGATTATATGGATATTAACAAAGCATGTCCTAAAGACAACTTTCCTACCCCCTTCATCGACCAGATCGTCAAAGATTGTGCTGAAAGTGAAATATTCACTCTAATGGATGGTTTCTCCAGATATAATCAAATCAATATTGTTCCCGAGGACCAACACAAAAGCGCTTTTATTTGTCCTTGGGGCACTTTTTCTTATCAGAAACTTCCTTTTGGTCTAAAAAACGCTGGTGCAACTTTCCAGCGCACTATGTCTTATGCCTTCCATGATATCAAGCACATCGTGTAGCCCTATCTTGATGACTTACCCGCTCATTCCATGCACCGTGTCGATCATCCAATACACCTCCAAGCCATTTTCCTCCGATGTCGGTTTCACCATATACGCTTGAATCCTCACAAATGTGTTTTCTGCGTAGAATTCGACCAACTTCTAGGCTTTATTGTTTCATGTCAAGGGATCAGGGTAGATCCTTTGAAGGTCGAGGCAATTCTCAATCTCCCTCCTCCTTCTTCGCTTCGCCATTTAAAAATTTTGCAAGGGAAATAAAACTTTCTTCATCGTTTCATCCCGAACTATGCTGAGCTAACTCTTGGATTTACACGACTACTCAACAAGGGGTCTGAGTTCATATGGGATACCATCGCCAGCAAAGCCTTCAAATCTTTGAAACTGTCCTTGACACATACTCCACTCCTCTTCCCACCATATTACAGCCGTGATTATTTCCTCTACCTCGCAGCCTCGGATTACACCATCACTATGGTTCTCGTCTAGGAGGATGGTTCTCATGATGAACATGTCATCTATTACTTGAGTCGAGGTTTAACGCCCATCGAAACCAAGTATTCACATGTTGAAAAACCGGCCTTGGCAGTCGTCCAAGCAGTTCAACATTTCCGGCACTATATCCTCTCTCGCAAGACTACGGTAATTTCTAACTGCAACCCTATGCAACACATTCTCACACGTCAATTGCTAGGGGGAAAATACTCCAAATGGATCGTGATACTCCAGGAGTTTGACTTAGAATTCAAACATGCTAAGTCCAAGAAATCCTTAGTGTTTGTCGAGTTGATATGCAACTTTCCCTACTCTGAGACGGAAAATGTAGCAGTCGATTCATTACCTGATGAATCCCTTTTACTGATTAGTTCCGATGATCGTTGGTATGGAGATATCATCATATATCTCCAAGCCCATACTTTTCGGCCCAATTTTTCTAGTACTAACTGCCATCGAATACGCTACCAAGCCCGTCAGTATATTATCCTTGGTGATACTTGTTGGATCATGTTGTCATTGATGACAATGGTTTGATTGATTGATGTCAAAGGATTGATTGATTGATGATTGATGTAATATAATATGTATTGTCCTTGATGAGAATGCATAGATGAATATGGATCAATGAGTTGTCATTGATACATGATGAAGATGGATCGATGTGGTTCCATTGGTATATGATGCATTATTTGAAAAATGTATAGATGACTCATTATTGTCTTATCATGATTGATAGGGTGTAAAAATGGATGAACTCCAAAGTGGTCCCCTTATGGTGAAATCCCTCAAGGGAAGATGCTTTACGGATTGAGTTATCCTAGAAGATAGGTTGGAGGACCCATGCTTGTATGAGGAATAATGAGATGAAGATCAAGGAAATTGTTGGTGAAACTATCCTATATGGATATTGCTTATCATGCCATTTCTGGTGGTATGTGGAATGTCACATAACTCCTCTTGGTTTGAGAGTTATGGCCTTACGAAGATGAAGGACCCTCACATGAAGGCTTGAAGCCCCCAAAGTCAAAGAAGTCAAAGTGACCTAAAAGAAGAAATG
>ML779445.1:529194-555509 GCA_009831015.1 Picea engelmannii
ATGTTGAGTACATGGTTGAGACAAGTAGTTGATGAGTTGGCACATACATGAGGTGTATAGTTGATGATGTTGGTACATATTGATGAGTCATTGTTGATGAGTGGTTGACACATGATTGGTATATACTTGGTAGATGGTTGGATTCACTTGTTTATGGTACAGGTTGTTTACAGGTTGTTTGGCACATGTTGGTGCATGGTTGATGCTCTTGTTTATGGTACAGATTGATATCTGTTGAGGATTGTTGCCTCATATCAGTTGGTGCTGAGAATGCAAGCTAAGTCTTGCATATAGATCTGGTGCTCTTGTAGAGTTGTACTCTATTCAGTTGTTGCTGATAAACCCCAAGGATTGTAGTCCGTAATAAAAATAAAATTGTACATACATCTTGTGTTCTTTGTGTTCATTGTGGTGATGACTTGTTGATGATATATTTCTTATATGTGCTCACATCTAACTGGTTATAAATGAAAACAATGGGTAATGAATAAATGTTGAATGCTAATTGATGAGTTTTTGTGCAAGAGGGAAGTTTTGGGAAAAAGAGCCCCACACTCATTCACCCCCCCTCTAAGTGTGGTAGGTGTGTCCAACAATACTCTTTATCTTCATGGGATTGAATCAGTTTTTCGATGCTGCCTCACGTTTGAAAAAGCTGAGAAAGACCTAAATGACTGCAATTTTGGAGCCTGTGGTGGTCACATGTCTGGGTATGCTACTGCCCAGAAGATCTTGCAAGTTGGGTATTTTTGGCCCTCTTTATTTAACTGTTGTATAATTGTCATCCAAAAATGCCATGCTTGCCAGACCTATAACCATAAAATACGATCACATCCCGCTCCTCTTCACCCTGTGGTCTCCATCGATCCTTTTGTGAAATGGGGTATCGATTTCATGACATGTCACCCTCACTCAGTCGGGGGGCATGGATACATTATTGTAGCCATAGACTATTTTACGAAATGGGCCGAGGCGATGCCGACATTTGACAACGCCGAAAAGACTGCAACATTATTTATATTCAATCACATCATAGCTCATTTTGGTCTTAGGCTATTGTCATTGATCATGGTAGCCACTTTAGAAACTTCATGATGTCCAAACTCACTGAAAAGTTGGGTTGTCGCCATGAAAACTCAACACCCTATTACCCACAAGCCAATGGCCAAGTTGAAGCAATTAACAAAGTCCTCATAACCATGCTTCGACGAATGATAGGGATTCACAAAACGAGTTGGCACATGATGTTGTTTTCAGCATTGTGGGCTTATTGGACATCCATTAAATCTGCTACTGGGTTTACACCATTCTGGTTAGTCTATTTTCTAGAAGCCATACTTCTGATTGAATGTGAGATACCCTCCCTAAAACTAGCCGTCAAACTCCTACCAAACACTTCTGTCGAAGAAGAACGTCTGTTGTATCTCATGCGATTAGAAGAAACTTGACGCAATGCCACCCTAGTCATAGAAGCGCAAAAGAAACACGTCAAAGCCCAATACGACAAACATGTCAAGCCTCGCATTTTCTCTGAAGGTGATCTGGTTCTCCTTTAAGAACAAGATCGGGATATGCTAGGAGCTGGAAAATTTGAGGCTATGTGGCGAGGTCCTTACATATTTAGACGAGTTTTGGAGAAAGGAGCTTATGAGTTAGTTTATTACGATGGTATCCCTTTGAGTGAACCCAGAAATGGGTTGTACTTAAAGAAGTACTATGCCTAAGATCACATGTGCATGAGTACTTGTATTTTATTGTTTCATACTTCTTGTGTATTACTGTAGTATGATTTTTGTTATCTGGTCTCTGCCCTTATGTTGCTTTGTGTTTGGTTTCCATATGTTAGAGTCTTCACTACCCCTCATTGGCTTTGCTGATGGCACTAGCCATAGTACTTAGAACCTTGCTTCTATTGCTTGGGAAATTTACGCCCCTACAAACAAACTTATCATTCTACAAGGTGTGTGTCTCGGCCGTATGACCAACAATAATGTAGAGTATAGCATCGTTATCGAATTGTTTATTGATTCTATTTCGCTCAGTATTTGTCACTTGGTCGTACGACTCGATTCACAGCTAGTAGTACTACAGTTAACTAATGTCTATGCTATTCAAAGTCCTACTTTATTACGGGTATATTTATGAATTTGCCTCTTGGAACGTTATTTTGAATATATTGAGTATCAACATATTCCTAGATGTCTAAATACATTAACTGATGCATTAGCTAACTATGTATTAGACAAACATTTGGGCCATTTATAAACCAATCACATGACATGTATCACACAACACAAGATAAGCTGGTAGAAGCCATATATATGTATATAACGATCAAAAGATTTTACAAAAATTTTCTGTCCAAGGACCAAAATTTCAAAATCTGAAGCTCATAGCTTCTACAAAGTAACGTCATGGGTGATGCTCATGATAACACACGACTGCCTAGGAAACCCTACAAAGAAGTTGGCCAATAGACTCTGACACGCCCACAGTATGGCACTGATAACGTCAAGGGATATCTCTGATAGTCATGTCTGGAATGTCAGCAGTCAACTCCTCCAAGTTTTGCTCCATTGCCTCATAGTCTTCAGCATCCCATCGTGCCATTGGAGTCGCCTCTCCTCGTTGCTGAATAGGAGACGTGCCTGGAGGTTGGTATAGCACCACATATGTGTCATCAAAAAGAGTTTTTTTATCAGTTCTTGGACAAACATAAAAACATTTTATATGATAAAAATCACAAAAAAATTTAAAAGAAAAAAATGTGTTTCTTACCTAGGTCACCCCATTAAGCATCCTCAGGTAGTGCTAAATATGGATCCCCTCGAAATTCCAATCCGGCATAGGCGTAGTCATAAACCATCAACATCTATGGCTACAACCAATCAAAGAATGAATCATTGTATTTGATGATAGGCCCAGCTACGTGTCGGCCCATGAGGTTGCACCACCTCAGCATCCTCGGATCTTGTAGGGCTAGTAAACCCCACTCAACCTGTAATTTCAGTAATGGAACCCTCTCAAAAAATAAGGACACCAAAAGTGATCCGTACCCGAACTACTTCAAGTCACCCTTCCTGCATTTTGTCAACTGCCTCTTCATATTGCGGAAACTGCATTCGATCAGTTGAAGACTCGTGGCTCTGTGCACTCTATGGAATATTGGAGGTAGCTCTGGAAAGCCATGTGTGGAGCTACACTCCCAGCCATGTGTGCTATAGTGAACAAGATGGTTGCGGGGTCAAATATTGGACACCCCAAATAGACACCTTACCTTTGCTTCTTTCTGCCTGTGGGACACAGTACTGACGACAATAATCACTCATAGGGAGTCTGTCGCCTCAGCTACCGGTCAAGCTAGCGTGGTACCCACGCTATGATAAACCTGTCAGAAAGTAGATATCCTCGATATCTAGGGTCAAGGTGTGGACTCCCACGTGAAACAACTGCTGGTCCACATCCCACATATGAACCAGGTACTCCAACAATCTGATTTGGGCCCTCATGCCTGGAATCTGAAAGAATTTTAAGAGACCACAGTCTCAGAGGGAAGCAATGGTACCTGGGTCATTCCTGACAATGGAATCTTCCTCTTCATGTTCTCTTTCTCGCCACTCCATCATCATGACGGTCAAATGCCTGCACAAGAACCATAATAAGAGAGTCAACAAATCATTTCAAACCTTGGCATATTTTTTATTGAGCAAAAATCAAAGTGAAATTTCATTTTTCGGCCCTCGCAGGTGCCCCTTTAGCATAGTGTGATATTATCGTAGGTGCCTTTGAGGTCGCCTGCGAGAATCATGCATTCTCGCAGGTCCTGTATGACTAGCCTGTGAGAACGCTCGGGTGCAAGTTTTGGCCCTAAAACAAATCGAGAACCTTGAAAATTGCCAATGAAAATAAAAACTAAACCATGGAAAATATAGGAGATCAGGAGCCTACCTCGTTGATGGAGATGGTTCGCCAAATGGTCACCTATGCCTCTCGTGATCGAGCAATGAAAATTTAGGTAAAAATAGATGTTTTGGGAAAATTTCTTGGCAAAATCACAATGAAAATGGTAAAATCCCTTTTTACCAATATTTATTTACTTTTTACCATTTTTGTTGATTTTTATATTGTTTTGTCCATCAAACCTAATACCTAATAGCCCTATGAGTGTGAATTTTTGTAGATATAATGACTTTGAAGTCCACACGAAGGAGTAGAGATGTTTTCTCTTTTTTCATCGCATGCATAACTGTTTTTTATGGTTTTTAGACAAAACCTCGAGCTTAGTCTTTGTTCGTTCTCACACTCGAAATTACATGAGAACGTAATCAAGCATACGTTTATCACTTTTTCGGGCTCATAAAGGTTATACAAAAAAGGAACCCCCTGGAGTTTTCTTTAAGATCTTTTCAGACTCTCTAAACATGAACAGATTGTCGAACGATATTGTTATGTTAAAGTATTTGAAGAAAGCGTCTGTTGGGAGATAATTGATCTCTTTTTCAGTCTCATCAGACTACTTGATGAAAAAGGAACTGAGAGATTTCTCTTTTAAGTGTTTTTCCAGACTCTATAATCATGAAAAACCTTCGAGTTTTCTATCTTTGGACTCATTAAACAAACATCGAAAGACCCGTAATGGGACCGAACCACTCCTTCCTAGGGTTCGTTAAACATAATTTGAGGGACTCGTCCGAAGGATGAACTTACATCAAGAAGAATATGTTATCCTCCTCAAGCTTGTGTAAAAATAAAGAGGTACTCACCAAAAATGGTGGGGGAAAATTTGGGAAAGGGATGTGTTTTCGTATTTATATTTTTTGGCAGTAAGTGTCGCTCTTGAACATGACACCCCCTATTCATTATTTGAAGTCAGTTTGGGAAATCCATTTGTCTCTCATTCGACTTGCTACAAGGTCATATCCTGAGTCGTCTCTGAGTCAGTGTTTCCAAATCCTTGGTCGTGTCATTCATATGTTCAAGAGAAGTTCATCCAAAACCTCTATTGAGTCGACCATCTGCAATTGTCCATTCTTACCAAGTCGGCTTTCTCTGTGTCCATTTCCATCTATATTCATACTCTGTTTCACCTTCAAAATCTATTACTTATTTCGTGTCATTGACGGGGGATACATCAAGGCCCTCCTATGACGAGTCTTGCTCCGTCGACTCTAACTCATTACCTGGAAACAAGACTTAGAAATTATTTGGTACCTTGGAACTTGCATGCCTCAATGGAAGGTTCTCTCACTTTTGATAGTGGGTTTTCATCATTGATCCCTGATCAGGAGATTCCGTTAAATGTTTGACCTTAGCTCATTTATTCACATTCATTGGATTGTACTAGTGTAACTTGGGAGTCATTGACATTAATGGTGATTTCCCTCGCACTTGTTAATGGTTTCATCAATGACCGGTAATCAAGTGGTTTCTATAACCATGTTCAACTTCAACACATGTAATCATATGGCTAGATTCGTACTTTCAGGTGACAAGATTGAAGACCCTGGGTCTCATATTTTTGATTCGAGATGCAATGGAATATGTATGATTTGCTGACACATAGATCCACTTTGTATGTCACGTGGCTATGTCATCTTAATTTGAGTCTTCTCGCATAGATCCATAGTGTATTCCTGGTGGCTATGAAGTATATTTGATGGCATGGATCCACGATGTATGATTGGTGGCCATGACCTACATTCATGATGTCATATATTTGTGATCTGAGTATGGGAATGCCTACCTCAGAACTGGTATTATATTCTGCAGATGCTTGGTTGTTTGCAGGTTTCCGATTAGGTGCACTCCTGGTTTATGACACGCACATGTAGTTTACAAAGTATTTCGACTGTAAAAAATTCCAGCCTCATACTTTGGGGGGCATTTTGTTACACATGATTTTGGTCACTCTGGTGATGTCTTAACAATGGTGTATTCAGGCTCCCAACTAGGACCTTTTGCATGAGAAAAGTGGCTCTTGTCTCCTTCCAAAACCATATTTTTAAAGTGAGTTTGCAAGTTGCCTATGGCCTAGGGTGTGAGAATCCCTCATTCTCATAGGCCACCTACACTTAGGGTGTGAACTTCTCGCAATTTTCTCCATACACAGGGTGCAAACCTGTTTTTAATCTTGGAAAAGAGAAGAGGTCTCGAGGGTTCTAGAAGGGAATCTTCTATAAAATGAGTTGGAATTCGTATGGTTGTCATTTCACTGACTTCTCATATTTTATGGGATCATCCTCATCCATGTAACCATCTCTCCTTCTCCTATATATTGAAAGGTTTCTCATGGAAAAGGTTAAGCAAGATTGAATGAAGAATTGGTGAAAGAATTGTGTGAAGAACCCTGCTTGGATAAAGGCTTGAAGACTCTAGTTGGTCTATCAAGAGGAATTGGATCTTCTTCATGCAAGTACAGAGCAAGTGTGTGTGTTGGAACCAAGGGTCACTGAAGGCGATCAAGTTGTATCTTCTACTTTCAATTAATATGATACAGCGACATGTCCCTTTCCCATAAAGTCACTCTTACTTTATTGTGTAATTCCTTGATCATATGCATAAGTTGAAGTTGAATACATTTTGTTATCTTCACTTTGGTTGGTTTGTGTTGTCTTGGACTTGACCACACGAGAGCACCAGAGTGAAGCGAGAACAATAGAGACCTAAGGAAGTGATATAAAGGTATGTTACTTATTCCTTCCTATTAGCAGATTCAATGATTACAACTTAGGGAAAGAGTCGTGTCCTATCCTATTTTGTTCTAGATCTAGGTGGATCTAGGGAGATCTATTAGTGTCTGCACCTACCGATTAGTCCAATAACATATATAGAAGAGCGTAATAAACAACTCTTAAATCCTATGAAATGGTTACTGGACCATTAAACCATAGGATTAATCCACATCAAATAGGGAGGAGTCTTATTGGGCCTCATTCTTGGGTTTAATCCCTATTGTTGAGCATTGGGAATGCAACCCCCTCAACACATCGTTCAAAATTTACATGTTTCACATGGATTTTTAATGACTACTGACTTATTAGTTTAGAAGTTTATGGATCAATTTTTTCATTTTCATAAAGATGGAAAACTAAGTTTTCATTCAATCAATGGTAAGGGACACCTTTGTAAAAGATCAATGAGGTGAACTCTATCATTAATGTTCTTGAATATGCACTACATTAGTGGTTAATGACTATTGATTTCATTATCCAAAAGTCTCAAACTATCCATTATAACATTTTTCATTTTCAAAATTCAAACACGCCATTTCATACTATCATGATGGGTAAGAGATATATCAAATCTAGAAAATATAAATTCCAATTGTTCCTTTTCATACTATCAACATGGTGGAAGAGATATATCAAAGCTTAAAAAACCATAAATTCCAATTGTTTTGTTTTTATTTTTTTATGGTATAAAGTTACGCTCTTAGATTTACATGTGGTTAAATATATTTTACTGGTGAGTTTAAATGGAAATGTTATAGAGAAATATATTTTAAATCAATTTTTTTTTTGTTGACTAGGGAAATCAGCTACTAGTTGGGAACGTACTCATGTGATGCATGGTCGTGTTATATTAATACTACCACTATAACCCCAAGCATGCCAAAACATCCCCTCATGCAGAACACAAGGCTAGTTGAGGGTTTTGAACTGGTGACTTGACATAACATAGTGCCTTAAAAATACACTCCATCACCAAATTTTCTACACCTCGAGGGTTACAAATTTGGAGGAAATGGGGGTGACATTTTATCCACTTATGTGTGCACGGGTCATGATATTATTTAATATAATATCTCTAGGTGCAACCACACATTCGAACACTACCTCAAGGTGCCCCCATGGCTCCAGGTTAGGCCCTCATGGGAATTCAACCTTTCCCAATGGTGAAACAATCCTTGCTTTACACCATTGGATCCAACCCCTTTAGGCATATTTAAAATTAATTTAGTTACTAGTTCAAGTTTACTTAAGGAATCTCTCTCTCTTTTTAAAATCATCCAACTCCTACTCCAAATAATGATAAAGAAACTAAATCAAAAGGTAAGAACACTAAGAGACATTGTAATTTTTATGGGAAAGATGGTCATATGGAGTCTAAATGTTTCAATAAAACGGAAGCTTCTGGAAATGAAAAAGTTGAACACCAATCTTGATTCTTGTTCTTTTAACTCTTCTTCCCATGGACATGCACTTTCTACTTCTATTTTTTCCTTCAATGCAACATCTACTACTTCTTCTAATGAGTGGCTTATTGATTTTGGAACATCGTATCACATGTATAACGATAAAGCCATTTTTTCTAATCTTAATGAATGTAACATCATACAAATATTTGTTGGTGATGAGAAATCTCTTAGTGTTTTAGGGTGTAGAACAATTTAGTGAGATGATGGTCATTTTGATGATGTATTATGTATTATAAGTCTCTCTTGCAATATTCTATTAGTATATCAAATTAGTCATTCAGATGAAGGTAAAACAATAGAGTTTTCAACTCACCAAGTTGTAATCAAGGATTTAAAAGATCCTAATCATATAATATTGGAACATCAAGCATTGATGGTTCATCACACATCTCCTAGGTTTAGTCAGTGAATAGGTTGAACCACATCTAAACACAATCAGTTGGGCGATCAACTACCACACTACACTATTTGGTCATGTAGTCGATGTGCTTGTTGGTCATACAGTTGAACAACAGTCGAATATAGTTGGGAGGTGGATCGTCCAACCCAAAAATCGACTATGAGTTGGACGCATAAGAACTCGGTTTAAGCATCCTTGTCAAGTTGAATCAACAATGTAGATTTGGCATAGTTGTTATTAAACTAATCGGTAAGTGCGGACAGAAAAAAATCTCCCTAACTTCCACAAGAAACTAGGACACAACAAAATAGAATACACACTTCGCCTTAAACTTCATTATCATATGAACTAGTTTGGTGAGGTACAAGTGACATATCTTTTAAACGATGCTTGATCCTCGCTAGTGTCATCCTTGTAGCTCCTTCCTTGGGTTTGTAAAATAGTAAGATTGTCTAAGAATCACAAATGAACAAAGAGGGAAAACAAAGATATATGTATTCTAATGAATTCTATGTATATGATCAAGGAATTATACAATAAAAGACGAGATGCTTATATAGGGAAGAAATGTGTTATTGTATTAAATGAATAGAAAGTGGATAATACAACCTATTCCTTGATGTTTCAAGGTCCCCTTTCAATGAATATTTTATTCAACACACACACCTTTGCTCCAATTCCTTGAATGAAGAAGATCCACAATCTGACTTGAAGAACTAAGGAAAATCTCTCAAGCATAATCTGAAGTAGAACTCTCCATACAAATATTATCCTATTCAACCTTATCCTTTTACATGAGAGATCTCTCTTTATATATTTTGAAAGAGATATGGATGAGGATATTAGGATGATCCTACCAAATTAGAGAATTGAGTAAGATCCAAACTGATAGGAGGTCACCTCATCTTATAGAAGATTCCTTTCTAGAACATTCATTAAATTTTACTTTTCCTATGCTTTAAGCATTGTCACACCCTATTCACAAGAAACATGTGACAATGTTGTAGTCCATATTAAGGGAAGAGTGTGACAATCAGGTATCATCACACCCCATGCATATGGTAGGGTGCGACGACCTTCCTTGATATGGTTTTTGAAAGAGGAAAGAAAATCATTTTTCTCATGGAGAAATTCTTCTTTTAATATTTTCAGGGAACATTAACACATGTTGTCAGGTGATCACTGAGGTGACCAAAATAATGTGTAACAAAATTCCCCCCAAAGTATGAATTTGTAACTTGTGACAGATGAAATACTTTGTAGAATATGTGTGTCGAAAACAAGGAGCGCATCGATAGGGAACCTACAAACAATCAAGCATCTGCATAATATATATCATTTCTGAGGTAGGAATTCCCATGCTCAGACTACAAGTGACTCTAATCATAAGTGTCAAGTGAGTCATGGCCACTAAATGTACATTGTGGATCCATGTCATCAGGATTTGGCATAGCCATAAGGAATGCACTATGGATCTATGCTCTAAAAGAATTCAAATTCAGACATAACCATAAGACATACACAGTGGATCTATGTGTCAGTACAAATTCATGAATACTCCGTCGCAACTTGGATCAAAATGATAAGATCCAAGGTCTTCATTTCCATCATCTCTAAGTATTAATCTAGCCATGTGATTACAGCTGTCGAAATCGAACATGGTAGAAACCACTTGATTATCGATCATTAATGAAAACCGTTAATAAATGCGAGGGAAATCACCATTGATGTCAATGACTCCCAAGGTACCCTAGTACAATCCAATGAATGTTAATAAATGAGTTGAATTCAAAAACAAGATGGAGTCTTCCAATTAGGGGCCAATGATGTGAACCCACTTTTGAAAGAGAAGAAACCTGCCATTAAGACATGCAAGCTCTAAGGTACTAAATAATTTCTAAATCTTGTTCCCGGATAATGAGTTGAAGTCGACAGGAAAAGACTCGTCATAGGAAGGCCTTGATGTATCCCCCATCAATGACATGAAATATGTAACAGATTTGAAGTAGATCATAGTATGAAGTGATTTGAAACTGACTCAGGGAAGGTTGACATGGTAGAAAATTTATAATTGCAAATGGCTGACTTGATAGAAGGCTTGTTTAGGTTGGACTTCTCTTGAACATATGAATGACACAACAGTTGTCTTGGAAGCATTGACTCAAGGAGGCCCCAACATATGAGAAAAATGGATTTTCCAACTCGGATACAATGATGAAGGGGGGGTGTCATGTTCAAGAGTGACTATTATTTCCACTAACACAAATACAGAGAAACATTTATTTCCCAATTGCCCCCTTTCTGGTGAGTACCTCTTTATTTTTACGCAAGATTGAGGAGGATAACATATGCTTGTAGATATAAGCTCATTCTTCAGACAAGTCCCTTGGAGTATGTTTAACGAAACCTAAAAAAGAGTGGTTCGACCCCATATGGGTCTTTCAATGTTTGTTTAATGAGTCCAAGGAAAGAAAACTCAGGGGTTTTTCAATTTTAGAGAGTCTAAAAAACACTTAAAGAGGACTATATCAGGTCCTTTTTCATAATTTAGTCTATCGAGACCAAAAAAGAGATAACCCACCTCTCATCAGACATTTTCTTCAAATACTTTTATGAGCTTGAAAAGAACAAGGTCGCTCGACCATCTTTTCATGTTTACGGAGTTTGAAAAGAGCTTAAAGAATACTCCATAGGTTTCGTTTTTCATATTGCCAATATGAGTTAGAAAAAATGACAAAATACTACTCGATTACATTCTCATGGTTTCACGAGCGTGAGAAAGAATTAAGACTCTGCTCAAAGTTTTTCCTAAAAAACCCTAAAAGGATCTGTACATGCGAAAAATATACAAAAGCAAACCAAAAAGGGGTGGACCCTTATTCCAATGTCTCATCTCTAGACTTTTTAATCTGCAAAAGTCAACAATTTCCAAGTTGTTAAGACTTTAGGGCATGGATAAAATATAAAAATAATATAATTTTGCAAATAAAAGTGATAAAAGTCAATAAAATAGGCCAAAAACGCCATTTTACCATTTCATTTGCAAGTTTACCCAAATAGTTCTCCAAATTCCTTTTTCACCCTGAATTTCAATTGTTGATTGTGGAGCGTGTGGTAGATCATTTCATGAATCGTCTCCATCAAATAGGTAATCTCCTTCTCCTTCATCTTTTCATGGTTTCAAAATTGATTTTTATTGGTCAAATTTACGTGTTGGGTCAATTTTTTGGGGCTACCTATGCGTTGAGGTCATCATAGGTTCCATATATCATGAATATGATGATCTAGGATCGTCATAGGTGACCCTATAGACAGGGTGCGTCGACGTCGCACTGCACGAATGCGCAACCCCGCGACGACCCAGCCAAATATTTAAAAAAGATAAATCTAACTAGAAAAAACCCCCAGGAAAGAATTTTATGTTTCTAATCTCATCTTACTGTTCCTTGTCAAGTTTTCCTTGGTCAAGATGTTGGGGTGGCGTGATATATATCACGAAGAAGAATATTACTTCGCCGAGAATGTCTCGTGAACAGTTATGGCTCTAAGGCAGCGTGGGTTACTAAAATTCTTCAGGATTCAGGGCATGGGAGCCCAGTTGAGACTATTAGAGTACTTGGTTCACATTTAAGATGTGAATGAGAAACCATTTCATGTGGGTGTTCACACACTCACAATAGATATAGAGGATATCTATTTCCTGACAGGGCTATCTCGTCATGGTTCATGGGTGTCACTTACAAGTAGCAGGGGTGCAGGTGAGCCTACGGATTACTACATCCACCATCATTGTGTGCCAGGTACTGAGAAGCACAGTGGAAAGGTAGTTATCAAGGATGTCTGGTATTTTCCTTTGCGGACTATCCTTTACACTATTACTCACATGGAAGGGACTGCAAATTCCCATATGGATTTGCAGATCCATTTTCAGTATGAAATAGAATGCATGGAGCCAAGGCTCTTCAACTGGTGTGAGAAGGTCCTAAAAAGCACAAAGAAACAAATTACCAAGTGTCGAAACGGTTGGTTAAATCAATTTGGATATGGCTCAATTTTGGTGTCCTTCTTTCTCAAAAGGGTTCCTATCCTACGTCTGCAGGTGGAGTGGGGTATACTTACTCCATAGGATCCACAAATGAAGAGGTGGGTAGATCTTATGGCTCGACACAGTGGTGTTCCCATCGTCAAGTATGACAATGTCTTCTTCCAATGCTTGAGGAATCATATGCTCATGGTAGAAGATTATGCATATGCTGGGGTAGATTTCCATGAAGACCCAGATATAGCTCTTCTTGACGGGTCCCAGTGGGGTGACATAGGTAATAAGGAAATTTTTGTTTATATAATGTTTTTGTTATTTTAATGATATAAAATGTTTTTTGTGTTATTTATCCGATGACTAATCGAGTGCTCTCATCAATGAAGATGTGGGGCCTTATCATCCGTCGGGATAATCTCCCATCCAAAGGTGCAGAGAGAGAGGTGTTGTAGCAGAAGTGGTTGCTGCAGATCTCGAGGCTATAGAATGAAACCTAGAGGGAATGACCATGCATGTCCCTGACACTACTGTGGATGAGATTCTTAGACACTACCAACGCCACACAGTGGGAATATCCGCATCTATTGGTCGACTGATCCATAGAGTATAATAGGAAGTCACTTGTTATAGAAAGCAACATCCTTGATGCCTTTTGTACATGAATCCATGAGCTTCACATTTTTTATATTTTGGTCTTCGGGCAAAACACGTTTTGTAAAATTTTATCGTTATACATATAAAGTTCCTACCAGATTACCTATTTTTTTTAAAGTGTGATTGGATTTATAAATGTCTCAAATGTCTGTCTAACACATAATTATCCAATGCATCCATCAATGTATTTAGACATCTAGGAATGTTAATATTCAATGTAATCAAAATATCGTTCCAAGAGGTGAATTCATAAATATACCCGTAACAAAGTAGGACTTCGGTTGGAATAAACGTTACTCAACTGTATTACTACTAATTGTGAATCAAGTCATACAATAAGATGATGGATTCTAGGTGAAACAACATCAGTTACAACTCGATAATTGCAATGTATTCTCCAATATTATTAGTTGCATGACCAAGGAAAACACCATGTAGACTGATCAATTCATTTGTAGGTGCATAGATTTCCCAAGCAGCAGATGCTAAGTTTTGAGTAGTGCGACTAGCACCATCAAGGAAGCCGATATAGGGTAGTGAAGAAACCAACATATGGAAACCAAGCACAATGCAAGGTAAGCAGCCGAAAGGTGGAACCAAAAATGAAAAAATCACACAAGAGTATGATACATTAAAAATACATAGCACTCATGAAAAAATGATTTTAAGCATAGTACTTCTTCAAGTAAATTCCATTTCTGGGTTCCCTCAAAGGAATTCCATCATAATCTAGCATCTCATAATCCCCTTTCTCCAACACTCATTTTACAATATAAGGACCCCACCACATGGGCTCGAATTTACTGGACCCTAGTAAGTCACGATATTGTTCGTAAAGAAGAACTAGATCACCTTCAGAAAATACATGTGTTTTGACATGCTTGTCATATTAGGCTTTGACACGCTTTTTCTAAGTTTCAATGACTATGGAAGCATCACGATGGGTTTCGTCTAATTGCATCAAATACAAAAGACGTTCCTCTTCGGCTGAGGTGTTAGGGAGAAGTTCGACAACTAGTTTCAAAGATGGGATTTCACATTCAATCGAAAAAATTGCTTCAATACCGTATACTAACTGGAAAGGTGTGAACCCCATAACAGACTCAATGGATGTTCGATAGGCCCACAATGCTGAGAACAACATCGTGTGCCAATTTGACTTGTGAATTCCTACCATCCGTCGAAGCATAGTAGTGAGAACTTTGTTGATTTCTTCAACATGACCATTGGCTTATGGATAATAGGGGGTTGAGTTTTCATGTCAAAGACCCAACTTCTCAGTAAAATTAGACATCATGAATTTGTGAAAATGATTACCATGATTAGTGATGATGGCTTGAGGGACACCAAATCTAGTAACGATATGATTGAATAGGAATAACGTTGTAGTTTTCCTAATATTATCAAATGTAGGCATCGCCTTGGCCCGCTTAGTGAAATAATCCATAGCTACAATAATGTATCCATGCCCCCCGGTCGAGTGAGGGTTACATGTCATGAATTCAATACCCAATTTATCGAATGGACCGACGAAAACTATAGGGTGAAGAGGAGTGGGGTGAGATCGGATCTTATTGTTGTAGGTTTGACAAGTGTGGAATTTTTGGACGATAGTAATGCAATCCTTAAACAACGAAGGACAGAAATAACTAGTTCGTAATATCTTTTGGGTAGTGGCATACCCCGAGATATGACTGCCACATGCTCCATAGTGACAATCATTCAAATATTTCTCAGCTTCATCGTAGGTGAGACATCATAGAAATATGGAATCAATACCATGGCGGTAAAGGGTATCACCAAGGATAATGTATTGATTGGCTTGATATCAGATATGACGATGATATGTACTAGAAAGATCAGGCTAGAGAGTTTGGGTCTAGAGATAAGATGATAATATATTTGTACCATATGTCGTCAGAATTGATCAGAAAGAGAGATTCATCAGTTAAGGAATCCTCTACCATAGTTTTTGTTTTAGTAGAGGGAAGGTCACATATGCATTCAGAAAAAAAAAATACTTATTTGACTTGGCGCGTTCAAACTCCAAATCAAACTCCTGGAGAATAACTATCCATTTAGAGTACTTTCCCCCAAACAATTTTCGAGTAAGGATGTGTTGCATGGCGTTGCAATCCAAAATGATTGTGGTTCTGCGTAATAACATGTAGTGATGAAAATGTTGAACATCCTGAACAACTTCCAAGGCCAATTTCTCCACATGTAAATATTTGGTTTTGGTAGTCGTGAGAATCTAACTCAAATAGTATATAACATGTTCATCGTGTGAATCATCCTCTTGGACTAGAACCATAGCAATGGTAGAGTCTGAAGTAGCTAGGTATAGGAAATAATATCGACTATAATCAGGTGGAAACAATAGTGGTGTATGGGTTAAGGTGAGTTTCAAAGTTTCAAAGGATTTGTTGGAAGTATCATCCCATACAAAATCACAACCTTTCTTGAGAAGACGAGTAAATCCTTTCGTTAATTCAACATAGTTAGGAATGAATTGAGGTAAAAAAAATTCCTTCCCTTGCAAACTTTGGAGTTGGCATGGTGTGGAAGGAGGAGGTAAATTGAGAATAGCCTCAACCCTCAAGGAGTGTACCCCAATCCCATGCATAGACACGATAAAACCAAGAAGTCATCTGGATTCCACACAAAAAACACATTTGTGTGGACTCAAATGTATGCGATAATAACGACAACGTAGGAAAATAGCCTATAGATGTGTCGGGTGATCTTGACGACACATAGAATGCATCGGTAGATCATCTAGATAGGGTTGTACGACGTGCTTAATGTTGTTAAAATCTTAAGACATAGTGCGTTGAAAATTTGCACCAAAATTTTTGAGACCAAAAGGTAGTTTCCAGTATGCGAAGGTTCCCCAAGGGAAAATAAAAGAAGTTTTATGTTGATCTACAGGAAAAATATTGATTTGATTATAGCCGTAGAAATCATCCATCAAGGATACGATTTCACTCCTGTCACAGTCATCAACAATTTGGTCAACGAAAGAGGTTGGATAATTGTCTTTGGGACAAGCTTTGTTTATATCCCTATAATCTACACAAACGCGGATCGTGCCTTGTTTTTTGTTAACTAGAACAAGATTAGACACCCAATCAGTCAAAGACACAGGATAGGCGAAGCCAAATTTAAGAAGTTTTTCAACTTCGAGTTTAATTTACTGGGTGAAGTATTTTTCGAATGGTTTTAGCGTCCAATTAAGTCTTAATCTCATGCAAAACAATATCAGGATCAATACCAGGCATTTGTTCATAACTCCAGGTAAAAACATCACACAATTCTTGGGAAAGGGCTTTATAAGTGAGGACCTCATCAATAGAACATGAGGCACCGATATGAACATTTTCCATGACTCTGGATTTAATCGATATGTCAAGAGGAATGATAGGTGAAATATTACTCAAGTTCCCATCATACAAAACATCATGTGTTGACTCAGGAACAAAAGAAATAACAACAATGGTTGACGGAGTCGAAATTCATTGGTAACTCTCTATGGTCTCATGTTCTAGGAAGAGAATAGAATAATGATGCCCATCATCCCATGGAGTATCTTCCATAGACATGACCTTCATGATCATCTCATCGGTAGGAAATATCACATGGAGCGAATCAGGAGATGTATCACTAAAAGAAGGAGGAGAAGGAGTTTTTGATTGAATAGATTGATAAGATGATTCTACCGGACCTAAAGGCATTTGTTCACCATAACAAAGACAATCACCAGATCTAGGTACTATCCATGGGTCATAAGACTCAGGGGTTTCATGAACAGAGGTTGATATCATGTTAATCGAGGCGACAAAAGGCGGAGGAATATCGAGTGGCGGAATAGGAAATGTACCGATCAAGGTTAAATATTTTAAAAGACCCACGTCAACATTCTCATAACTGGGAGGTGTTTTTGAAATAAAAGGTGTGTTTCTAGTACGCAAATCAAAATTAAAGAAGACCAGTTGATCAACAATAATGACTTTTCCTTGCTGTGGGAAATGTAACACATGTAAAACAGTAGAAAAAACTATGTGCATGGAATCAATCCAGCTACGACCAAGTAGAAGGTTGTAAACGAGAGGTGCATCAAAGACCTCAACCTCAACATTAACCACCTTACCTTCTAACATAATAGACAACGAAGGAAGAACACCATAAGGTTTAAACCTTGTACCATTAAAATATTTAAGAGTATTGTGCGACTTAGTAAGGGTAGGACAACCAATATCTTTCCAAAAAGTGATGTACATGATGCAAGTCGAGGCTCCTTCATCAATAATGGTTCGAAAAATATTCTTTTTTTCCACAAAAACTTGGATTTGAAATGATAATTGAGGAGGAAGCCTTGGAATATGATCTTCCAAGTCAAATATTATTAAATTAGTATCGGTCGGATCAGTTCCACCAATAGCCTTTAACAACGAATTTTGTTGAGTAGGACAACTTTGAAGGACTTTGAGAGCCAACATCGTAGAGGGTGCTTGCACAAGGTCTTCTACAATACTATAGTTTTTGGCAGCACGTGCGTGAGGATTGAATGAGGACTTTTGAACAATGCCCTTGGGAGGAGGACGAAGAACTGTATCTAAGCACATGCGTTCGAGATGAAGAGGATCGTTTGGAGGTGAAGTTCATGGAGGAGTTTGAACCAATGAAGGTGGTAAATCATCAACTTTCTCTTTCGAAGGAGAATAATATTTGGCTCGAGTTGCAACTACAAATTTGTTCTTCTTTGAGTCACCAGTACTCATAAGTACATAAGAAGTGGTAGAGGGAGAAGGTTGGTCATGAATGACCAATTAGGCCTATTGCTGAGAAGGAAATGATTGTGACAATATGGAGGATGTAGGAGGTGTATCGGTCTCTTGTAGGAACTTAGTAACCTTAGCACGTCGTGGACAATCTTTCGTATAATGATCCTCACCACACATAAGGAAAGGATAATTTTTTTTACGTTTATCCTTGTCATCATCAGGTTGTGTTTTGGGTTTCTCAAATTTTTGATTATTATTTTTGTCCTACTTATTCCTACCCTTCCCTTTCTTTTTATTTTTATTTTTACCGGTAGGTGTAGATTGAATCGAATTAACTTCATAGGTTTTACTGGGGGAAGGATTTGGATTAGGAGTATTTTGTACATTAGAGGTGTTAGCACCATCATTTTTATTTTTGAATAAGAGTCGATCTTAGTCGAGTCATGGCCCATGTGTCAAAGCATGTGAGGTCAGGTACTGAACAACAAAGGGGTCGAAGTGAGAAAGTGGTCAGTTGGCCCTTGGAGTCGGAAAGGGATGTCAGAGTCAAAACATGTGTAAATGGCATGAGTCTGTTCCCAAAGGGTCGGATCCTATCAGAAAGGAAGTCTTTATGTGTCAAGGGTTGAGGTGAGTTTTTAAATAGAAGTCATGTCAGCAAGTGCAATGACCAACATCAGCTCATTATGAAGGCCGAAAGAATGAAAAATCATGCCGCTCGTATCACATATTCTCTACAACCCTTATCAGTTGTACTTCACATGCCTCGAAGTGTACTCATCGCGCAGATGTGCTATGGTAAATCTCTAGTTCGCTTCAAAACATATAGTTGCCATGAATTCAGTGTTCCTATGAACAATTCAACCTCTCGCCTTCTCTGTTATAAATTCTAGCTTTTCTACATGCATTTTGTTCACCAGCCAAGTTCATGCACTATTTGTAGTCCTTCTCGCAAGCCCAGGCTGATCAATATTGTTGCATCGGGCCTGTGCCAAATCCACAATGCACATGAAAAATACGCGTTACACCATGGAAACCTCCCAAAATATAAGGAAGGGCACGCGAAGTGGTAGAAGCGTTGGGCCCGAGCCCCAAAAATTGACATTGATCAGCGAAGATCTGGAGGTCAGAGTGTCCTTTGAAAATTTCAGGTGCATGGCCTTTTGCAGGAAAATCCAAGGATTTAATATGAGACTAGTTGAGCAGTTCGCACTTAGTTTCGACGGTTTCCGCATGGTGATTGAAGGTGTCACTGTCCAAGTAATAGAAGAAACTTTGTCAACCGCGATAGAGATCCCTCTGCATGGTGAAAGGTGGTTCAAAGGTATGTCCTTGGATGCATGGTTCTATGAAGACTTCTTCAAGTGAGACTGTTTAGGTGGGAAGGTAGAGACATGTGTTCCGAGTAGATATTTGCAAGAACCTTTTCAGAAACTCCTTGGAGTAATTAGGAAATATTTCACTTGTGAGGGGAGGTTTGAAAGAGTAAATTTGCATCACATTAGATTGTTGATGCAATTCACGAGAAGGAGACCATTAAATCTACCCTTTTTCTTACACCAGAGACTCCTAGATATGGTAGACAATGTCTAGGATAAAGCTGATCAACCAAAAAGAAAACTATCTCATGTCTCGTTGATTAAATTGTAGGTAGTTGAGGAGTTAGAACGGTTGGTAAGCAACTGGGATTCATTTTTTCTTGCAGGGGGCATTCCCAAGGATCCAAAGGTAGATTTCCCTCTATCCGTAGAAAGGATAATATCATACCATGCGAGGTCTGGAGCGGAAAAGGCTGCGCAGGAAGGAAGGACATTGGAAGCCCTGTTCCCCCAATAAAAAATACCTCGGAGAAGGGGTAGGCCAAGGAAGAACCTAGAGAACTGCGTGCAAAGATGGCTACCGAAGAATTTCTCATGCATGCCATTCAGCTAGAACCTATCGAAGGTACAAGTCGAGAAAGTTGGAGCAGGACGAGGAGAATAGATGTCGAAGGCACAAATGTTTGTGAGTTGTCTCAGTAGTTGAAACAAGTGAAACTCATTATCGCTGATCTTTACGAGGAAAACAGGGACCTAAGAGAATAGTTAGAAGCAAATACCCTTGAAGTGTCAGCATCACAAGGCCATGAGGTAAATGTGACATGGCTCAAGAGACAACTCAGGGAAGTGCATGATACAATAATATAGCTGCACGGAACACAGAGGATGTTAAAGAAAGGAATGTGAAACACTTCAAAGAATGTGAATTGGTCAGGGAGAAAGTCCACGCGACTCTTGCCAATGTGCAGAAGAATCATGATTAGATGAGTTCATTCTTGTATTCTAAAACATGGTGCAGATTTTAACAATTTTGGAAAGGGCATCACTGTTAGCCTATGGCTTACCTTTACCAATCACTAAGTCTAAATTGTCACCTATATTTGTATTATTCATTTAGGATATTAGTAATATATCCTCAAGTGATGAATAATGAGTTAGTTAAGATTGCCTAGCCTAGTCATCATGCATGATTTTAGGATCTAGAGCAAATCTCTCTATGAGGTGGCATCACCCATTGTACTATAAATATGTAACATTGGAGTGAATACATTAAGTGTTGGCTAGTGAGCTTTTTTTGCCATGTTGTTATTCTTGTCTATATTTTATCAATTGGTATCAGAGCCATGGTGAATAAATGTTGATAGTACCAGAGCTCCTATGTTCTTAAGGGCCTGATAGTCTTGAGATCCATGGATGGTGATGCGTGTTTTGGTGAAGACGATATTTAAAGTGAAGAAGCCATTGGAAAACTCTGTCGTCACATCGATCAGTGATTTTAATTGGTATGAAAATGGTTTCATTTTATGAAGGAATTTTTTTTGGGGGGGATCCATCACTAGTCTTAAGTTATAGATCTGTAGATTAAGTTCCTCCATCTGCAAGTTTATTTATCCTCTTGTTGGTTAAATTTCTGAATATTTTTTGGGTCAAATCTCTACAAGTTTAGATCTTCCCTCTACTTCATATTCATATCCCTCCTCCATGTTTCAATAATATTTATGTTACTTTTGATGAGCCAAGATTCAATCTCATCGATCTGAAGAAGATTTTATATTATTTTCTATTGTTAAATTCTCATCAGAAACACGGGGTAATCATCCAGGCCTTTACAGAAATCAAGGTCATATCCACCAAAGTTTGCGTCATATTTCGTAGAAACAAACCTAAAAAAACTATCATTAGTCCAACGATTTTGACGTGAAAGAATATCCATGGATTATGCCTAGTGTTTCACTGCATTGATGTTTGGTTGATGATGTTGCCACCATCTGTTGAAAATGTATGTATAAATAAAAAATTCCATCCCTTCTATTGAGGAATGTTGCCAAAGATCTCGATTACAGATCTATAGTTTTGGAATCTCTTCTATGTGATCCGGACGTGGCATATCTGTGCACAAAAAGAGATCTAGAAAAATCAAACTGCAACGATTTTATAGCATCAATCCATCCAATGATCCAACAATTCGTCTAGTGAAATAAGGATGCATCAGTAAATGGCATGAATGTTTATGAATTTGGGAATGTGGATCTGATATAATTCTCTGCAGAGTGGAATGCACCAGTCTATATGAAATCGTGTGGTGGTTGTCATAGCATTGTAGGCATAATTGCGTGCTCAGGAAACAGTTCAGTGGGCACGATCTAGTCAAAGGTTGATTACAGAAACCCAATCTGGTCATCAAAAAACCCAATAACGATATCATTGTGTTGAAATTTCAATCAGATCATTAGAGGTGTCGCGTCTCTAACTATGGTAGATTTGCGTTTGGGTTGTATTGCTATCTTTGTATCTCCTATGTTTTGAGGTCGAGTTGAGACTAAAATCATGAGAAATCGATTTGGGTATGGTCTATGCTCTTATGGAGGTCAATGCCATATTCAATACACATGAATCTAAGTGGATGGACGGCGCTAGAAAACAGAGGATTATGATTAATTTCCCCTTCAACATATGTATTATAAAGGAGCCATGATTGCACTGATTTCTCGTTGATTCATACACAATGGATGAAAGGACCGATTTTCCATACTTCTTGTTCGGGCATTAAAAGACAGTTGAATTTCACCAAGATCGATGAGTTATTGATTTCAATCTACTGATGAATATTTAGGCCATCTTGTGCGATCATAAGCTCATGAAGGGGGTCAAAATTTCATGGTTCACAACATGAGACTTTTGGGATGTTTGTCGTGAACCCTTGTAGACATTATCAGTGATTTATCAGAACTTGATATTTCTCTTCTATAGCTTATAACATAATCTACCAAAATTTTAATTTGCACCAACCAACTATGCAATAGGAACATGTATGCAAGAAGCAATAACTCATTGAAACACGCTTGAGTAATTCAAGTCTTCACCGCATTTGAAACGTCTTTCATTACTAGATGGGGAGACAAGAAGAACCCCTTGTAGTTGTTGACACAGTACAATAATATGAAGTGGGTGTCGGAGGATATAGTGCAAGAATTCTTAGCCCATTTCATGAGGGTTTATAACTTAATTCCCGTAGAATTCCAGCCACCCCATGGGGTTGCGCAGGTGCAATACATCGATTCCTTTGACAACGATTTTGCCTTGATGTTGAGAGAAATAAAATAAGAAAATCTAGAAGCCATGATGAGTGACATAATCAAAGTAGAGGTAAATCTGATGGCATCGGGGAAGATCAAAGAAATATTCAATAGAGGCGATAAGAAACCCCAAGGGGATGCACATCCATCGACATTTAGGTCCTCAGATGATAAATTTGACTTCATGATGAAGACGATGGAGAAACTGATGGAAATAATGTCCATGGGAAACAAACCTACTTCCCGAGAACAACATGACCCCCAAACCAGAAATCAGAACCTCAGAAGGGGTCATGTCCCTCAAATCATACAGAGGGTGCAAATGGACTAGGGTGACCAACAAACAAGGCCTCCATTCCAAAATAATTATGCAGACGAGGATTTTTATTAGATGTTCCAAGACCAAATGTATTGTTGCGATGACAAGGACACACATGTGTTTTTGAAGAAGGGATAACATGATCAAGACATGAACGAAAATGACGATATTATGCTCAAAATGGACGAAAAACTCTCCTGGGAAATGAAAGAATTCAGGAAACGTTATCACAATGCCATCATGCAATTTAAGAAACAATACAACCTTAGGAGCAGGAAGGCGCCTATCGATCCTCAACAGACAAATCCCATAAGGAAACCTCCGATGGATACCCCTTCCACATTTCTCCCGAAGCTAGACAACCTGACTAAGGATGCGGCTGAAAAGGAAAAGTCAAAGGATGATGCCTTGAAGAAAGTGCCAGAGACAAGCTGGGAAACGCATGGTAAAGAGGTAGAAAAGGTCTCTCACCCCTATAACTTTGAGAATGAAATGGCCAAGATTAAAATATTTATCCCATTCAACGAACTTATCAAAAAGGGTGAGTATCGAGAGCACATTATTAAAATTCTAAAAATGGGAGAAACCCCTAAAACTTTGAACGTCCAGGATGATCACCCTGCTATTTTATTTGGTTCGCACATAGAGGAGACAAGTGATACTGAGGACGTTCCCTCATTATATGTTAGCATCAAGGTCCATGACATGACCTCGCATAACGCCATGTTGGATTCAGGCGCGTCACACAACCTCATGCCAAAGGTGATCATGGACGAGCTGGGTTTGGACATCACCATGCCCTATAAGGACCTTTTTTCTTTTGATTAGAGGAAAGTCAAATGTGTGGATATCATCAAAGACTTGGTCGTGTCGTTGGCCCAAATTTATTCAAAGAACGTGGTTATGGACATGTTGGCACAGGGGCAGACCCAAGGTTCAATGCTACAACAACACACCAACAAAACCCTAACTACCGGCCCTTTCGACAACACCTGTGAAGCAAATGTGGTGCAGACCCCCGACCCTAGGGCCAAGATCTGTGCAGGATCATTCTAAATCTGCCCCTGAGTAAAATTGACTGTTTGATTCCTCCTTAGGGAATCCCACACACACACAATAGTGTTTTCCATAGGTCCTTATAGGTATGCCTGCATGATCAAACACTAGGCATCAACCCAAATCTCCTGACCAACAATATGATCACGCCTTTTTTCAAATCGGGACTTCGGGTTTCGCGATTTCACGATTTTTGTTGTCGAGTTTCTGACTCTTCAACCCACCGAAACCCAAAATGTTGAAACGCTCAAATCTTTGGCTGCATCCTCCTCCACATCTGTATCGCATTTCGCTACTTCAGGAATTCCAGAGCAAAGAACCCCAACCTCTAGTCTTCGAAAATAACGAAATGTCGTACCCCGATGCGTTCAACAAAGGTTGGCTTCCCAATGGGACTTTTCACTGATTTAGAGTTTTGGACTTTGTGATTTCACGAATCCGAATGCAAGACTCCTGGCTCTTCAACCTCCAAAAATCTGAAATGGTAAACGAGGATTGACTCCCCTATTGACGAAAACACGCCACCTGTCTTCCCCACTGTACTCTGTCTCCCACGTGAATTCTTGCCTCCTGTCCACTCAAGATTTCCAGCTTTTGGAACTTGAACAACCCTTCGATAGTCATTGCTCTATCACTTCAAAACCCTGAACTCTGAAATGGCGCCTTCCATGGGATCAACAGCTATAAGCCCTCGTTCGATTCGACGACCCATGTTATTTCGGACTTCTGGGTAACGGGAGTTCAAAACTCTCGATCCCAAAACACTACATCCTCTGCCTCCCAACACCTGAAGTGTCGAAATACTGAAATTCTACACCAAAATGCTATCGTGACTCATGACTTCAGGATTTTCGTTCCACTATGCCCCAACTCCTCGTCGTTAGGAAACCCAAAATGCCAAACTTCGAAATTCCGAATTGCCAAAAATTCTACGCCTCATCTTCACACATGATAATCCATTTCGCGATTCAGAAGTTTGAGTGAACAAGGGATTTGTCTTTCACTCCGGACTTACAAACCTCGATTTGCCGAAATGATCTTGATAGCTCGACAGTTACAAATCAATGATCAATGTTGAATCTTGAAACCAACGTAATGGGTTAGTCTAACCCTTATCCACCCTGCAACCCCTCTGGATCCTACGGTCCTCGTGACTTTGTGAGTTCTCCTCAGAGAATTCTGATCACCCGATTTAATCCTCAATGACTTCACTGACCAAACTGATTTGGCATCCTTCCACTAAACTTAACTTCTACGCGATGATTTAAATCCCCATATTCCTTTGAATACTTCAAAGGTGTTGATCCTCTTGAGCTTTCTATTGCAACCTCAAGTCTCAAAAGGACTCTTGCATGCACTCTTTGCGTAAATCTTTCAAATACTTTTGTGTATTTGATTCTTTGATTCTTTGCACTCTCGGCAACAACAGTCTTTCACTCTTCAACCTTAGTTAATGAATTCTAAGGCTTCAACTGGCCTGCGCATGCCTTGCACGAATTTTGTGCTTCACCTGCACTTCTGCTGGAATGAGAACAATGGTGTCCCTCCTAAGCTTTCTGAGATAGACTTAAAACCCTTGTCAACGCACACCTTGCGAACGTTTCACTGCACTCCTTGCATGAACTTCTCTTAGGAAGAGAAACAATTGAAACTCATTCTCTTTCTCTTAGACTTCATACATTCAACCTGAAATCATTCATTCAACACACATTAACAACAAAGGCATAATAGAGAGAATAAAACAACTGTAAGCATACCATTCAACATATGTAAACAATAAGCATCATAACACCATGAAATCTGAGTCAAAGATTCATATATTAACTCAAATACTCCTGCACATGGGTTCTTCTCTACAACTCTCTGCTATAGCTCCCTTCTTCTTCTTTTTCTAATGATACAACACTAACATTATACAAAGGCTAGGGTGTCTATATCTATTTTCCCTCCTACTCTCTAAACTGTCTAATCTACAATTCAAATATACCTACTAACATTAACTACACATAAATGCCTCTACATACTACAGACGAGAGAAACGCTCAAGGTCTATTCACAATATCTTGACATAAATGTAAGTACGCTCCCCTCCAGCTATCACATTAATGTCTGTTAGGACCACGCTATGCACCTTTTTGCCTATACCTTTTGTCATTATTATACCCTTCATCACTAGTATTTAGACTCACATTATCACCTCACCTGATCATTCCAAGGTATACAACGTCCTTTCTCATTATTATATGCTTAA
>ML779445.1:568846-599422 GCA_009831015.1 Picea engelmannii
ATCCTAATTCCTGTTTGATTTTCCTATGTTAATCAGAACTGGGTTAGAGATCCCTGCTTAGAAAGAAAGGAATCAGATTACCTTGTTCTCTGTAGACTTCAATCTCACCAGTGTGCTAAACAGAAGTAAGGCTCAAGGCTCCTGCTTAGACAGAAAGGAACTAAGTGCTTTGTTCTCTGTTAGATAGAGTTTATTGTTTCTGTATTATTATTTCCATGAGAAAGTGTTGATACTGAATCTATGTTTGAGAATAAGGGTCCTGTTCTCTGATTGCAAGATAGTTTTTTTTTTCCCATTGCAATGATGCTTTAAAATGTAATCCAGGATTCTTAAGTTAGCTATAAAGAATTGCAGTTAGGGAGATTTCTTTCTTGTGATCTAATTCAGAACTTCAGTTCACTTCAGCAATTATAGATAGGATGATTTCTTTACTACAACACTAAATGCTTTTGGAATTGAGCATATACAGTGCATGGCTATCTTTGAAACAAAAGACTTCCCTGGGTTGATAATTTATGTTTCACTTGGTTGTTTGAAATTAATTAAGCAATTATAGTGACCAACAATGTCCGCTTCATTAATTTTACAAAAATATTTCAAAATGTGTAAAATGTCTGTTGTGCTCCTCCAGCTATCTTCTGCCTTCATGCTCGATTGGCTGGCCTCTTATGATGCTCGTGCATCATAGTCCCTGCTTGAAAATTTTCATGAACTCCTGTTCATGAGCTCTTGCAGGGTCTGTCCATGCTTATGAATTTATGCTTCATCTTCCCAACTATCATCTTCAACTGGATGTCCTTTCCATTTGACCAAGTATTCAAAATACTCTTTGCTCCTAGTCCTTTTACAAACCCTTTTCTCAATTATGCTTTCCATTTGTGGCTTTTCAGCTACAGGCATTTGTTTTTCCCATTGAATTTATTTATGCTCTTCTTCTACTCCTGCTTCTTTAGCTCTGTAAGGGTACAAATCCACAACATTGAATATCGGTGAGATTTCGATCCCATCGAGTAATTCAATCTCATATGCGTTTGTCCCAAATTTCTTTATGACTTTGCATGGTCCAATCTTTTTCATCTTTAGTTTGTTATACGTTCCCCTTGGGAACCTTTCCTTTCTTAGATGTGAAAGAATCAGATCACCAACTTCAAATTGAAGTTATCGCCTGTGTTGATCTACTCTGCGCTTGTATTCTTGACTTGAATTCTACAACCACTCCTTAATTCGGCTGTGAAGCTCCTTCATTTCTTCTGCAAAGTCCTCTGCACTAGCACTCCTGAATTCAGCTTATTCCGAACCTTTCAATTTAGAAACTCCTCTTGGCTGCATTCCATATACTATTTGGAATGGACTCTGCCCTATACTTTTGTTTAGTGAATCATTGTAAGCAAATTCTGCCTGTGGAAGAATGTGATGCCACTAACTGTGGTGTTCAGTCACTAAGATCCTCAAAAAATATCCCAAGCTCCTGTTCATGACTTCTATCTTCCCATCCATCTGAGGATGATATGTTGAGCTAAAAGACAAACTTGTCCCCATATTTTTCCACAAAGTCCTCCAGAAATGTCCAACGAACTTGGTATCCTGATTAGAAATGATACTCTTTGGAAAGTCGTGAAGTCTCACGACTTCTTTGAAAAACAGGTTCGCAATATGAGTTGCGTCGCTGGTTTTCTGGCATGGTATGAAATGTGTCATTTTTGAAAATTTGTCGACTACCACAAATATCGAATCATATCCTCTATGTGTCCTTGGCAGTCCCGATACAAAATCCATGCTCACTGCATCCCACAGACTTTCTGGTATGGGTAATGGCTGATATAACCCTGTGTTCTACCTTTTCTCTTTTGTGTGCTGACAAATCCTACATCTGTCCACAAATTTCTTAACATCTGTTCTCATCCCTAGCCAAAAATATGAGCCATTCAACTTTGAGAATGTCTTATCATGACCAAAGTGTCCAACCAATCCTCCACTATGTTTTTCCTTCAGCAGATTCTCCCTCATGGAGAATTTTGGAATACTTAGCTGATTGCCCCTGAATAATAATCCATCCTGGATCATGTATTGATTCCATTGACTTCTGTCCCTGAGAACTGGATTCTCAGATGCCTCATATGCCTCCTTAAAATCTGGGTCATCCCTATACATTTCTTTGAGGTTATCAAAACCCAAATTCTTGACTCTGAACTCCTGCATAAGAAAACATTTCTTGCTCAAAGCATCAACAACTTTGTTAGCAGTTCCATAAATATGCTTAGTTACAAAAGTAAAATTCTGCATGAATTCAACCCATTTATCATGCTTTTGGTTCAGCTTCTCCTATTGAGTCATGAATTGCAAAGCGTGATTATCACTGTACAAAAAAAACTCTTTAGGAACCAAATAATGTCTCCATTTCTTTAGTGCTTATATGACTACAGAGAATTCTTTGTCATATGTTGAGTACTTAATTTTCTCTTCATTCAATTTCTCACTGAAATATGTGATCGGCCTATCATCTTGGCTCAAGACCGCTCCAATTGCAAATCTACTCATGTCACACTTGACCTGGAATGTCTTGCTAAAATCTGGCAAAACCAGAATTGGTTGTTCAATGATCTTCTTCTTCAGCAGATTGAAACTCTTCTCTTCTTCCTCTGTCCAGTGAAAATACTTGTGTCTTTTCTTCACCATATCCATCATTGGTGCACTGATTCCACTAAAGTTTCAGATGAATTTATTGTAGGAACTTGCTAAACCATGGAAGCTTCGAACTTCAAACACACTTTTTGGCGATGGCCAATTCTTAATTGCATTTACTTTTTCGGTATCCATCTTCAACTCATTTGCAGAGATAACAAAACCCAAATAAATGAGTTATGTCCTCATAAACGATGATTTCTTCATATTAATCAGCAATTTCTCTTGTTGTAACCTCCTCATCACTGCAACTAAATGCTTTAAGTGCTCTGCTTATGTCTTGCTGAAAATTAATATATCATCAAGATATACGATGACAAATTTCCCTATGAAATCCTTCAGGACTTCATTCATCAACCTCATGAAAGTACTGGGTGCATTCATTAATCCAAATGGCATGACAAGTCATTCATACAACCCCTCATTCGTCTTGAATGTTGTCTTCCATTCATCACCTTCTCTCATTCGAATTTGATGATATCCTCTTTTCAAATCAATCTTTGAAAAAAACTTTGCTCCACTCAAGAAATCCATCAAGTCATCCATCCTTGGTAATGGAAATCTGTATCTGATGGTAATCTTATTGATTTCTCTTGATTTTTTACACATCCTCCAGCCTCCATCTTTCTTTGGGCTGAGCACTGTCGAAACAACACATGGACTCAAGCTCTCTCGAATCAATCCTTTGTCCATTAAGTCCTGGACCTGTCTCTTGACTTCCTCATTTTCCTACAGTGTCAACCTATATGCGGCTTTGTCTAGTAAACTGGCTCCTGGTATAAGATTGATGTGATGGATTATACTTCTGATTGGTGGAAACGAGAAAGGTAGTTAATCCACTACTATATCAACAAACTCTTCCAGTAACTTCTGGATTTCTTCCGGTAAAGCATCTATCCGTGTACGGGTCAAAACAATTTTGGGCTTCCTGAATACGATAAATTGTGTGTCTTCCTTCTTCTTAACCTCATTAAGAAGTTCCTTCCCACTCATGAGAAGTACAATGTTTCTCATCTCTGTTTTCACTTCTTTATCCTTAATTGGCAACAACATGTGAGTCCTACCATTTTTTTCCAAGGTGTATGTGTTCTTTCTCCCACCATGAACCATGTTTCTGTCATATTGCCATGGTCTACCCAACAATAGATGAAAAACATCCATGGGAATGACATCACATAATATTTCATCCTTATATCCACCTATTTTAAACTCAACTAAACATTTCTTAGTGACATTTACCTGGTGTCCTTTTTGTAGCCATGAAACTCTGTATGGGCTTGGATGTACAACAGTCTCCAGCTCCAGCTTTTCTACCATCTTTGTAGATACGAGGTTATCTGTGCTACCGCTATCCACTATGACCTTACATACCCTATCTTTAGTTTTGTAAGAAGTCTCAAACAGACTGTTTCTTTGGGTTGGGTTCTCTGCCTCCTTCTCTGGCTTCAAGATAACTTTTCTCATCATCAAGGATCTTCCACCCTCAACGTCTTCTACCTCAACATTCTATCCTTGAGCTTTGGCAATGTGAGTTTCACCACCATCTTTTTTCTTATTTGGGCATTCATAGGATTTATGTCTGATCTTTCCACAGACAAATCATTTTACTTCACCGCCTTTGCCTCTTCCTCTTCCTCTAGCTCGAGGAAAAGTATTTCTATCAGCATATTGTCCTCTCTGTGAGCTTCCTCCTCTCTCATGTTGATTTTGTGGTTTCTTCCCCTCTTCTTTAGATTTTCGAGTTCTGTCTTGGGAAATTGTTTTACCTATGGCTTGATTTCTACCTCGGCCTCTTTGACCTTGCTTCCAGCTCAACTTCTCTTCAGCTTTCAGAGCCATCTGATAAGAATATTCTACAGTCCAAAGGGTCATCATGCTCATCTCATATTGAATGTCATATCACAGACCATTCATGTATCTAGCAACCTTTTCATCATCGCCTTCCCGATGACTTGCTCTGATGTTTATCTTTTAGAACTCTTCAATGTATTCTTTCACTGACATCAGCTTCTGTCTCAAATTCTGCCTCAAATTCTGCATCCTCCGAAATAGAGTGATTTGATAATCCCTGGGTATAAATTTAGCTTTCATCTTCGCAACCATTCTATCCCATCTTTTAATTTTCTGCTTGCCTTTGCAGCGTCTCTCAGCCTGTAGTTCATCCCACCATAGTGCTTCATGCCCTTTAAGTCTAGTAACGACATGTTTGACCTTCTTGTCTTCCTCGACATCCTCATAGTCGAAGTATTTATCTAGAGCTCTAATCCAGTTTAGAAGCTCTTCAACATCCAGGTTTCCCTCATACACTGGAATGTCCATTTTTTCTCTGGCACCTATCCTTGCAACAGCCCTGAATAGGCGTTCATCTGCAACATCTTTGACTGCAACTTCTTCTCCTTCGTGTCCAACTTCATTTTCACTTTCAGCTTTGCTAATATCCCCAATGTCAATTGTGCACTTTTTTGCTGTCTCCATAGCATCAAGTCTGGCACGTAACTCACGCATTTCTCTTTCCCTTGCTGGATCAAGCACTGGCATTGGCCTATCTCTTATTCTTGGTGGCATGGTTGTAAAATGTTCCTCTTTTCTCTGCTACAGAAAGAAAAGAACTTGTTCTGCAGCTTTGATACCACAATTGGTGCATATCAGACTACTCCTTTTCCTCTAGTTCCTTCTTCCTGAAATATACAGAAATAATCAGGCTTTGATACCAAACTTGGCACAGACCCATGACCCTCAGGCCAAGATCCATGCAAGATCATTCTAAATCTTCCCCTAAGTCAAATTGACTCTTCGATTCCTCCTCAGGGAAACCCACACACACACAACAATTTTTTCCATAGGTCCTTATAGGTATGCCTACATGATCAAACACTAGGCATCAACCCAAATCTCCTGGGCAACAATATGATCATGCCTTTTTTTGAATCGGGACTTCAGGTTTCATGGTTTCATGATTTATGTTGTCGAGTTTCCAGCTCTTCAACCCACCGAAACCCAAAATGTCGAAAAGATGAAATATTTGGCTACGTACTCCTCCACAGTTGTATCGTGTTTCATGACTTCGGGAATTCCAGATCAAAGAACCCCGACCTCTTGTCTTCGAAAATACCAAAATATCGAACCCGGATGTAAGACTCTCGGCTCTTCAACCTCCAAAACTCTGAAACGGTCAATGAGGATTGACTCCCCTATTGATGAAAGCACGCTACCTGTCTTCCCACTGTATTATGTCTCCCATGTGAATTCTTGCCACCTGTCCACTCAAGCTTTTTGGCTTTCAGAACTTGAACTACCCTTCAACATTTCTTCCTCTATCACTTCAAAACCCTCAACTCCAAAATGACACCTTCCATGGGATCAACGGCTATAATCCCTCGTTCAATTTGATGATCCATGTTATTTCAGAATTCTGGGTATCAGGAGTTCAAAACTCTAGATCCCAAAAGGCTACCTCCTCTGCTTCCCGACACCCGAAGTGTCGAAATCCCGAAATTACGCACCAAAACCCTGTCACAACTTGTGACTTTAGGATTTTCTCTCCACTATGCCCTGACTCCTCATCGTCAGGAACCCCGAAATGCTGAACTCTGAAATTATGAAGTACCTAAAATTCTACGCCTCGCCTTTACACATGATAATCTATTTCATGATTCATAATTTCGAGTAACCAAGGGATTTGGCTTGCACTCCGGACTTACAAACCCCGATTTTTTGAAATGATCTTGACAGATCGACAATTACAAATCAACGATCGATGTTGAATATTGAAACCAACGTAATGGGTTTGTCCAACCCTTATCCACCCTGCAACTTGTCTGGGTCATATGGTCCTCGCAACTTCGTGAGTTCTCCTTAGAGAATTATTTTGGGAAACAATAATTCATTGTCAACTTCATTGTATACTTGTCATTAATGGAAAGTACAACAATGATGATGGCTTGAGTATAGGTACAATGTGCCAAGAGGGCACCAAAATTATTTTGGGGAGACGCAGCAGAGCAAGTTCGTGAAGACTAGAAGAGATAGTACAGAGGTGCACACAGAGTGCAGAGTGTGCTTGTCATTGATGGCAAGATCAGAGTGTGCCTTGATGGAAAAACAGGAACAATGTAAGCTCAGTAGGATTAGCGCAGAGTCACATGCAGTCGTAGTTGTTCACCAGGGACGAGGTTAACTCATTGCCAAATCTCAAGAAAGATAACGTACTCAGGATCTCAGGCGGATCAAAGGTCGAGGCCTTTGACACCTAGAAATTCTTCCAAGTCAGGAGGATGTGTAAGCTCAGGAGGAGAAGTGACAGTGATCATTGGATCCCATTCAGAATTCTCGATGACCATTAGATTTGAACTCAGATAGGATGAGCATGCAGATGGAGGACAGATCTCGGGCGTTAGATCCAAGCTCGGGGTCCGACCATCGTTGGTTCTAGGAGAACCTGCATGTTCTTTAAAGTGCAAGGTGAAGCGAGCTTACAAAATTACAAAAGAAGGAGGACCGTCCATCTTCGGGCAGGACACGTGGTCACAGATCAACATTTTGCTAACCAAGAAGTCAAAGGAAGGAAGTGCTCTCTCCTTCCAAATCGTGAAATGATCTGAGCTGTTGGATTGAGAATTGAATGGGGGCGGACGCATGGAGAATGATCACAACACCACAAAGACTCCATTTCGAAGTTTTGCAGACCGAGAAATCAAATATAAAAGGAACATTAACCTTTGAAGTAGTGAACCCCAAAATCCTAAAAGGCGAAATATCAGAGCATGTCAAAGACTCGATTTCTGAGTTCCAGATACCGAGAGTTGGAATAGTCAAGAGTCGAGACTCTTCATCAAAGGAATCCCGAGGTTGTGAAATATGGAATCCTGAAATCCGAAAAGAGGCACATCAACAAGAGTTTTGCAGACCGGGAAATAACTCCATTTCAGAGTCCCAGAGACCGGGAGTTGAAGTGTCAAAAAACTTCACCACAGGAGTGCCAAAATGTAGAAACTGTGAAATGCGAAACACCGAAATCTCGAAATAGGCACATAAACAAAGAGTTTCGCAGACCGGGAAATAACTCCATTTCGGAGTTTCGGATACCAGGAGTTGGAAGAGTCAAGACTCTTCATCATCAGGGGTCCCAGAATCGTGAAATGCGAAACGTCGAAATCCTGGAAGAAGGAGGACAATTTTGGATACCGGGAGTTGGAGATGTCAACGACTCTCACAACAGGAAGCCCAAAGTTGCGAAGTGCAGAAAACCAAAAAGTTGATCTGACTCCATTTAGGAGTTTCGCAGACAGGGAGGTGGAGGTGTTGAGAACTTTCACATCAAGAATGTCAAAATCGCGATATGTGAAAGTGTGAAGTGATCTGGGCTGACAGATCTAAGAGGTGAATGTGGCAAACCATGTCAGAAAGGATAGATGGAAGACTATGACACATGGAACGATCGGACAACGACAAGTGTCAAGTTGTTTTGTCATTTTAGGCCACTGGAATTCACAATTCTAAGTGACACATGGCAGCCACTCGGGTCATGACATGTCATCAAGTGACGCAAGATTGACCTCACTCCGGGAGTTTTTTCTTTGGGAGTTTTAACTCCATCACTCCCCCAAAGTCCTGAAGGATGAAGTCTCAGGGCATAGGATAGCCATCCGATCACCACGGATTGTGGACCATTGATCTGGAGATCGAAGAGCTATAGAGAAGAGATCAAACCGGTAAGATCCATTTCGGAGTTTCGGGGACCGCGACATGGAGCATCAAGAAACTCTACCATAGGAATGCCAAAATCCTAAAATGTCGAAATGCAAATTAAATGCAAGATGCCACAGATCCAATCCAAAGGTGTAGGTGAATTTAAGTATGATCGGAGGGCTACTATTGCACTTCATATTGTAACTACCAAAAACAACTGATAGCTTTTTCCAGAGGAATCAAACAGGATTTAGTGTGATTGCCAGAGAAGGTGAAGAGGCTCGAGGCATATTCCAATGAAATGGAGATTATTCTTAGAGGTGATTGACAGATGGAAGAGTGTTGAATCCTATAACTACAACAGAGAGGATCATCTCGACTTTGATAGAGAAGACGAAGAGTCTCAACTGCCAGAGAGGCTAAGGAATCTCAACATAACACCCAGTCATGATGAACACATGGGTTTAACTGCTAGAGAAGATGAAGACTTTTTATGATGATCAGGTGGAGAACTCAACATGGAGAGAGCATGAAGAAGCATGGCTAGAGAGCATGCACAAGAAGCACAGAGACTATAATTATGCAGAACAAAGAAGAGATGAGGGTTTTTGTTGTTGAGGGTGATCAAGGAGTGTAGGAGGAGGAGTGTGCACCAATAGAAACATGGAGAAGAGGAATGGTGCATTGAAGGGACATGGCACAGAGAGCATAAAAGGAAAAAGAATAGGAAGAGAAAGGACTGTGCAGAAGACACTGATGCAGACAGAGAAGTGCAGTGGAGCAGAACAATGATGATATCAGTAATCCATTGAAGAACTTTATATTACTGCTATAAGTCTTAATAGCAAGGATTTATATTTTAGGGTAGTAGGGAGGTGTTAGAGAGGACTGTTGTCCTCAAAGGTTCAAGTGGGTTCTTGAACATAGGGAGTTGTAGCTTCCATCTGGTTGTAGCTAGAGAAACCAGGGTGGCAGGGTGGTGCAAGGGAGAACTGTTGTTCTCTATTATACAGTTTGGTGCCTATGTGACTGGAAGTTGGTGCTTCCATCTAGTTGGTGCTAGAGAACTCAGGGAGTTGGTGCTTCCTTCTAGTGGGTGCTAGAGAAACCAGGGAATTGGAGCTTCCTTTTAGTAGGTGCTAGAGAAAATAGAGAGTTGGTGCTCTCAGCAAGTTGCTACTTGCTAAACAGAGGTTGTAGCCTCATTATGAGTTGGTGCTCATATGTGTGATAATGTAAAGAATGTAAAGATTACTTATCATATAAAGAAGAAGAGGTTTTTACCCTGTATGGGTTTCCTCAAGAAATATCTGTCTCTGTGTATCTCATATGTGTGACTAATGTTGAATGTTCTATTGCTTACTTCCCTTCATTATTGTGACTGTCATTAAATGTTGTGTAAAGAGTTTAAAATAAGCACAATTGTTTAAGCACAGTAACAACTGATTCACCTCCCCCTCTTAGTTTTCCAACAGTAGGCAATAATTTTCATTTTAAAATCATTGTGTGTGGCGAGGGGAAAAAACACATGAAGCAACTCAGAGCACCGTTGAGGATGAATTTGGAGTTAACTTAGAGGAAACACGATTTGTCTAAGTGGTGTGAATCTAGGGCACTGCGTAGCGAATCCTAGGTTTGAAATTACATTTTGATTCAGAAAAAAATATATATGAATAAAGAATACAGGAAGTACATAGGCAAAGAAAGGAAACAATACATCCAACTGCTACAATTAGAATCTTTTCATCAAATCTTTAGGACTTTTTCATTAAATTTTGATCGAGCTCAAAACTACATTCAATATTCATTGTCTACACTAGCTTTTCCAACCAAACTATCTTACATTGAAAGGAAAAAATATATAGGCTAGGGTACCACTTAGGATTTCTTTCTCTCTAACTACTATTCCTAGAAATTAGGCAACTAACAATTCTCTTGTTACATGACTCTTTGTATGGCACTTTTCAGTAATAGAAACCAACTGTATTCGATCACATGGTAACCACTTGTCTTTCCATGGCGGTTCGGTTATTAGTGAGATATTGTCACGGGGAGAGTGATGTGTTGATGTCTTCCTTTGACAGGGTATCTGAATGATCAAGTGCTTTGTCAGACTCCCACCATCTATTGTAACGACATTGATTTTTGTCGCGTGATAATTTTCTAGAGTGTGTACGTGGAGAGTGACTGCGACCTGTCACAGTCATTACCAAAATGACAACATCATTTGAAATGTGATGCCCTTTCCAAAAATTTTAAAATCTGCGCCACGTTTTAGAATACAAGAATGAACTTGGTTAATCATTCTTGTTTTGCACACTGGCAAGAGCCGTACGGACTTTCTCCCTGACTAATTCACATTCTCTAAAATTTTTTACATTCCTTTCTTATGACATCCTCTGTGTTTTGCATAACTGTATGATTGTATCCTGCACTTCCCTGAGCTGTCTCTTGAGGCATGTCACATTTCCCTCACGACCTTGTGAGGATGACACTTCAAGGGTCATTGCTACTAACTATTGTCTTAGTTCCCTATTTTTGTGGTAAATCTCGGTGATAGCGAGCTGCACTTGTTTTGGTTGTTGAGACAACTCACGAACATATATGCCTTCAGCATCTGTTCTCCTCGTCCTGCTCCAAATTTCTCAACTTGTACCTTCGACAAGTTCCAGCCGAATGGCACGCATGAGAAACTCTTCAACAACTAACTTTGTGTGTGGTTCATGATGGACTTGGTCTTCCCCAACTTCCTTTTTCTTCCTTGGCCTTCCCCTTCTCCAGGGTATTTACTGTTGGGGGGACAGGGCTTCCAATGTCCTTCCTTCCTGCACAACCTTTCCCACTCTAGCCCCTGCGTGGTATGATATTAGAAATCTAATTTGATGCGAATGTACTTTGTCGAACCTCCCCTCACAAGTAAAATATTTCCTAATTACTCCAAGGAATTTCTGAAAAGGTTCCTACAAATATCTACTCAGAACGCCCATATCGACCTTCCCACCTAAACATTCTCACTTTATGAAGTATTCATAGCACCACACATCTAATGATATGCCTTTGAACCACCTTTTTCCGCACACAGGGATCTTTGTCGCAGTCAACAAAGTTTATTTTGTTACCTGGATAGTGACACCCGCAATCACCACGTGGAAACTGTCGAAACTAAGTGTGAACTACTAAGATAGCCTCATATTAAATCCTTTGATTTTTCTACAAAAGGCCATGCACCCGAACTGTTCGAAGGATGCTCTGACCTCTAGATATTCATTGATCAATGTCATGTTTTAGGGCTCGGGCCCAGCACTTCTACCACTTCACGCGCCCTTCCTTATATTTTGGGAGGTTTTCATGGTGCAACGCGTATTTGTCCCGCACGTGGTGGATTTGGCATGTGTCAGAGGTGACAATCTTGATCAACTTGGGCTCGTGAGAAGGACTATAAACAATTCATGAGATTGGCTGGTGAACAAAATGCATGTAGTAAAGCCAGAATTTAGAACAGAGCGGGCGGGAGGTGGAATCGTGCCAGAGAACACTGAATTCATTGCAACTGTATGTTTTGAACGGAACTGGAGATTTACCGTAGCACATATGCGTGATGATTACACTTTAGGGCATGTGAAGTACAACTGATAAGGGCTGCAGAGCATATGTGATATGAGCACTGTGATTTTTCATTCTTCCATCCTTCATAATGAGTCGAGGATGTTCATTTCACTTGTTGATGCGACTTCTATTTAACAACTCACCTCGAGCCTCGACATGTAAAGACTTAGTTTCTGACAGGACCCAACCCTTGGGAACGGACTCGTACCATTTACACATATTTTGACTCTGAAATCCCTTCCCGACTCCAAGGGACAACCGACCATTTGCTGACTTCAATGACTTTGTTGTTTAGTACCTAAAATCACATGCTTTGACACACGTTCCATGACTCGACTAAGATCGAATCTTACTAAAAAAGAAAAATGGCAACGCTAACAGCTGGCTCCAATGGGGATGCTATCCTCCCAGTGAGGTAGCAAAGAAAAATAGACCAGGTGCCTGACCATTAGGCCTTATCTAACTTTCAGATACTGAAAAACTAAAAAAAAAACACAACCTAAAATTATTGACACAGTTTCTAACAGACTCAACATAAACTCAGGGCCTTCTCTTTGGGCTTTAATTTTCTGCTGACAGATTGACTCGAAAACGCCTATCTTGAAAACAAAATAAAATGACTATTTACAACAACATGTGACTTAAACAAAATTTATTGCACCATATAGTGTTTGAGGAACCTGTCATCTACAAGACCCCAAGCAACACATTCTCCATTAATCTATTCTAGAAAATAAGCATTGTTCTCGCGATATGCACTGATTCTGAATGGACCCGTCCAAAGATGATCATAATTTCTGTGCTTTCCTTTATCTTCGTTCCTCACGTCCCATTTCAACACCAAGTCCCCCATTTGAAATTCCTCCTTCTTAGAATGCATATGGACGGTTTTCTTCATCCTTTCCTGGTGGAGTTGTGATCGATTGTACACCTTCTCCCTCATCTGTTGTGTGTGAATCAACTTATTTGTCCTCCTCTGTGTGTCATCTGGCTCAACTTCCTTATGTGAAACCCCAGTGAGGTGGGGAAAACTGCATTTGTGCCATAAATGATATGGAATGGAGAGGTTGATATGGACTTCTTGGTAGTGACCTTGTTCACCCATAGCACATAAATAATATTTTTGTGCCAGGCCTTCTTGTTGTCTTGCAGGAGTCTTTTGATGATCCTGGTCAAACTTTTATTTGACAATTATGCTAACCCATTTCCCTATGGGTAATACACTGTAGAATGTCCCAGGTTTATATTGTGATCCAGACAAAACTTCTCCATCTTCTTGGACTTGAATGCGACCACATTATCTGTTATGATCTTGATAGGGCATCTGAATCTCGACATGATGTTTGTCTCCAGAAATTGAATGATGATTTTGTTAGTAGCCTCCTTCGTTGGAATCGCTTCTATCCATTTCGTGAAGCAATATGTGGCTATGAGTATCCATCTGTGTTGCAATGAGGATGGAAAATGGATCTCCCCTTTAAATTCCAAGCCCCATTGCATGAAAGGGGCATCGAACGATATCGATTTCAGCGGTAGGGGCTGCAACTTTCTCCTTCCATTGAAAATAAGACACTCGTGGCAACTGAAAAATTCTTTGTATACATCTGTGAAGATGCTAGGCCAATAGTAACCTTCTCTTAGGATTTTATTTGTCGTGGTTTTCCAGTAGTGATGTCCTCTGCAGTCACCTTTGTGGAATTCCTCGATAGCTTGTTTCGCGTTGTTTTCTAGCAAACAACTCAACAATATCCCTCCAGGATCTTTCCAATACACTGAGTTATCCAAGACGTAGAACTTAACAACTTTGAGATTTAAGAATCTAGCCTTGGTCTTAATTAAAATCATAGGGGCTTGTAGATTCCTCAACACATAGATGATGTTTGTATACCACGGTGAATCAATGAACCTTTGAGACACATGCGCAATTGTTTCTTCGTGAGGATTCTTTGATAGATCGACGATGAAGTTGATTCCCAAAACGTTGCAGTTCAACTACACCATCATGTTTGCAAGGCTCTGACCCTTAATCAGCTTCGTGCGCTTGATTTTGAGGTTGTATTCTAGCATGGTCGCTATCCACTTACCTCTTCTTCCCTCAGGCTTAGGCTGATTCAGGATATCCTTAACTGAGTTGTTGGGCATGTAAGCGATAATGTGGGAGTGTAGTATGTATGTTTTGAAATCCTTTATGGATTTTACTAAGGCGTATGCTTATTTCTCCATAATGTCATACTTCAGTGGGGAATCCCTCAGTGTGCAGTTGAAATAATCTATAGGCTTCTCAATTTTTTGATTGTATTTCTCTAACAACACGCCAGCAATCATATGCTCCGACATGAACGAGAACAATATGAAATCCTTCGTGAAGTCTGGGCTAGATAACACGAGGGCCTTATTTAGCGCTATCTTGATATATTCAAATTATTTCCTGGCTTCGAGGTTCCATTTGATCTCGTTCCCCTTTCTAAGCATACAGGTGATATGTTTTATAATTTCTGCCAGATTCAGGATGAATCTCCTCAAGAAATTTACCTTCCCCGGGAAATATTGCACCTCCTTTTTGCTGTGCGGAGTACTGATTTTCAGGATTCTTTCAACCCTATTGGGGTCTATCTTTATACCCTCTTTCTAGATTATGTTCCCCAACATATTCCCTTATTGCATCCCAAAATGTGAATTTTTTGGATTCAATGATATGTCGAATTTATTGCATTTCTGGAAGACCTTCTTCAGATGCTTGAGGTGTTGTTCGTCAGATTCAGAGTACATTGTGATGTCATCCAAATAATTCACGATAAAATTGTCCTTTTCATCAGCAAATGATATGTCCATTTCCATTTGTAAGGTAGCTACGACATTCATTAGGCTAAAAGGCATCTTAGAATACATGAGCATTCCCCATGGTGTCGTAAAATCCGACTCCTCAATGAATTCACTGACCAAATTGATTTGGTGTCCTTCCACTAAACTTAACTTCTGTGCAATGATTCAACTCCCCGTCTTCCTTTGAATACTTAAAAGGTGTTGATCCTCCTGAGCTTTCTATTGCAACCTCAAGTCTCGAAAGGACTCCTGCACACACTATTTGCGACAATCTTTCAAATACTTCTTTGTATTTGATTCTTCAACTCTATGCACTCTCGGCAACAACAATCTTTCACTCTTCAACCTTAGTTGATAAATTCTAAGGTTTCAGCTAGCCTGTGCACACCTTGCATGTATTTTGTGCTTCACCCACACTTCTGCTAGAATGAGAACAATGGTATCCCTCCTGAGCTTTCTGAGATAGACTCAGAACCCTTGTCAATGCACACCTTGTGAACGTTTCACTGCACTCCTTGCAGGAACTTCTCTTAGGAAGAGAAACAATTGAAACTCATTCTCTTTCTCTCAGACTTCATATATTCAACATGAAATCATTCATTCAACACAGAATAACAACAAAGGCATAACAGAGAGAATAAAACAACTGTAAGCATACCATTCAGCATATGTAAACAACAAACATCATAACACCATGAAATCTGAGTCAAAGCTTCATATATTAACTCAAATAATCATGTACATGGGTTCTTCTCTACAAGTCTCTGCTACATCTCTCTTATTCTTCTTTTTCCAATGATACAACACTAACATGATACAAAGGCGAGGGTGTCTATATCCGTTTTCCCTCCTACTCTCTAGACTATCTAATCTGTAATTCAAAGCTACCTACTTTCATTAACTACACATAAATGTCTCTACATACTACAGATGAGAGAAACGCTCAAGGTATGTTCACAATATCTTGACATAAATGTAAGTACGCTCCCCTCTAGCTATCACATTAATGTCTGCTTCATTAATTTTACAAAAATATTTCAAAACGTGTAAAATGTGTGTTGCGCTCCTCCAGCTATATTTCACCTTCATGCTCGCTTGGCTGGCTGCTTACGATGCTCCTGCATCAAAATGAAGTCTCACCCGAGGTAGAGGAAGGGGTAGTTGCAGGACTCTAGTGTATGCAACCTTAGCTGGGACACATATACGTGATTGTAATGCTTAACAGAGAACTTAGCACCAACAATTCATCAATATTTAACCACTGTCTACTTCACAGATAAAACAAAGTATCACAGTATTCATTCATATCTAAAGTATCTAAGAAATCAACATAAGGAGATATATTAGATCTAGCATATTCAAACACTAAGAACATTCACATAAGTCAGATCTAACATCCATATACATCATTAGCACAAAGTATAAATAGATCTATCTATCTATATCAAATCACTTAGCAAGAAAGACATAAACACATCAACACATCACACAGAGCATAACACAACTTGTACGTGGTTCACCTCCACCCTGGGGCTACGTCCACCAACTCTTCATCTTCTTTATTAGCTTCTTCAATCAGTTACATGCACAGATCCACAAAAAACCTACTTCGCATAGGACAAGAGATCTACGCACCTCGCTAGATCCTCCTTCTTTGCATTACAACACAAAGCCTTCCACCATCTGCTACAACCACTTGCACTTAGCTCTGCAAGCCTCTCATAGTATGCACAAAGCATCTATAATCCACACTTTCACTTAGCACACTAACAACTTCTCTCCCTCATTACATCTCCTATACATCTATTTATACATTACAAAATAGGTCTGAACATGGGTAAACCCATGGGATGATATCCCATACCCATTACATAATCCCAAATCTCAAAAAGGACCCAAAAAAGGGCCGATATCTCGTGATCTCTTCTTCTTCTTGCGCTCCACCTTCGAATGAATGTCAAAGTCCCAAAATAGGTCAACTTGATGAAGGATCTCCCAAAACTTGGTCAAGGGCCAACAGGCCCCCAACACTCACTTCTGACTTGTCTCGAGTCACTCTGATATGGGTAGTTCTGCTTCAAAATCCTTGAGCTTGGCTCGAGATGCTTTGACTTGTTTTTGTGCTATGGCCTCCTATTCAACGAACTCTTGGATGACTATGTTATTGATGGGTCCCTCCAGGCACTGTTCAGTTGTAGTGACAACCCGATCCAATTCTTCTCCTCGACCTTCGACCTCTGTGAACAATTGGTAGGCCTTATCTTGTAGAGTTGGAATCTCTGAGTTAATTTCATAACTCTACTCTAGATAGTATGGATCTGTTGTTGGGCAGTGCACTGCTCTTGAGATCACTTCATTATTTCCACATCTAACAGGGGCTTCAATTGTGCCTGTATTGTTTTGGCTTGATACTTCGCCTCTTGGAGCTATGACTCTAGTGCCTTCAGTTCTGGATTCTCAGTGAGTTTCTTGTAGTTCTGGGCACTGTGATCAGTGAGTGTCTTACATTCCATAGCAAGGGATTTTATTCTCTCAACTGCGCTTTGAGCAGTTGCTTCTCTTTGATCCCATACATCATGTGGAGTCTTAGGCACTGCGTGGAGCTCTAACTATGGTATGCATTGTTTTAGCTGTTGGATAGCTTCTGTGAGCTACTCTACTTGCTGCCTAAATTGATCCTCTATATTTATTTCTATGACTGTCACAAAATTGAAGTTCTCTGCTAACCAATTCTTTCACTTCGAGTTGCTCCGCGAGAAAATGTTTTGTTCCTTGCTGCATCTGTTCTTTTTCTTCATCGAACTTCACTTGGATAGAAATATTTTCCTATTCTAAAGCTCGACGTTGTTTTACAAGTACTCCATGTACTTTCATCAAATCCTAGGTAGCTTGTTTTGTTTCCTCTTATGCTTGTTGAAGGCGAGCTTCAACTATCTCAGCTAGTCGATGGAGTTGGGCTGGTTCATCTCCCAACTCTGGTTCTCCCAATGGAAGGGGCGTAGTGGAGATTGTGCGACTAGAATGAAGAGCCTACGGTACCCCTCAGAGTTTGACTTCAATTCTCTCGTACATTTCTTCCTGCTTGGCTTCTTGTTTCTCTACTATTTGCAGTGAAGCATCATTCAGGGATGCTATAATGAAGTCAACATCATCAGTGGTGAGGACAGTCTGCATCTTGGTCATGATGGTCATATCAGGTGAATACCACAAGGTATCAAACTTTGCAGCAAGCGGTTTGAACGACTCTATGTTTGGGAAGGTCGCACCTTCCAGAATCTCCCAGGAAAAAAATGCAATGAGGATCAGGAGCCATCTGGAATGAAATTCATAACCCTGATCTTGTGCTTCTCAATAGTCTAGATCCAACTGGTTAACTAGGTACTTCGCCTAGTTCATCTGTAGGCCTTCCATGCACTTCCTTATGAGGTCAACGACAAAGTCGATGACTTGCGTAGGTTGGTTCTTTCATACTAACTTTCTAGCTATCAATTGGCATGCTAGGCACACCACACCACTTTGTATGGAAGCTACCTTGTAGCCTCTTATTCCCTTCTCAATGTTGACATATGTACCCTTGATCTTCTGTGTTAGCGTGCGGTCTACAACTTTTCCTGGATAAAACTCCTGTGGGTCGGATCCTTCCATACTCAGGCCTATGATCCTATTGATCAGTGTTTGGTCAACTGTAATGTGGTTGTCTAGCCATAAGTAACCACCCTAGTCATAGGATATCAACAGCTTGACACAAGCGTTGAATTCCTGGAGTCTTCCGAAGTGTGAGATCTTCATGACATTTAGCAGGGTGGATTGCGTGAGGTCCATAGTCCACTACTGAGGGATGATATTCAAGTTGTTCTCTTTTGTTCTAGTTAGGTACTTGTATGGGGCGAGAATACCATATACCTTGCGATCTCTGAGGTTGAAGTCACTAAACTTCATTGTTGCAATCTCGTCCTGGTTTGTTCGAAATACGCATATCCCCTTCGGGAGGTACAAAGTAACTATGGTGTATTCAAAATATCTTGGTACACTATTATGATTCATCGCGCTGATAAGACGTGGTATGTAATCGGGAAATATGGTCAGAATCAGCTTCGCATTGGCTATGTCATCTTTATACTTGGTTCTCTTTTCCGTTGATGGACGGGATGGTCTGACTCCATGAGAAATCGATGGAGAGGCTTTCACCATCCTTGTCAATGAAGCTTGTACACCTGTAAACATCGACATGACTCTTTCAGTCAAGAGGTCGATCATAACTTCTTCGACAAATTTCTCTACAGCGTTGAAATCATCAGACATACATGCTCGGGTTTGGAAATCTTGGGTTCAAAGGGTAACTTAGACACTGTAATGGGATAGAAGTCAATAGTGTAATGATCACTGTGTAAAATCAATGAGTCTACGAGCTCATATTCACAGTTAACAAAATTGTTCTCGATGCATGGTGCGACGGGATAAATAGATAACTTAGCAATCGATCTCTTGCAACGGGCGAGGAGCCTTCATTAACTCAGTTATGTCTATTGTGGCACGGTCTTAACGGTCTGGTGGTGAGTTGTATGACCATAAATTCCTTTATTCCCATTCGGGGCATCGTTCTAATGGTTATACTATTCCCAATGACTATATTTCTTCACCACGATGAAGTGCCATGTGACGTTGCTCTGATATCCCGATGAAGTTCCAATTTTTCAAATTTTCCTTCTACAAAGTTCCCTCTGGAACCTTTTGTAAATTTTTGATCTTAGCTCTCTTCTTACTTAGCTTTCTAGCCTTTTTCCCAGTGAGTTTCGTCTCGGTATTCCTTTTTTCATTCTGATTCTTATCTTATTTCGACATAGTTACTTTGCACTGTTGAGATTCTTTCCTGAGATTCAAGGATAATACTTCTTCTCTATCTAGGGTAGGTACTTCATTCTTTTGTGGGTCTTCTAGTGTTCTTCTCACTTTGACATCCAAGTCGTTGGTGTTAAATAGCTTCGATCTGTTCTTCTGTTCTTCAATCAAGTGTGTAATCTTTCTAGTCATAAAATATTTTAACTCTTGCTTCTTCTGCTCTAGAACTTCTTTTTATATGAAGATCATCGATAAGATGATATGTCAGTGGTCATTCAAGGTTTCTTTCATCTGTAGCAATATTTTATCTGATTCTTTCTGGGTTCTTCCATAATATTAGTTTCTAGATCTACTTTCGGGTTTTCTTGTCTCATGTTCATTCCTTCAATCTTAGCAATCATTCTAGGTCAATCCAGTACTTCATGATCCATAGCTTTGCAACAAATATAGCTAGATCTTCTACCAGGACATTCCTTAGCAATTTGTCTCGGTCTTCTTCAACTGTAACAAAGGGTTAATCCTCTCTTTCTTTTAAATGATCCCCAGCCTTTCCTGTACTGCGCACTAGGATCATGGTAGCTAACCTACAAATTTTTTTTTCTAGGATCCTCCATCCATTTTTTAGTCCAAACATTCTCTCTATGCATAGGTATAACATATCTTTCATTATTCTTATCAGATCTATTCATATCAAATCTTATTTCATCTATCAGTGCCTTAGATTTCAAGCTAGGACAAATCTTATCAAACATACCTAGATCCATCCTTTAGAAACAAAAATTTGCACTTATCTTACTTCTAAAGAGCACAAAGCTTCCAGATATAAAATGTTTCACTATTCTTACCTTTATCAGAGCACAAAGCATTCATATCTTACCTCTTTTCTTCAGATCAGACTTCTTTTCTTTAGCACAAAGCTTCACAATCTAAGTAGAGTACTGCGCGCTAGAGCGACAGATCTATGCACAGATATTTCACAACTTCAGGTTGGATCTTTGCACAAATATTATTCTTTCTCAGTTCCCAGCAATCATAGCTTCAAGTCTCGGCAATGGAACTATTTGTTGGCATAGGGGCATACCCAATCTTCAACTCTACAACAATGCACCAACAAAACCCTAAATGCCGACCCTTTCGGCAACACCTACGAAGCAGATGAAGTCTCACCCGAGGTAGAGGTAGGGGTGGTTGTAGGACTCCATTGTCTGCAACCTTAGCTGGGACACAAATATGTGATTGTAATTCTTAACATATCACTTAGCATCGACAGTTCATCAATATTTAACATTCTACTTCACAGATAAAATAGAGCATTGCAATATTCATTCAGATCTAAAGTATCTAAGCAATCAACATAAAGAGATAAATTAGATCTAGCAGATTCAAACACTAAGAACATGCATATAAGTTAGATCTGACATCCATATGCATCGTTAGCATAAAGCATAAACAAATTTATCTATCTATATCAAAGAAATTAGCAAGTAAAGACATAAACACATGAGGACATCGCACAGAGCATAACACAACATGTACGTGGTTCACCCCCACCCTGGGGCTACGTCCACCAACTCTTTGTATTATTTATTAGCTTCTTCAATAAGTTACATGCACAGAGCCACAAAAACCCTACTTCGCAAAGGACAGGAGATCTACGCACCTCGCTAGATCCTCCTTCCTTGTGTTACAGCACAAATCCTTCCACCATCTGCTACAACCACTTGCACTTAGATATACAAGCCTCTCACAGTATGCACAAAGAATCTATAATCTACACTTTAACTTATCACACTAACAACTTATCTCCCTCATTACATCACCCAGACATCTATTTATACATTACAAAATAGGCCTAAACATGGGTAAACCCATGGGCCGACATCCCATACCCATTACGTAATCCCAAATCCAAAAAAGGACCCAGAAAGGGGTTGAGATCTCGTGATCTCTGCTTCATCTTGCGCTCCACCTTCGACCGGTTGTCGAAGTCCCAAAATAGGACAACTTGACTAAGGATCTCCCAAAACTTGGTCAAGAGCCAACATAACGTGGTCGTGGCTAATATACCCCCTAAGTTTGGCATGCTGTTATCTAGATCGTGGGCTGTAAATGGACATGTACGCTACCATTCCTATCTTTGGCCAGGAGAGACGGCTATACACAAAAGTACTACTGAAGTACATGATAAGAAGTAATATGCAACCAAATGACTATCCTATATACTATGTTGACACTGAGGTTGGCTCCTCCATATTCTACAATGACCTGATCTTTGAAAAGGAAGAGCTGAAAACCATCATGATCGTCGATGATAAAGCCATGTGAAGAGAAACAGAGTGTGCCGACCCAAGGAACCACGTGGAGAACTAGATATGGAACATGAGTTTCAATAGCGATGTCAGAAAATAAGTGGTAGGGGCCGATGTATGGATAAGTCCTCCCAAGGTGGGCACACAAATCTACTCATACAAGCTCACTTTCGACTCCACAAATAACATGGATGTGTATGAGGCATTGATTTTGGGCATGAAGGTTTTGAAAGAATTGGGTGCAAAGAGGATAATAGTGCATGGGGACTCTAAGCTAGTTATAAACCAAGTGAAAGGCATATATCAATCCAAACACCCTAGGCTAAGAGCGTACAAGAACCTAGCACTGGACATCCTTGAAGAATTCTCGGAGTATAAACTATCGACGATCCTGAAGGGGAAGAATCAGATCACTGATGCATTGGCCACCTCGACCTCGGTCTTTAAAATTCCCATTTTTCCCAATAGAAAATACGAGATTGAATTTAAACATAGGCTGACAGTGCCTAATAATATCAAATATTGGTAGGTGTTTGAGGACGACAAACAGGTGGAGAGATTTCTCCTAATCAACAACTAGTTCACTAACATAAACATTGATGACGAGTGATGCTGTGATAAAGATGAGAGCGTAGATGCACGCAGTAATGACAACCCTTTCCAGAACTAGATAGCGGGAAGGGACATAGTACAACTAAAAAATAATATCATCCCAAAGGGGCTAGTTCCATTGGAAAATCTTTTTGATGAAAACGATGTGGCTAGAAATCCCAATATCACTACAAATGATGAGGATGTAGAATATTGCAACATCAGGACTCTGGAGAACCCAAAAATAATCAAATTGTCAAAAACACTTATTTTGGAGGTCAAACAAGACTACATCAAGCTCATGAAGGATTTCCCCGATGTTTTCGCTTGGAGTTATGATGACTTGAAGGTTTATGACACTAAAGTGATTCGGCATGTCATTCCTCTCAAAGAAGACCAAAGGCCTTTCAAACAAAAGATGAGACTGATAAATCCCCTAGTGCTGCTGCTAATAAAAATGGAGGTAAAGAAACTGTTCGAAGATAAAATTATCGTTTGTTTGAGGCTTTCAAAATGGGTTTCCAACTTGGTGCATGTAAGAAAAAAGAGTGGAAAAATAAGATTGTGTGTGGATTTTTGAAACTTGAATAAAGTGTCCCAGAAGGACAACTACCTACTCCCTAAAATGGATTATATTCTTTAAAATCTAGTGGGGTCCTAGGAGATGTCCATGCTGGACGGTTTTGATGGAAACAAAGGCACCCGAACCTGTTATTTTCTCCCCCTTTGACATCAATGTCAAAGAAAACATGCTCCCCCTGAGCTGTTGCAGTATTTTTCGGAGGTATCAGATATTCAATCAATACAAACTTCCCCTAATAGGATGGACTCTCTTAGGTGTGAGACGGGATGACACCCAACTTCTGATTCTTGGACCTGTTCATCTTCAGCTTCCACTGTATCCTCTATAGAATACTCAATATTGCTCACCTCTCTTACTAGGACTCCTTCATCAACCTTTTATTCTCATAACTGGATGACTCCCCCTATCACTGTTCTCTCTCTACTTCTGATGGTTTTCCTCCTTTGTTTCTAAAAGGTTATCTTTTCTTGACAAGGTCTTTCCTCTTGTTATCTCTACAGAATGTCATGTATATAATTTTGTACAACAGAATGTTGCTGCTGCGAATGTTGTTGTCCTACTGAACCACTGCGTAATTGTAGCTCGTACTTTTCAAGAAGCCCTTGGATTTGCCCATTGATTCTCATCAATATCTATTACTTCAATTTCATTTTTCTTCCATCATGCATACAATCCAAAGATTTTATGACCATATTCAATCACAAGAAAAAACCGCTACAACCACTCTCAAACATGCTTTTCTTTTTCACAGATGAAGGATATGTATCAGGTTTCTTAGGAGTACTAACTTCTTCCTTGTTGTATCCAATACCAGATTTGTCATTTGGTGATCTCTGACTATCCAGGAGCTTATCCAGAGCCATGGAGCTATTTAGGAACTTGTTTTGGGTGTTTGACTTCTCAGCCTTCAAAACTTCTGTTTCCGGATTATAACATGATTCTTCTCCTACTTCTTCCATGGGATAAATGTGATCTAAACATTCTTTTATTGTATCTGAATCTTCTTCTTTACTTGCAGGGGAGGATTCAATGTCAAAATTATTGTCTGTCATTATGATTTTAGCCACCACTTGTCCTGAGTTTACGTACTTTATCTTACAGTCTTTGGAATTGACCATTTCTTTACATCTTCTATCACATATTTGATTTACATTGAGCAAATTATGTTTCATCCCATCTATAGGAATATCTTCTGGAGAATCTCCTTTTTCATTACTTAAACTCACCATCCCTTTATCCTTGTTTTTACCTGGTTCATAATTTTCAAGGATCACATTTCTTGTTTTGATTTTGCTTATAAGATGAAGCTTATCCTTGTCTCCATTCATGTTCTTGGAACATCCACTGTCTATATTGTCGGAGGATTTTTGTTTTTGAGTTGAAAGTGCTAGACCATATTTTTCATTATCTTTCCTTTTCCATGTGCTGGCCTTTCTATCTAAGAACTTTATCCTTGGATCTTCTTTGTAATTCTTCAGATGGTAGTTTGCAGCTTTGTGGCCAAAGTTGTGACAATTATAGCATTCAATATCATTGCTCAATAGGTCGAAGTTATTGTTGTAGTGTTGTCTACTCATTGACTGTTTATTATTTCTTGACCTCCTCAGTTGCAAGTCTCTAGACTTAATTTGGAAATTTGCAATCTCTGTCATCTGATGGTTTGTTACTTGTCCGTATCATTCTTTGTTGTGGAAGATATTTATTCCTTGGAAATATTAATAGCTCATGTCTAAGTCTTAAGGAAAAATTTATAGATTTATGACTGTTAGGACCCTATAATGTACCCTTTTGCTCATACTTTTTGCTACCATTACATCCTTTTCCCACTCATATTTAAGCCTACATTATCACCTCAATCTATTTTTTCAAAGGTATATAACGTTTCTTCTCTTTGCTATATGTTTAATTTGTTTTACATGTAATTTTACATTACTTTCATACTTATCCATTAATCAAAAATATATAGTTGCTAAAACAGTTTGAAGACTGCAGTTAATATATCATTGTTGCTTGAAAACCACGTTGCTGAAACAGTCAAACAGTACGCAAATCCCTTTGCTGAAACAGTCTGTGATTTGCGATGCTGAAACACATACAACAGTAACAAGAAGATAATTAAAGGATTTGTTACACTAGACGCAACAGTTGTACCTCAAGCCAGCACCATCACAACCACTGTAACAACATTTTTCTACAGAAGATCAGAACATCCTATTCCAGCATAGAAGATTAGATCAGACTAAGAATAGGATTTGTATGTACACATGTAATTTTATGCTTAATTGTATTAAGAGGATTCTCCTCTTTAAATAGGGGAGAAATCAACATTAGAGGAGGGATTATGGAAGGCTTATCTAGAAAGGAATTACAGAGAAGGAGCGTGTTCACTTTGGATATTGTAACTTGACACATTTGACAAATGAATAAAAGATCATTATGAGCATTTCTTCTTAGTTCCTTTCATTCCTGGGGAATATTGTGAGAAGAAGAGGGCCCACCTTCTTCACAAGATTCACCCATTATTTTTTGTAGTGTCTTAGTATTGTTTTTATTCATACCTTGTTAAAACTCTATTTTGTTGAAAATCTGTTTCCACTGATTGTTACATCGTTTTCATACAATTCATTCTTAGGTAATTGTTAATCATTTTGATTGGTAATTCTGTTTGCAGAATGAGTTTATGAAAGTGTGATATTTAGAGAGAGGTGTTGATGATTCCTTCTTTGGGGAATAGGGTCCTGTTCTCTGTTCAGAATAGTTAGTCTTCTTTGTAGTATGCTGAAAGGTTCCTTTTCCTAGGTTGTTGTTTCTTAATGTAATCCAAGATTCTTATGATAATTATTTTCCTTTGAATCTTAAACTCTGCAATAGATAGATTGATTTTATTGTAATTCGAAGTAAAACTTCAGCCTGTTCAAAGAAAGGTGTGATTAGTGTACTTTTACTACAACTTTAGATTGCTTTTGAGATTGAGCATATACATTGTGTGATTGCCTTTGAAATAAATAGACCTCCATGGGTTGACAATTTATGTAACACTTGATTGTTTTAATTAATAAGCAATTATAGTGATCAACATTTTGGCGTCGTTGTTGGGGAAGGCAATTATAGATTTCAAAAGCATTTACGTTTTTTTTTCTAGATGTACACATTGCACGAGAGGACACAGACCCCCCAAGGAAACTAACCCTACAGGTGGCAGGGCCAGAGGAAGAGTAGGAAGAAAGACGTTTATCGACAAGATTATATCAAAATCTGAATTTGTTGTACCTCAATGACCAAGCTCTCGAAAAACAAAGCCTCAACCCTCCTTTCAAGGGAACTTTGAAACGAAGACAGTTGAAAAACCAACAGACAACATTGAGGATCGAGCAAGTGCAGTAGGGGAACAAATAGAAGAAACCATGGATGGATATAATGAAGAACTGCACCATGAAGAACAGGTGGGTCTTGAAGGAGAGGTAAACGATGGAAACTCTTTTTCTACCTTAGGATTTCCTATTGGTGATTCTCCTAGAAGAGTAGCTCCCATGAAGAATATTACACTTTCAGCTTTACCTAACTTTCATGGTTTATCTTCTGAAGATCCTGATGAATTCTTTTTCGAGTTTGACATATTATGTAGAAGTTATGATTACATTTCCAATGCTAAAAAATTAAAGCTATTTCCAGCAACATTAAAGGGAAATGCATTAATATGGTTTATGAGTCTTGGAGGTCATGTAATCACAACATGGGATCAGATGAAACATAAATTTCTGCACAAATATCAAGACTATTGCCAAACAAGAGAAAAAAGAGAGGAACTATTCAAGATGATACAAAAAGAGGATGAAAATATGGAGGACTTTGTGGAAAGGTTACAGTATAATCTACAAATATCCAGTCACCTCGATGTAAGTAAAGATATTCTTAAAACAATATTATTAAAAGGAGTAAGGGATGACTATCCAGATATGTTGAATATGCTTGGAAAATGGGACATATCTAAAGAATCATATGATGAAATTGTTAACCTCTGTAAGAGATGTTCAAGAGGAGCTGCAAGGAATAGATCAAACAACATGATGGCATCCACCCGAGCACCTACCTCAGCAGGTCCTGCACCTGACCTCCCGGTCTTAAGGATCGTTCAATTTTCTCCCTTGAGTTGGAATGGCTCTTCTGATTCCCACTGGAATCTCCTTCGAAATGGACCCACAGGTCTTTCTGGCACTTTACAGTATTTAGGCCGGTCACTGTTCTCTTCGATGAAAGAAGAATAGAAAACTGGGTTTCGGGGTTTTCAAACTCCCGATTTCTCGACTCTTTGGTTCCTGATTTCTCGACCTCCAATATCTTGATGCGCTCCTTTGTTGCCTTAGCCCCATGCTATGCGTTTATTCCATGCGACCTCCTCTTATATGACCGCTGTCACATTCCTTATCAGGATTCGGGGTTTCGAGTGTTGAAATGTAGTAAATCTCTCGCCCACGGAATCCCCGATCTTCCGACTCACAGATTCCTGATATGACGTCACTAGGACGCCCTTCCACCGTAACCAAAATCAAGGATGGTGAACAATCGCTGAGATCAATGTCTCCATATCTCCCTCGGGGTTTCGTGACTTCAATTGTCAAAATTCTTTGGCCCTTGATTTCCCTGATTTCACGAATGTCGATTTCCCGATCACTTAGATATCGGCCACGCGTCCTCAAGGATGGACAGTTCTCGTATGCTTCGGGGTTTTCACTCTGGAAATTCCCGATTCCCTTGTTACGATGAGACGATGTCAGTTGGGCCCACACGAAGCTCTCCTCTTGTCAGGAAATCGGACTTCACAGTTTCGACTTGCGAGAGAATCCACTCTGACCAACGATTCAACGACTCATGACCCCTAGAGCTTGAACTCCGAACACGGCCATAGCCTCCTTGCTTCTTTGGCAGATCCAACGGATGGTGGGATTTTGCAAATCTTCTCCACAAGATCATAACTGTCGATCTCTTCCTCTTTGATGTTTTCTATGGGTGAACCCAGTATTCCACTGTGAAAACTAGTCCTCCTGCGTGTAACTTTGCATCACCTGTTTAGACACTCCATGACACAGACCCCCTGCACTTCTCTTCGAAGAGCTTGGAAGCCTTGTCCTTCCCGAGCTTCACACAATTCTGAGTCTCCAAGAAGACTCTTGCACGCACCCCTTGCGGAAATCCTCAAACACTTCCAAGTGTTGAGTACCTTCGACTCTGCGCACACCGAAAGCAGCAGTCTTCCAAAGGTTTGCTCAAATTCACAACTGAGACTTTCCTTAGCCTGCACACTTCTTGTACGGCTCCTACAACACAATTTCACTTCTGGGTGAACGAGAACAAGAGTTAAACTATCTGAGCCTTCTGTCAACACACTCCTTGCGGACGACCTCAACTGCACTCCTTGTAGGAATTCTTGCTCAGATAGAGAAACAATTGAAACTCATTCCCTCTTCCTTTCAGACCTTACTTAGAACATGAAATCATATACATATCATATCAAATAAAATGTATAACAAGAAGCAAACATTCATGAGCATATCAATCAACACACATACACAGAGAACAACACAACGCCATGAACTTGAATCAACTTCTTCTATTCATCCAAATAACTGTACATGGGTGTTTCTACACAGCTCTCTGCTTTTCTTCTATGCTCCAATGCTTCTAACTATGTTAAAGTTCACAATGAGGGTGTCTATATCCCATTTCCCTCTTGCGCTCTCAAACAGTCTAATCTAGAATTAAATTTCTATCTACCTGCATTAACTACTATAAATGCCTCCATCTACTTCAGACGAGAGCGGGGCACTCAAGGTCTGATTACATTATACCAAGGTGCCTTCATTAAATGATCTCATTTATATTTGGCGCATCAACTTCAATGGAAAATTCAAAAATTTGGCTGGGTTTGTCCAGCTGTCCTTTGTTTTCCGCGCTGGCTCGTTTGATGTTGGCGATGCTCCTGCATCATACTCCCTAGCTTGAAAATCTTCATGGGCTCCTGTCCATGAGCTCTTGCACGATCTGTCCATGCTTCAGAATCTCTGCTTCATTTTCCCAGCTGGCATATTCAACTGGATGGTCCTTTCACTTGACCAAATATTCAAAGTATTCTTTCCTCCTGGTCTTCTTGCTGACTCTCTTGTCCAGTACGCACTCCATCTATAATCTCTCTGCAAATGGCATCTGTTTTTTCCATTGAACCTATGGATGTTCACCTTCTGCTCCTGTTTCCTCAACTTTATATGGGTATAAATCTGAGACATTGAATATCGGAGAAATTCCGATCCCATCGGGTAATTCAATATCATAAGCATTCTCTCCAATTTTCTTCAAGACCTTACATAGTATGATTTTCCTCATTTTCAATTTATTGTATGTTCCCCTCGGGAACCTTTCTTTCCTCAAGTGCGCTAGAATCAAGTCACCAACCTCAAATTGGAGTCATCTTCGATGCTGATCTGCTCTCTGCTTATACTCCTGACTTGAATTCTTCAATCACTCCTTCACCTAGCTTTGAAGTTCTTTCATCGCCTCCGCAAATTCTTCTGCACTAGCGCTCCTAGTAGAAGTCTGTTATGAATCCCTCAATTCAGAAAATCCTCTCGACTGTGTGCCATATACAATCTGGAATGGACTCTGCCCTGTGCTCCTGTTCACTGAGTCATTATAAACAAACTCTGCCTATGGTAATATGTTGTCCCACTGGCTATGGTGCTCTGCCACCAGGCTCCTCAGTAAGTCTCCCAGACTTCTGTTCACCAATTCTGTCTGTCCATCCATCTGAGGATGATAAGCTGAACTAAACAACAAGTTAGTCCCCAGCTTATTCCATAAGGTCCTCCAGAAATTCCCTATGAACTTTGTATCTCTGTCCGAAACTATACTCCTTGGTAAGCCGTGAAGTCGAATGACTTCTTTGAAAAATAGATTCGTGATGTGCGTCGTGTCACTGGTTTTCTGACATGGGATAAAGTGTGCCATCTTGGAAAATCTATCCACTACCACAAAGATCAAACCAAATCCTCTTTTCATCCTTGGCAACCCCAATATGAAATCCATGCTAATTTCATCCCACGGCCTCTTAGGTATGGGCAACGGTTGATAAAAACCCGCATTCTTCTTCCTTCCCTTCGAATGCTGGCAAATTCTACATCTGTCTACAAATATCTTGACATCTACTCGCATTCCCATCCAAAAATATGACTCATTCAGCTTCGCAAATGTTTTGTCCTAACCAAAATGTCCTGCCAATCCCCCACTGTGTTTCTCCTTCAGCAGATTCTCCCTCATGGAGAATTTCGGTATACACAGTTGATTGTGTTATCAACCCATAAGTTATGGGAATCAACTGGTGACTCGGATATTATATGTATCTAGTATTTTTGATTGAAAAATGATTTTTCATTCTGCAAATAATTTGAAAAAAAAAGAAAAAAG
>ML779445.1:602672-622699 GCA_009831015.1 Picea engelmannii
GCTTGTTTCCGCTGCATTTTTACAGTTTCAGCTTATTTCGTTATTTAATAGAAAACCAGTTTTACTGTATCTCTGTTATTTTCGTGTTAAGAACCTATTAATAATCTGTATTCATTTCGTTCTGCTCATAAAATCCGGATCACCGCTTCTGATTTATGCCTCATGCACATTTCGACAGTCCTGATCGCGGCGCCCAGATCTACAGCTCACATAGCATTCCGGACCCCCCCGAGCGTTCTGCTTTTAACCAAGGGGGGGGGGGTCCGGAATCGGTGATAAGAATTGCATAGATCTGGACGGTCCAGGAATGAGCGCTTAAATCCAAAATCCAGATTAGATTCCGGACCCCCCGGTCTGTTCTTCCTTTAATGGAGGGGGGGGGTCTAGAATGAATGATAAACGACGTGCTAAGATATGTGGCTAGGAAGAGAGCATGTAGATCAATGGCTCTAATTGGATTTCAGACCGCCCCTGATGATCTTCTTTTAACCGAGGGGGGGGGGCGGAATAGTGTTTCCCCTCTGGCGGGCCTCTTGTCATACGTGGCATCTACCTATTGGTCCCGAAGTCCCATCACCATCTGCTATTTGACAACCCCCATCACTCATGGACATCATTTTCCACTCATTCCACTTGTTCCCAAGTTATGTCACATCCCATAACTGTTGTCAGTCCCCTACCCCTTTTCACTCATGGACAGCCCCTTATTGCGACTTTCACCTCCAATCCCTAGCATCCACGTCACCCACCCATATGTTTTGGCCACCGTCACCTGCCACCTCACCCTCAAGTGACCCGTTGTCCATTTATTATTGGATAACATACCCATTATCCTGCTGACCTGTCTCCTGCGCCCAACCGACCCCAGTTTTAAATAAAACTACCATTTTTCCCCCTTCATTCGCTATTCACCCATTGCACCAAAAAATTCACCTCTTACTCCTCCATTGCATTTTCGTTGCCTTCATCCACAGTCAGTCGACCCCACTAACTTTGTGTTTATTGCAAGTACTGTTGCAGAGATGGCACCAAAGCCAAGACAAGCTTAAAGAGAGGAGAATCCTTTTCTCCCGCCTCCTGTCGACCTGGACAAGATCCCGTAAGTCGACAAAGACAGATTGATCACAAATACCAAATGCGATTTTGATTTCTCAGACCTCCACTCATGGCTCAGGGAGGTTTTCCTGGACCAGAGCGATGAAATTGGACTCTAGGAGTTCCATTTTCCCCTGTACCTTTTTCCCTAGATCCATCATTTTCCCAAGTTTACACTGAAATGCCAAGCTCACTATATTCCCAAACAGAGAGCCATCATATCCTCATCCGGAGACACCTTGTTTTTCATCACGACCAAAGACATAGACCAAATGCTGCAAATTCCCCGTGTTGAGTCTGTGTATCCTTTCGACCTAGAAATCCTTACAGAGTTATATCAGAAGATGACTTTTCCCCAGAGAGCTCAAATATTCGAGCTTTTCCTTCACACCTCCACTCAATTCCCTTCCACCAATCCCCCTTACCCGTCGTCCATGTTCTCCACTAAGGGAAACCAAGTCATTTCCTCCCTTTGTGCCCTACTAGGGTACTATTCCGACCAGTGGGTATATGATCCCATTCTGGGTTTTCTATCCATTTTCTCCAATGATGAAAAACCCACAACACAGTTTGATTACAACACCTTCTTGGCTGACAATATTCACGAACAGTTCGTGAACTTCGACACAGAAGGCATGTTCAAATATTTGTCTATACTGGCATACATGTTTGTCTACTTTCAAGCAGATAAATTCATTTTTTCCATGCAGAAAATGGATGCAGATGGAAGGCCCCAGCTAGTCACAGCATGGACCTCTTTGTTGAAGCATAACTCCATAGAATATAGCTTCAAAGCATTCATCGACCTGTTTTACCACCCTGTGGTAAGCATGTTGAGTGGCAGGCCCGAGCCTCAAATAAACAATGAGGTCTAGAGAATCTTGCATCTCTTGGACAACACAAAGACCAGGGATTGGTACCTGTATCAGAATCACACCGAGATCAGAGTATTCGGGTGAGAGTTGGCACCCTATAAGCTGCCTAAATATTTTCCTGTAAGAATCTTTGCTTTAGAATACATAAGGCAGATTATGAATTCTGATGATATTCATTTTGTATCATTAAAGAAGAAGCAGCAGCTTCGAATCAAGGGGCAGATTGGTTCCTTCATCTACAACAGTCGAGGCGCCGGGGAAGAAGCCGATCGGATGCTAAAAGAGATGAATTTTTTCTTAAGCTTCCCATGGCACTATGACCCATGTGGGATCATCTCAAAAATGCGGGTGAAGAACAAAAACATCCTGTACGTTCATGAGTCCAAGACCGAGATTGAAAAATTCACCAACCAGACTATGTGGGTGCCTGACACCTTGGTTGAAGTAGAGCAGCATATTCCTCCGACTTCTGTGCCACCAACGTCCATGCCACAGGTCCCCAAGGAAAAAATGCCTCGACAAAATTCGTTTCCGCCTGTCAAGGAAGTGTCGTCTGAAGAGTTCCCGCTACACACGAAGAGGCCCAAGACAGTTTCAGTTCCCAGCCAGACAGAAGAAAAAGAAACTCCACCTACCACAGTGACCAAGTCTATGATTCCATCCTTCGGTTCGAGCATCGTTAAGGACATCACCCCATCATTACCGAAGAAATCCATAGATTCTCCAGTGGACACTCAGCAAGGCAAGACTGGGCCCAAGTTGAGAATTTTCGAAAAGTATGAGCTGATTAAGAAAAGAAATCAGACCCTTACCAGCAGTACTTACGCTCAGTTTCGGAAGCAATCGTCCACTGCGCAGCATAGGCTGTTGTCCGCATTTGACACAGAAAGGGGCAGGATGCACATGGATTTCCTCCAGGCATAGGTACCAGACCCCAAGGTGATCACAGACTACAAGAGGGCCACCTTTGAATTCCAAACGAAGGACGTGCACCCAACAGATTAGATGGATCTGCACAAGCAGATAGGGGAGATGGTATTCCATACATTGGCACATGCTTCTTCTTCTGCAACAAAATTACAGGTATCATTGAACAATGCTTAGACACAACTTAAGCTAGAGAAGATATCGTCCTTTGTGAAGGACAACAAGATTAAGACTTTGGAGGAGCTGGTCCTCAAGATCGGCTATGATCCTTCAAATGTCAAAGCTGCAGAAGAGATGATAAAGAAGAAGAATGCAGACATTGCCTCCTTGAGAAAATAGCTAAAGCTCCTGCCTACAGAGGACTCACAGGCGAAGAAGATAGCAGAGAAAGAAGGCGAGAAGGACGAGATGCTAAAGCTGCTCATGGAGCAGAATGCTCAGCTCAAAGAAATGGAAGCTGAGATGGAGAGATTATTGAAAGACAAAGAGCAGTTGAAACCAATGGAAGGCATTCCTTTGAGTGCTATCCCAATTGCAGGAGCAAGCACAACAGCAGTGACAACAATTCCATCTGCAACACTAGTGACATCACAAGAGGGAACAACCAACCTCACCAAATCCATGGAAAAGATGAACCTACAAGAGACAGAAATCAACAGGCTTAAGAAGGAAGTTGAAAACCTCCAGGAACTCAAAACTTCTTTCCAGACCAGTCTCTCTAAATAAAAATAGGTAACTGAGCAGCTCAAGAGGTAGTTACAACAATAACTCCAAAAGCAAACAGTTGTAGGGAAGACTCTGGATGCAATCAAAGAGAATGTGTGGACTGACATCACAAAGTCCATAAATGAGATCTGGCCCATGATCCAAATCATGTTTTAGCAGAACGAGTTGGTCCAGAGGAGTAAACAGGTTATTGAGAATATTAGAGTAGAATTGGGAGACAGACCAACTCAGGCAAATGATATCATCAAATTCCTCAATTCAAAGACCAGAGAAGAGCTAGAAGGGATGAAGATAGAGGACAGAACAGAGACCATCCTTGAGGTCAAAAGAGTTTTGACCAAGAGAGGATTAATGCTTCAATTGGAAGAAAAGGTTCAGATCATGGACCAGGGGGTACAAAGGTTCTTCAACAAGATCGTGGTTCTCCAGAAGAAAGGTCTCCCCGGTATGAAGGTTATTAATGATAAACTAATGACGCTCCCAGATTACAAAAAGAGATTGTTGAAAGTGTCTAAGGACAGTTCCAAGTTTGCAGGCATACAAGGGAGCATCATTGACAAAGCATTCCTGGACACCCTTCAGTTGGACATCAGTATCCAACACGAGATTCGATACATATTCCTCACTAAGCCCACATTCGCTAAGTATACGGAAATGGACAAAGTGTATTGGAGACTTCTCAAAGTCACTGTGCCTAGTCATCTGAGATGGGAGGAACTCTGTGATCTGCTCGATTAGCAGATGATTTGTCCAGGTCCAGTCACCTGTCCAGTTAGATGAGGTCGTGCAAAGGCTTCATCAACGGTCTACCCAAAAATCCGCGTGCAGTTGCACCAAGTCATCAAGCAGTTTGATTAGTTAAATCAGTTAGGCTAAAAATAGAATTAGCACGTCCTGATCAGTTTTGACAGGAACGCTTGTAATTTGAGTATAAATACTTCACCTTTAGAAGTATTGAGGGTTGTTGATCTTCACACCCTGATGCTATCAGACTGTAACATTTTTAAAGAGATCTACCATTAATGAAAAGGAGGCACTTTTACATGATTCTTGCATATATTCATTGATGATGTTATTCTCTAAGTTGAATGTTATTCTTGCTTTGTGATCATATTGTTTTCTGAAACTAATCTTTAAGAGTAACGAATGTTGTAGGATTTATTTTAGATACCCTTTTTCTGACTTGAAATCTTTTAGTGTTTATCTTCTGGTGTTTTCAATTAAGGAATTCTTAACTGCTTCTTAGTTGAATTTATCTTTCTCATCTTTTCTTCTGTTCATCATTTAAGCTACTAAAAGATCCAGTGAGTATATTATCTCACCCTGTGGAAGTCTTTCTTTACATTTCTGGTTGTATTTCTTATTTTATTAAAACGCAGACCCCATAGCCCAATGGATGTGTAGATTGTTTCAACCACTTCATAAAACACCTTTACAACAAAAACAACCTATTTATTTACCTATCCTAATATCTAAAATTGGAAACATAGATAAATCTTATAGAGAGATTCCTCTCTGAAGCTGGAAGGGATAGATCCCAGTTTTAAAAGTGGTTGGATAAAGTTACCTTTGTAGATTTCTTCTTTTTCAACCTCTAGGAAATTTACCAAGTGCTAACATAATGGCGACTCCACTGGGGAGGAACTAAAAATTGATAATTTCACGTTTTCTTTCCCCCAAAAAGAACGTTTAAATTTGAGAAGAAAGTAATGTTTAGAGGTTGATCAAACATTGTACATATATATATATATAACCAAAAATATTTCTAGCTCCCAAGAAAGTTCACACTCGATCTCATCTAGACCCAGAACCCGTGATAGGAATAGATAACCCTGAACAGTTTCTCAAGCGAAAGACCTTAACTGCAAGTTCAGTGAGTCATTTTTTCCTTCATAAGTCTCCTTCCTTTTCAGGGAAACCGGTTGCCTCTCGAAACCTTGACCTTGATACCTTTTCACAGTGAAACTTGGTAAGAACATGGTCTCATAGTTTTGTGACTGATATCGTCTTTGACCCAACTGTGTTGCAACCCTGAACCCCTGAAGTTCTGTCTCCCATGACTAAACCACAAATCACTCCCTCAGTACTATCTAGTCCCTCCTCGTCCTTGTCTTTAGTCGCTACCTCGTTGACCAACCAGGTTGTCGTCCCACCTCCTCCATTCATCATGGTAGCACGATATGCTCCTTTTGTGTTCACTGCGCCGTTACATGCCATGCCCCAAGACTATCAAACAAGACTTCCACAGTACGATGCAATGGGACCTTTGAACGCCCAACAACATGTTGACAAAATGAACGATTATTTTTATTTGCGAGAAGTTGATGAGGTTGACGTTCAAATGAGATTGTTTTCCCAAAGTTTGACAGGTGACGTCAAAAAATGGTTCAGAGCTTTACCTGCCGCCTCATTCCCTGACCTTGTCGCGTTCCAAAGGAGTTTTCTTGACATATGGGAGGTAAAGAAAAACCCTCTCCAGATATTTTCCGAATATGAAAATATAAGAAGAAATCAAGGCGAGACGGTACAGGATTACTACACCCGTTTTAACAACCTGTACAATGAAATCCCAACTAAAATAAAACCCCCACAAGGTTTGGCATTGATTAAATTCCCTGATGGATTTGATGCCGACATGTCTTACCAATTAAGAGAAAGAAATTCCACCACCCTGGAGGACATGCATAAAAGTGCTATTAGTGTGCAGTCTAATTTGTTGGAAAAAAGAGCACGACAGAGGTCAGAAAGGAGAGTCACAATTAAATAAGAACCTTCCATGTCGACCTTAAATTCCAAATTGGATTCTTTGAACAGAGAAGTGGAATTAATGATGGAAAGACTTACTTTGTTCGACAAAAATCCTCCAAGAGACAACCCACCTGCTCCCTAGATTCAGAATCCTAACTTCAGGAGAAACCGTCCTCAAATTAGACAGAGAGATCCTAGGGATCAAAGAGAACAGAGGGGTCGAGACCAGCAGATAAGACTTCCCTTGCAAGAAAATTATGCTGATGAAGGCAGGGAGGTGATTGAGGAATTAGAGGACATTCACATCAATCTCATGGGCATTCTGACAATGAGGCTATTTTCCTTACCCAAGAAGAGCAAGAACTCTTTCTGCTAAATCAAACAAAGCTAAGTGAAGAAGTTGAAGATGTAGAACAACAGGCCTTTGAAAATGCTATTTTGGAGGTACACCGTCAGTACAATCTGTGGAGTAAGAAGACAGAAGGGAATTCCCCAAAAAAGACGACTAAAACACAGAAGGTAATCGAGACCAAGAAGATCCCTGAGCCATCTATTGAGAAGACTCCGGAGAAGACTACTGCTAAGAAGATTCCCGAGAAGAGTAAAGTTGACGCTCTCGTGAAGAAAAACATCACCATTCTGAAAAACGCCATCACAACCCGAGGTTTCACCTATTAACCCACCAAGTACTTCTGAGCAGAATAATTTGGTGGACAAACCAGAAATGATGAGCCAAGGCAGAGCTCCTATACCCTTTAGCCTGGAGGGGGAATTGGCCAAAATAAAAATTCCCATCCCACTTACAGAGTTGATGAATAGAGGCGGTTATCATTCACAGGTGATTAAAGCACTGGCCATTGAACCTGAAATAGGCACGAAGGCCTTAACCATCAGATCAGCAAGTCATTCAGACACTATGAACCTTACTAATGATCGACCCGAGCTTCTTTTCGGACCTGAAGTAGATGGTCGAGATGATACTGGTGAGGTTTCTCCTTTCTACATCAGTTTGAACATACATGACTTGATCTTTCATAACGCTATGCTGGATTGGGGTGCCTCCCACAATCTGATGCCTAAAGCAGTAATGGAAAAACTGGGACTGGAGGTCACCAGACCATACAAGGATTTACACTCTTTCGACTCTAATAAAGTTAAATGTATTGGTTTGATCAAGGATCTATGCATCACCTTGGTTCAGATTCCTGTGAAGAGCATGGTAATGGATGTGGTGGTTGCAGACATCCCGCCGAAGTATGGAATGTTGTTATCTCGGTCTTGGGGAGCGAAGTTGAAAGGAACCCTGCAGCTGGATATGTCTTACGCCACTATCCTAGTGTTTGGGCAACAGAGGAGGCTATATAGAGAAACACTGATGAAGTACATGGTCAGTAGCCAAGAAAAACTGCACAATTATCCCCTTTACTCTACGCACTCTGATTTAGATTCGTTCATCTTGTACAATGATGGTGATACGGAAGAAAAAGATACTCGACTGATGGAAGACGCATCTAGTCAAGATGAAGGCCAAGAAAGCATTGAGGTAGCAAAGATGAAGAACGTGATTACTGAAGAGTTACCCGCTGATTTCTAGAGCATGGATTTTGATGGATCTGTGAGTAAAGAAGGGGCAGGAGATGGAGTCTGGCTGCATAATCATAGAAACAGGTATTCAGAAAACCATTCTTACAAATTAAATTTCCAATGTACTAACAATATTTCTGAGTATGAAGCTTTGATGCTTGGCCTGAAGCTTTTGAAGAAAGTTGGTGCTAAGCAGATAATGGTAAGAGGTGATTCTGAATTGATAATCAAGCATGTCAAAGGTGAGTATGCTTCTAAACACCCTCATCTTAGAGCTTATAGGAATGTTGTTCTTGATGCCTTGAGGTGTTTTACTGAAGTTGACTTGCAGGTAATGCCGAGGGGACAGAATATTTTGGCCGACGGATTGGCTACATCAGCAGCCACCTGTAAGATTCCTTTCCGCCTGACTCGCCCATATACTGTTGAGGTGAAATGCAGACCGAAAATTCCCGACAATATCAGGTATTGGCAAGTGTTTGGTAATGACTATCAAATAGAGGATTTTCTGTAGTGTAAAAATGATTTTGAGTGTACAAATATAGATTTAGAAAACGAAGAGGAAAATGTAAATAATTTTGATTTTGAAATTGATAGTGTAAATACTGTAGATTCAGGAGTAAATACTGTAGATTCAGGAGAATTAGGTGATGAAGAAATGGATGCCGATGTTTTACAGTTGAAAAGCAATGTTTTACCTAGAGGTCTTGTTCCTTTAGAAGATCTGTTTGACTGTAACGACGTAGCTAAAAAACCAAAAATAGAAGCCCATGGACAAGAGGTAGAAGACTGTAATATAGGGACTGAAGAGAAACCTAGGATGGTCAAACTATCTAAATCATTACCCCCAGAGAAAAAACTCAAATACATTGAGCTGTTTAAAGAATATTCAGATGTCTTTGCCTGGGGATATGAAGACTTGAAAGCCTATGATACCAGCATCATACAACACAGGATTCCAATAAAGGAAGACCAAAAACCGTTTAGGCAGAAACTTAGGAGGATAAATCCCAAGTTGCTCCCTCTGATAGAAAAGGAAATCAAGAAAATGTATGATGCCAAGATCATAGTTCCATTACATTTTTCCAAGTGGGTCTCTAATCTGGTCCCTACACGCAAGAAAACCAGGGAAATCAGACTCTGCACAGTATTCTGAAATCTGAATAAAATCTCCCTGAAGGATAACTAACCCTTGCCGAAGATGGACCACATCCTGCAAAGAGTGGTCAGGTCCAAACGAATTTCTCTACTGGATGGTTTCTCTAGTTACAATCAGGTCTTAGTTCACCCGGATGACCAAGACAAAACTGCTTTCACCACACCATGGGGCACTTTCATGTATGTGAAAATGCCTTTCGGTCTGATGAACGCAGGAGAGAAATTCCAGAGGGCGATGGATATCGCCTTCGTGGAAGAATCAGGTAAGTTTATTATCGTTTATCTAGATGATGTGACTGTATTTTCCCAATCTGACGACGAACACCTAAGGCACCTCAGATGAGTTTTCGAGAAGTGTAGGAGGTTTGGGATTTCTTTAAATCCTAAGAAGAGTCTTTTTGGGTTAGAAGAAGGAAAACTGATAGGACACATCATCTCCAAAGATGGAATCAAAATAGACCCTAGCAGAATTGAGGCTATACAAAATCTAGAACATCCAAGAAACCTCAAAGAACTACAGTCTTTTATCAAAAGAATTAATTTTCTACGAAGATTCATTCCCAATCTGGCGGAACTCCTCAGGAACATTACAAACATGCTTAAAAAAGACGTAAAAATAAAGTGGGACTCAGAGTCCAGACAGTCTTTCGAATAGGTAAAACGAGCACTCACAGAAGCCCTTGTTTTGATCAGCCCTGACTTTACTAAGGATTTCTATCCTTTTTCTTTCGTGTTTGAACATACTATAGCAGCAGTGTTACTGCAAAAGAACAGTGAAGGGTATGAAAAACCCATAGCTTTCTTTAGCAAAGTGTTAAGGGATGCTGCTCTGAATTACAAGCTAATGGAGAAACAAGATTTTGCTTTAGTAAAAGCCATAAAAGACTTTAGGGTCTACATTCTCCATTCCCACACCATAGCTTCTGTTCTGAATGCGGTAGTAAAGGACATCTTGACACAGGACAATCTGGATGGAAGAAGGGAAAAATGGATTGCTGTCATTTTAGAATACGATATAGAAATTAAGCCCACAAAACTAATCAAAGGTCAAGGCCTTGCTAAATTAATGGTTGAATCTAACTTCCAGGCTCTTGACATTAATTTTCTAGATGTGGCAGATGAATAGGGCGAGATGGCGACTCCAAGAGTGAGAGAGGTAGTTCTCAACTCTCCATGGTACGCAGACATCATTTTTGTTTTGCAAAATCTACAAGCTCCCCCTGGTTTGACTAAGACTAAAGCTAGATTTTTAAAGTTGAAAGCCTTAAAATTCTATATTCTAGAAGGCAATTTGTATTGGAAAGACCCTGCAAGCATTTTATTAAATTGTTTACTGAAAGATGAAGTTGATAAAGTGTTGCAGGAGTTTTATGCAAGAGAATGTGGTGGCCATTTGAACTGGAAGGTCACAGCCAACAAAATAATCAGATCTGGTTTTTATTGGCCCACCCTGTTCACCGATGTGCATCAGAAGGTAACAACATGTCACCAATGTCAACTGTTTGAAGGAAAAAGGAAACTTCTTCCTCTACCTTTGAAACCGATATCAGTTGAAGCCCCTTTCCAGCAATGGGGGCTCGACTTCATTGGAGAAATACACCCCCCATCTTCAGGCCAGCACCAATGGATTCTCACTGCCACCGATTATTTTACCAAATGGATCAAAGCAGTACCGAGCAAGCAAGCCACTGACTCTATTATTATCAACTTTTTTGAAAATAATATTTTGTCTCATTTTGGTTGTCCTAGAAAGATTATCACTGACAATGCAGCTGCCTTTCGGTCGAAGAAACTCATAGATTTATGCAACCGGTATCATATTGGTTTGGGGCATTCCATAGCCCACTACCCTCAGGGGAATGGGTTGGCAGAATCTTCAAACAAAACTTTGGTAAATATCATCAAGAAAACATTGCAGGAAAACAAGAAATCCTAGCACGATAAGTTGGTGTTTGCTTTATGGGCTGACAGACTGATGACCAAAAGGTCAATTGTTATGTCACCATACCAGCTGGTCTATGGTACAGAGGTAGTTTTCCCCACTTCTTTAGGAGTCCCTATCATGAAGTTGCTTCAAGATGTTCAAGCTGAGCCCAATGACTCACAGAGAAGGATCAACTAGATGATCCATTTGCAGCAAACTAGAGAAGAAGTTTTCAATAAGACTAAGGTAATCCAAAAAAACATCAAGAAAATCTTCGACAAACGAACCAAGGAGGATGACTTTGAGCTAGGTGATTTGGTGCTAAGATGGGATGCTAGAAATGAAGACAAGGGAAAGCACGAAAAATTTGACAGTCTGTGGACAGGACCATACATGATCCAAGCTTTCGAGGGAAACAATGCCTTCTTACTAAACAATGCTGATGGGTCAGATCTGCCAGGAGCACCTGTGAATGGGAGAATGATGAAACATTATGTACCACCTCAGTAGAAGACTCGAGCTCTCACTCTTCATTGTACATACCATTTTAATTGTCATTTTCACCTGCATTTTCTGAGTGAAGAACATTCATCAGTTAGTTGAAGCCCGAAGAGAAGGCCCTAAGCTGTTGATCACTGTTTTTCCCTTTTTTAGAATAAAACCAACGAAGGCTGCTAAGCAGAAATTTTCAGAAGGACAGGAACCAAGATTCTTGGCACTTCACAAGGAAAGTACCATCCCCAGGTGGAGCCGCTGTTATCAACCCATAAGTTATGGGAATCAACTGGTGACTCAGATATTATATGTCTCTAGTATTTTTGATTGACAAATGATTTTTCATTCTGCAAATAATTTGAAAAAAAAAGAAAAATGAAAAAAGAAAAGAAAAAGGAAAAAGAAAAAAAAAAAAGGAAAAAGGAAAAAGAGGGCATTAAAGATTTGAAATAAAAGCCCCATGCAATAATGGTAACTTGGTCCATACCTTTCAAGCATGGCCAAGTTATTTTAAATTTGATGTTGATAGGGTAGTGAATGATTTGGCTAAACAGTTTAATCTTAGCCAAAATGTCTAGGTTAGATTAGTGAATAAATCTGACCAGACTATCTAATCCTGGTCAGATAGCCCCAGGGTAGAGTAATTTCTTAACCTAACAGTTTAATCTGGGTTAACTGTCATAGGAAGATAGGTTAGCATGTAAGGTTAGTTGTTTCATTGTTTCACTCCAATAAAACCAGCTCGATGTAAAATGTCACACCATGTCTCAGAAGACTAGATGATAGGTTGGTCGAAGCCCCTTGGTGTTGTTTACTTAAAATTTGGGGGAAAAAACCCATAAAATGCTTTTATCCTAAGTTCTCTCAGCACATGTGCTCCCCGCTTCTGATTTATGCCTCATGCACATTTCGGCGGTCCTGATCGCAGTGCCCAGATCTACGGCTCACATAGCATTCTGGACCCCCCCCGAGCGTTCTACTTTTAACCAGGGGGGGGGGGTCCGGAATCAGTGATAAGAATTGCGCAGATCTGGACGGTCTAGGAACGAGCGCTTAAATCCACGATCCAGATTAGATTCCGGACCTCCCCGTCTGTTTTGCCTTTAATGGAGGGGGGGGTCCAGAATGAATGATAAACGGCGCACTAAGATATACGACCAGGAAGAGAGCGTGTAGATCAATGGATCTAATTGGATTTCAGACCCCCCCTGATGATCTACTTTTAACCGAGGGAGGGGGGGTCCGGAATAGTGTTTCCCCTCTAGCGGGCCCCTTGTCATACGTGGCGTCCACCTATTGGTTCCGAAGTCCCATCACCATTTTCTATCTGACAGCTCCCATCACTCATGGACGTCATTTTCCACTCATTCCACTTGTTCCTGAGTTGTGTCACATCCCATAATTGTTGTCAGTCCCCTACCCCTTTTCACTCATGGCCAACCCCTTATTGCGACTTTCACCTCCAATCCCTAGCATCCACGTCACCCACCCGTATGTTTTGGCCACCGTCAACTGCCATCTCACCCCCAAGTGGACCGTTGTCCATTTATTACTGGATAACATACCCGTTATCCTACTGACCTGTCTCCCGTGCCCAACCGACCTCAGTTTTAAATAAAACTACCATTTTCCCCCCTTCATTCGCTATTCACCCATCGCACCAAAAAATTCACCTCTTACTCCTCCATTGCATTTATGTCGCCTTCATCCACAGTTAGTTGACCCCACTAACTTCATGTTTATTGCAGGTACTATTGCAGAGATGGTGCCAAATCCAAGACAAGCTTAAGGAGAGGAGAATCCTTTTATCCCACCTCCTGTCGACTTGGACAAGATCCCGTAGGTCGACAAAGACATATTGATCACAAATAACAAATGCGATTGTGATTTCTCAGACCTCCACTCATGGCTCAGGGAGGTTTTCCTGGACCAGAGCGATGAAATTGGACTCTGGGAGTCCAATTTTCCCCTGTATCGTTTTCCCCAGATCCATGATTTTCTCGAGTTTGCACTGAAATGCCAAGCTCACTATATTCCCGAATAGAGAGCCATCATATCCTCATCCGGAGACACCCTGTTTTTCATCACGCCCGAAGACATAGACCAGATGCTGCAAATTCCTCGTGTCGAGTCTGCATCTCCTTTCAACCTAGAAATCCTTACAGAGTTATATCAGAAGATGACTTTTCCCCCAGAGAGCTCAAATATTCAAGCTTTTCCTTCCCACCTCCGCTCAATTCCCTTCCACCAAACCCCCTTACCCGTCGTCCATGTTCTCCACTAAGGGAAACAAAGTCATTTCCTCCCTTTGTGCCCTACTAGGGTACTATTCCGACCAGTGGGTAGATGATCCCATTCTGGGTTTTCTATCCATTTTCTCCAATGATGAAAAACCCACAACACAATTTGATTACAACACCTTCTTGACTGACAATATTCACGAATAGTTCGTGAATTTCGGCACGGAAGGCATGTTCAGATATTTGTCTATACTGGCATACATGTTTGTCTACTTTCAAGCAGATAAATTCATTTTTCCATGCAGAAAATGGATGCAGATGGAAGGCCCCAGCCAGTCACAGCATGGACCTCTTTGTTGAAGCATAACTCCACAGAATATAGCTTCAAAGCATTCATCGACCTGTTTTACCACCCTGTGGTAAGCATGTTGAGTGGCAAGCCCGAGCCTCGAATAAACGACGAGGTCCAGAGAATCTTGCATCTCTCGGACAACACAAAGACCGGGGATTGGTGCCTGTATCAGAATCACACCTAGATCAGAGTATTCGGGTGCGAGTTGGCACCCTATAAGCTGCCTAAATATTTGCCTGTAAGAATCTTTTCTTTAGAATACATAAGGCAGATTATGAATTCTGATGATATTCATTTTGTATCATTAAAGAAGAAGCAGCAGCTTCGAATCAAGGGGCAGATTGGTTCCTTCATCTGCAACAGTCGAGGTACCGGGGAAGAAGCTGACCGGATGCTAAAAGAGATGAAGTTTTTCTTAAGCTTCCCATGGCACTACGACCCATGCGGGATCATCTTAGAAATGCGGGTGAAGAACAAAAACATCCCGTACATTCATGAGTCCAAGCCTAAGATTGAAAAATTCGCCAATCAGACTGTGTTGGTGCCTGACACCTTGGTTGAAGTAGAGAAACATATTCCTCTGACTTCTGTGCCACCAACGTCCACGCCACAGGTCCCCAAGGAAAAAATGCCTCGACAAGATTCGTCTCCGACTGTCAAGGAAGTGTCATCTAAAGAGTTCCAGCTACACACGAAGAGGCCCAAGACAGTTTTAGTTCCCAGCTAGCTAGAAGAAAAAGAAACTCCACCTACCACAGTGACCAAGTTGGTTCTAGCATCTTTAAGGACATCACCCCATCATTACCGAAGAAATCCACAGATTCTCCAGTGGACACTCAGCAAGGCAAGACTGGGCCCAAGTTGAGCATTTTCAAAAAGTACGAGCTGATTAAGAAAATAAATCAGACCCTTACCAACAGTACTTACGCTCAGATTCAGAAGCAATCGTCCACTGCGCAACATAGGCTGTTGCCCGCATTTGACACAGAAAGGGGCAGGATGCACATGGCTTTCCTCCAGGTGCAGGTACCAGACCCCAAGGTGATCATAGACTACAAGAGGGCCACCTTCGAATTCCAGATGAAGTATGTGCACCTAGCAGATCAGATGGATCTGCACAAGCAAATAGGGGAGATGGTATTCCATACATTGGCACATGCTTCTGCTTCTGCAACAAAATTACAGGTATCATTGAACAATGCTTAGACACAACTTAAGCTAGATAAGATATCGTCCTTTGTGAAGGACAATAGGATTAAGACTTTGGAGGAGCTGGTCCTCAAGATCGGCTATAATCCTTCAAATGTCAAAGTTGTAGAAGAGATGATAAAAAAGAAGAATGAAGACATCGCCTCCTTGAGAAAACAGCTGAAGCTCCTGCCTACAAAGGACTCATAGGCAAAGGAGATAGCAGAGAAAGAAGGTGAGAAGGATGAGATGCTAAAGCTGCTCATGGAGCAGAATGCTCAGCTCAAAGAAATGGAAGCTGAGATGGAGAGATTATTGAAAGAGAAAGAGCAGCTGAAACCAATGGAAGGCATTCCTTTGAGTGTTCTCCCAATTGCAGGAGCAAGCACAGCAGCAGTGATAGCAATTCCATCTACAACACAAATGACATCACAAGAGGGAACAGTCGACCTCGCTAAATCCATGGAAAAGATGAACCTACAAGAGACAGAAATCAGCAGGCTTAAGAAGGAAGTTGAAAACCTCCAGGAACTCAAAACTTCTTTCCAGACCAGTCTCTCTAAAGAAAAGCAGGTAACTGAGCAGCTCAAGAGGGAGTTACAGCAGCTCCAAAAGAAAACATTTGCAGGGAAGACTCTCGCTGAAGTCAAAGAGAATGTGTGGACTGACATCACAAAGTCCATAAATGAGATATGGCCCATGATCCAAATCATGTTTGAGCAGAACGAGTTGGTCCAGAGGAGTAAACAGGCTATTGAGAAGATCAGAGTAGAATTGGGAGACAGACCAACTCAGGCAAATGATATCATCAAATTCCTCAATTCAAAGACTAGAGAAGAGCTAGAAGAGCTAAAGATAGAGGACAGAATAGAGACCATCCTTGAGGTGAAAAGAGTTTTGACCAAGAGAGGATTAATGCTTCAATTGGAAGAAAAGGTTCATATCATGGACTAGGGGGTACAAAGGTTCTTCAGGAAGATCAAGGTTCTCCAAAAGAAATGTATCCCCGGTGTGAAGGTTATTAATGATAGACTGATGACGCTCCCAGATTACAAAAAGAGATTGTCGGAAGTGTCTAAGGATAGTTCCAAGTTTGTAGGCATACAAGGAAGCATCGCCGGCGAAGCATTCCTGGATGCCCTTCAGTTGGACATCAGTATCCAACACGAGATTCGATACATATTCCTCACTAAGCCCACATTCACTAAGTATACGGAAATGGACGAAGTGTATCAGAGACTGCTCAAAGTCACTGTGCCTAGTCATCTCAGATGGGAGGACCTCTGCGATCTGCTCTGTTATCACCCCATAATTTATGGGAATTAGTTGATGACTTGGATATTATCTGTGTCTAGTGATTTGGTTGACAAATGATATTGCATTCTTCAAATAATTTGTGAAAAGGAAAAAGAAAGAAAAAGAAAAAGAAAAAAGAGAAAAAAGAAAGAAAAAGAAAAAAAAGAAAGAAAAAGAAAAAAGAAAAAAGAAAGAAAAAGAAAAGAAAAGAGGGCTAAAAAGAATTGAAAAAAGGGCCCCATGCAATAATAGCAACTTGGTCATACCTTTCAAGCATGACCAAGTTCTTTTAAATTTTCAATGTTGATAGGTTAGTGAATGCATCTGATCAGACCATCTAATCTTGATTAGATAGTCCCTAGGTTAGAATTAGTGAATACATCTGATCAGACCATCTAATCCTGATCAGATAGCCCCTAGAAAGAATAAAATCTTAACCCAACTGTTTAATCTGGGTTAATCGCCTCGTGACAGTAGGTTAGGATGTAGATTAATTGCTTTGCCTGCCTTGCCAAAATAAAGCCAGATCGATGAAGATGTTACCCTATGACTCTAATGCCTATGTATATTTGAATTGATGTCCCCTTGGTGGTGTATATAAGAAAAATCGAAGGAAAACCCATGTGAATGTCCTTATCCTAAGTTTTTCCTACATATGACATTTTCCGCCCCCTACCTAGGTCTCATTCACCTTTCAAAGGCCCAGATCATCAGCGCTAATATCAATGGTTCATATAGCATTCCGGACCCCCCCGCCCGTTCGGCCTTTAACGGAAGGGGGGGGGTCCGAAATCGACGATAACCTCTGCACAGATCTGAACGGTTCAGAAAGGAGCACGCTAATCCACGGCTTACATTGAATTCCGGACCCCCCCCTTCGTTCTGCCTTTAATGGAAGGGGGGGGTTTGGAATTGGTTATAAACTGGGCGCACATCTGGACGGCTTTGAAATGAGCGCTCACATCTACGGCTCACATTGAATTCCGGACCCCCCCCTCCGTTCTGCCTTTAATGGAGGGGGGGGGGTCCGGAATTGGTATTAAAGTTTGGGTTGAGATCTACGGCCTCAAATACATCGTGCAGATCTATGGTTCCAAATGGATTTCAGGCCCCCCCAAACATTCTTCTTTTAACCAAAGGGGGGGGGTCCGGAATGAATGTTCCCCACAGGTGGGCCCATTGTCACAGGTGGCTCAAGCCTATTGGTCAAGAAGTCCCGTCACCCACATGCTGCCTGATAGCCCGTCACTCATAGATGTCACCCTCCACTAAACCCACTTGTCCCACTTGCGTCCGGGTCTGAGTCCCATCCCATTACTACTGTCAGTCCACGGTGTCAGCGCCATAACACCTTTCATTTATGAACAACCCTCTTTGGCGACTTTACCCCCAATCACAAACCTCCACGTTAGTCGTCCGTATACTTTTGTCACCATCACCTTCCATATCACCCCAAGTGGCCCGTTGTCCATTAATAACTGGATTACATGCCTGTTGTCATGCTGACCGTTTTCCCGCGTCCGACCGACCCAGTTTTGAATAAATATACCATTGCAACAATTTTCACTCGTTATTCATCCCTCGCGCTAGAACCATCCGTCGCACCAGAGAACATATCTATCATCTTCCCACTACTTCCCTGTCGTTTTCCTCCACCCCTTGTAGACCCCACTAACGTGTTTGTTGCAGGTACAGTCGCTGAGATGGTGTCTAAAACGAAGCCAGCTGAAGAGGAAGAGAATCCGTTCGTTCCGCCTCCAGTCGACCTGGATAAAATCCCTCTGGTTGACAAAGATCGGTTGATAGCAGACACCATATGCAGTTTTGATTTCTCGGATCTGCAATCATGGCTCCGGGAAGTTTTCATATACCAGAGTGACGATATTGGGCTCTGGGAGTCCAATCTGCCCCTCTATCTGTTCCCACAAATTCATCATTTCACAGAGTTCGCACTCAAGTGCCAAGCTCACTATGTCCTCGAACAGAAAGCCATTGTTTCCTCCTCTGGGGATGTCCTTTTCTTCATTACCCCAGAGGATATCGACCAAATGATGCAGATAACCCGCCTGGAGTCTGCATCCCCATTCAACCTGGAGATCCTCACTGAGCTCTACCAAAAAATGACCTTCCCGCAGAGAGATCAGATCATGGAGCTTTTCCTCCCCACTTCCGCTCCACTCCCGACCACAAATCCCCCGTATCCTTCCTCTTGGTTTTCCATCAAAGGAAATCAGATTATTTCCTCACTATGCGCCCTGCTCGGGTACTATTCCGATCAGTGGGTGGACGAACCCATCTTGGGTTTTCTATCTATCTTCTCAAACGATGAACAACCAACCACCCAATTCGATTACAACACCTTCTTGGCCCATAACATCCATGAACAACTGGTGAATTTCGCCACAGAAGGTATGTTCAGGTACTCGTCCATCCTAGCTTACATGTTCGTCTACTTCGAAGAAGACAGATTTAATTTCTCCATGCAGAATATGGATGCTGACGGGAGGCCACAGCCGGTCACAGCATGGACGTCTCTTCTAAAGCGCAATTCTGTCGAATACGACTTCACAGCGTTCATTGATCAGTTCTACCACCCTGTGGTAGGTATGTTGAGTGGCGTGCCTGATCCATGAGTAAATGACGAAGTTCAGAGAGTTCTACACCTCTCGAAAAATGCGAAGACATGAGACTGGTACCTGTACCAGAATCACTCCGAGATCCGAGTCTACGGGTGCGAGTTGGCACCATACAAGCTTCCTAGATATATACCGGTAAGAGTTTTCGCACTGGAATATATTAGGCAAATTATGAATTCTGATGATGTTCACTTTGTTTCCCTCAAAAAGAAGCAATAGTTGCAGATTAAAGGGCAGATAGGTTCATTCATTTGCAACAATAGAGGCGCAGGTGACGAGGCAGACAAACTGTTGAGGGAAATGAATTTCCCCACTAGTTTCGCATGGTGTTATGATCCCTGCAGGATCATTTCAGAGATAAGAATCAAAAATAAAAATGCCCCATATGCACATGAGCTCAAGCCCTGTTGGATCATGTTGTCATTGATGCCAATGGTTTGATTGATTGATGTCAAGTGATTGATGTAATATAATATGTATTGTCCTTGATGAGAATGCATAGATGAAGATGGATCAACGAGTTGTCATTGATACATGATGAAGATGGATCGATGTGGTTCCATTGGTATATGATGCATTGTTGGAAAAATGTATAGACGAATCATTATTGTCTTATCATGATTGATAAGGTGTACAAATAGATGAACTCCAAAGTGGTCCCCTTATGGTGAAAGCCCTCATGGGAAGACGCTTTACGGATTGAGTTATCCTAGAAGAATGGTTGGAGGACCCATGCTTGTATGAGGAATAACAAGATGAAGATCAAGGAAATTGTTGGTGAAA
>ML779445.1:651052-670113 GCA_009831015.1 Picea engelmannii
TAATGTGCCCAAAATGACCTCTTCAGTGAATTCCATTGACTTATAGCTCAAAATAGTCAAAATCATGGAAATCGTCGGAATGCAATGAAACCAAAGCCAATCTGTGAGGAATGGCTCATAATGATGGAATATGATCATCAATGCAATATGGAACCCACAATTCCTCTCAAGTACCCTTGTACTCGCTCTAGCACCCATCTGGCTACTCTGGTCATCATAAATCTCTGCCCTGTGATGATGTCCCAAAGTGGGGACATTACACCAAACCTTTGTCCAATAGCTCTTGGAGTTGCCTCTTAACTTCTTCATTCTCCTGCGGCATCAATATGTATGCAACTTTGTTTGGAAAACTGGCTCCTGGTATGAGATCAATATGATGACTCACACTTCTAATCGGTCGCAACAAACGAGTTAATTCGTCCACTACTATATCAGCGAACTCTTCCAGTCGTTCCTGAACTTCTTCTGGAAAATCATCCACTCTTGTGCTAGTTAGAACAATCTTCGGTTTTCTGACCACAATGAACTGTGGATCCTCCTTCTTCTTAAGCTCAGTAAGGAGTTCCTTCCCACTCATGAGAAGTACTGTGTTGCTTACCTCCATTTTTACTTCTTTATCCTTGATTGGAAGCAACATGTGTGTCCTCCCATTCTTCTCCAGGGTGTATGTGTTCATCCTCCCATCATGAATCACATTTCTATCATATTTCCATGGTCTACCCAGCAGTAGATGACAAACATCCATGGGAATGACATCACATAGAATCTTATCATTATATCCACCTATCTTAAATTCAACTAAGCATTGCTTAGTGACATTTACCTAATGTCCCTTTTGTAGCCATGAAACCTTATATGGAATTTGATGATCAGTTATCTCCAGCTCCATCTTTTCTACCATCTCGGTTGAAACGAGATTATCAGTGCTACTGCTGTCCACAATGACCTTGCATTCCCAAGCCTTGGTCTTGCAAGCTGTTCTGAAAAGTCTGGTCCTTTGGAATGAACTTTCCACCTCTTTCTCTGGTGTCAAAAGTGTTAGCACTCGGTAAATTTCCTAGAGGTTGAAAAGGAAGAAACTTACTAAGGTAACCTTAACCAACCGCTTTTAAATCTAGGATCTAGCCCTTCCAGCTTCAGAGAGGGATCTCTCTATATGATTTAGCTTTGTTTTATTTTCAGATATTAGGCTAGTTTATGAAATCGTTGGTTTTGTTGTAAAGGGTTTTTAAAGTTGGTTGAGACAAACTACACATTCATTGGGCTATGGGGTCCGTGTTTAATCAAATCTGAGAAATAACCACAAACACCAAAGAAGACTTTCACAAGGTGAGGTAATACATTCACTGGATCTTTTAATATTAAAATGATGAATGGAAGAAAGGATGAGGAAAATAACTTCAACTAACAAGCAGTTAAGAATTCCTTAATTGAAGATATTAGAAGATAAACATTTAAATCCCTAGAATCGGAAATAGGGTATCAGAGATAAATCCTGCAACATAACGCTATTCATAAAGATTAGATTCAGAAAACAAGATGAATACACAGAAAGAAAACCTTTTAACTGAGAGAATCACTTCACCAGTGAACATACGCAAGAATACTGTAAAATGACTCTTTTTTATTAATGGTGGATCTCTTCAAAAATGATACAGCTTGATAGCAATCTGGTGTGCGAATCAAAAACCCTCAATACATCGAAAAAGGGAGTATTTATAAAACAAAATACATACGCTCCTGTCATAACTGATCAGGACGTGCTTATGCTATTTTTAGACTAACTATCTCAACTAATAAAAAATTATTTGATGACTCATTACAACTGTATACTGAATTTCAGGGGTAGGCCGTTGGCGAGGTGCCTCTGCAACCTCTGCTGACAGGACAACTGACTGGAAGTGAAGGCTCATCTACTAATCTAGTAGATCACACAGTTCTTCACATCTGATGTGACCTGGCACTGTGACTTTAAGAAATCTCCTGTACACTTCGTTTATGTCTGTGTACTTAGCAAATGTAGGCTTGATGACGAAAATGTGCTTAATTTCATGCTGAATGCTAATATCCAACTGCAAGGCATCCATGAATTCTCTTCCTCTGATGCTTCTTTGTATACCTACGAACTTAGAACTGTCCTTAGACACTTTGGTCAACCTTTTCTTATAATCAGGGAGCGTCATCAATTTGTCATTTATGACCTTCATACCGGGTAGGCCCTTCCTTTGCAGAGTATCTATCTTGTGGAAAAACTTCTTCACTCCTTGATCAATGACTTGGATCTTCTCCTCAAGCTGAAGCACGAGACCTCTTTTGGTCAGAACTCTCTTCACTTCCAATATGGTTTCTGTCCTGTCTTCAATTTTCAATTCTTCAAGTTCCTCCCGGGTCTTAGAATTCAGGAACCTTATGATTTCATTAGCTTCGGCTGGCATGTCTCCCAGTTCCATTCTAATTTTCTCCACAGCTTGTTTGCTCCTCTCAAGCAACTCATTCTGTTCAAACATGATTTGAACCATTGGCCATATTTCATTAATGGACTTAGAAATATCCGTCCACACAAGTTCTTTAACCTCAGCCAAGGTCTTTCCTTCCATAGTCTATTTCTGGAGCTCCTGCAACTCCTTCCTGATATGCTCATTCACTTGTTTTTCTTTAGACAGACTTGTCTGGAAAGAAACCTTTAGCTCTTGGAGATTGTCCACCTCTTTCTTAAGCCTGCTGATTTCTGACTCTTGCAGGTTCATTCTCTCCATAGACTTGGCCAAGTCTGTTGCTCCTTCTGGTAGGGGTATTGCTGTCGCAGATGGAATGACTATCACCGTGGGTGTTGCAATTGGGATGGCACTCAATGGAATGTCTTCCATTGTCTTTGTCTGCTCTTTCTCCTTGACCAGTCTCTCCATCTCTGCCTCCATCTCCTTTAACTACGCATTCTGCTCCAGAAGTAATTTCAGCATCTCGTCTTTTTCACCTTCCTTTTCAACTATTTCCTTTGCCTATGGGTCCTCTGTTGGAGGGAGCTTTAGTTGTTTTCTCAATGAGGGGATGTCAGCATTTTTCTTTTTAATCATCTCCTCAGTGGATTTGACATTTGCAGGGTCGTACCCGATCTTGAGGACCAGCTCCTCCAACGTCTTTATCCGGTTGTCCTTTGCAAAAGAAGATATTTTTTCCAACTTTAGTTGGGTCTGGGCATTGCTCAAAGCTACCTGAAACTTTGATGCAGAAGTTGAAGCGTGGGCCAAAGTGTGAAAAATCATTTCCCCAGTTTGCTTATGCAGATCCATCTAATCTGTCGGGTGCACATCTTTTGCTTGAAATTCAAACGTGGCCCTCTTGTAATCAGATATCATCTTTGGATCAGGCACTTGTGCTTGGAGGAATGCCATATGCATCCTACCTTTCTCTGCATCAAATGATGACAGAAGTCTATGCTGGGCCGTGGATGACTGCTTCTGGAACTGTGTATAAGTGTTGCTGGTGAGCGTCTGATTTTTCTTTTTGATCATGTCATATTTTTCAAAAATGCTCAATTTGGGCCCAGTCTTGCCTGGTGGGGTATCCAAGGGAGAATCTGTGGATTTTAACACTTTTGTCCCTTCCTTATGCTGACTGGAGCCGAAAGGAAAATTGAATTGCTTGGCCCCAGTGGTGGCGACTGTGGTAGTCACTGTGGTAGCTTCTGCTGTTGTGCTGGTCGTTGAAACTGTCTTCGGCTTTTTAGAGTGAATTTGAAATTCTTCTGATGACACCTTTGTTACAGGAGGAGGTGACTCCTGTCGGGGTCTCTTCTCCTTGAGGACCTGAGGTGTGGTGGCGGGTAGTGCACTTGTAGAGGGCACCTGCTGTTCCAAGTCCAGCAAAGTGTCAGGCAACCATACTGTTTGATTGGCAAATTTCTCGATCTTTGGCTTGGACTCGTGTACATACGGGGCATTTTTGTTTTTTACCCTCATGTCCGAAATGATCCCGTGGGGATCATAGTGCTAGATGAATCTCATGGAGAATTTCATCTCCTTCAAAATTCGATCTGCTTCTTCTCCTGCGCCCCGGTTATTGCAGATGAAGGGACCAATTTGTCCTTTGATTCTCAACTGCTGCTTTTTCTTAAGTGAAACCAAATGAATATCATCATAATTCATAATCTGCCTTATATATTCTAATGCAAAAAGTCTTACCGGTACATATCGAGGCAGTTTATAGGACGCCAATTCGCACCCAAAGACTCTGATTTCTGTGTGATTCTGGCATAAATACCAGTCTCCTGTCTGAACGTTGTCCGAGAGATGCAGGATCCTCTAGACTTCATCATTAATCCATGGCTCAGACATGCCACGCAACATACTTACCACAGGGTGGTAAAACCGGTCAATGAACGCTGTGAAGTCATATTCGACCGAATTGTGCTTCAGCAGAGAAGTCCACGTTGTGTCTGGCTGAGGTTTCCCGTCGGCGTCCATCTTCTGCATGGAGAAGTTGAACCCGTCGGCTTGAAAATAGAGGAACATGTAAGCCAGAATGGATGAATACCTAAACATGACTTCCATGGAAAAATTGATGAATTGCTCATGTATATTGTTGGCCAAGAAAGTGTTGTAGTCGAACTGTGTGGTTGGATGTTCGTCGTTTGAGAATATGGACAGAAAACCCAGGATGGGCTCGTCCACCCATTGATCAGAATAGTATCCAAGAAGGGCACACAGAGAAGAAATAATCTGATTCCCTTTGGTGGAAAACATAGACGAGGGGTACGGGGGGTTGGTGGATGGGAGTGGAGCTGAAGTGGGAAGAAAGAGCTCGAAAATCTGAGCTCTTTGCGGGAAAGTCATCTTCTGGTAAAGCTCGGTGAGGATTTCTAAGTTAAAGGGGGACGCAGATTCTTCTCGGGTGATTTGTAACATCTGGTCGATATCCTCAGGGGTGATGAAGAAAAGAGCATCCCCGGAAGAAGAAAGTATGGCTTTTTGGTCAGGGACGTAGTGGGCCTGGCATTAGAGAGCAAACTCAGGAAAATTATGGATCTAAGGGAAGAGATACAGAGGTAAATTGGACTCCCAGAGTTCAATTTCGTCGCTCTGGTCCAGGAAAACTTCCTGGAGCCACGACTGAATATCAGAGAAGTCGAAACTGCAAATGGTATCGGCTATCAAATGGTCCTTATCGACCAGGGGAATTTTATCCAAGTCCACCGGAGGAGGGACGAATGGATTCTGTTCCTCTTCAGCTTGCTTTGTCTTGGACACCATTTCGGCAACTGTACCTGCAATAAACAATGCGTTAGTGGGGTCGGATGACTGTAGGTGAAAGCGATGCGGGAGCAATGGAGGAAAAGGAGGTTTTTGGCGCGATGGAAGAATAATGAATACAAAGGGAAACAGTAGTTTTATTCAAAAATGAGTCGATCGGACGCGGGAAAACGATCAGCGTGACAACGGGTATGATATCCCGTTATTAATGGGCAACGGGCCACTAGGGATGAGGTGGCAAATGACGGTGGGTAAATCGTACAGGGAAGTGACGTGGAGGCAGGTGATTAGGGGTAAAAGTCGCCGAAGGGGGATGGCCATGAATGGGAAGGGTAAAGACCTGACAGCAGGGACTGACAGCAGTAATGGGGATGGGACTCAGACCCGAGAGAAAGTAGGACAAGTGGGCTTAGTGGAGGGTGACATCCAGGGGCGACGATATGTCAGAAAACATGTGGGGGATGGGACCTTTGGGCCATTAAAACAATTCTACATGTCAAAAGGGGCCCGCCGTAGGGAATATTCATTCCGGACCCCCCCCCCTTTGGTTAAAAGCAGAACACCCAGGGGGGGTCCGGAATCCATTAAGAACCGTTGATTTGTGCGCTTGTCTTATGGTCGTCCATATCTGTGCGCTCCTTAATACCAATTCCGGACCCCCCCCCTCCATTAAAGGCAGAATGGAGGGGGGGGTCCGAAATTCAATGTGGACCACCGATTTGAGCGCTGGATTCAGAGTCGTGCATATGCGCGCCTGCGTTATTATCAATTCTGGACCCCCCCCCCTCCGTTAAAGGCAGAACAGGTGGGGGGGTCCGGAATCCNTTTGTTTAAAAGTAGAACACTAAGGGGGTTTCGGGATGCTCTATGAGCCGTTGATCCGAGCGATGCGATCTGGACCACTGGAAAGTGACCAAAACATATGTCTAGGGCGGAAAATGTCATGTGCAAGGAAAACTTAGGATTAGTGTTTTTTCAAGGGTTTTCTTCGATTTTTCTCATACACACCACCAAGGGGACATCATTTCAACTATACTTAGGCATTGGAGTCACGGGGTAACAACTTCATCAATCTGGTTTTATTTGGGCAAGGCAGGCCAGGCAGTTAATCTACATTCTAACCTACTTCACAAGACAAAATAACTCAGATTAAAATGTTGGATTAAGGTATTATTTTTCCTAGGGGCTATCTGACCAGGATTAGACAGTCTGATTGGATGTATTCACTAGTTCTATCCTAGGGGATATCTGACTAGGATTAGATAGTCTGATCAGATGTATTCACTAACCTATCAACATTGAAAATTTAAAAGAACTTGGTCAGGCTTGAAAGGTATGACCAAGTCACTGTTATTGCATGGGGATTTTATTTCAAATCTTTTTTTCCCTCTTTTATTTTTCTTTTTGCCAAAATGAAAAATGGATTTCCAATAAGAAAACTAGGTACAGATAACATCAATATATCTAAGTGATAAGTTGTTTCCCATAATTTATGGGGTGATAACAACGGCTCCATCTGGGGATGGTACTTGCCCTGTTAAGTGCCAAGCATCCAGTTCCCTGTCATTCCGAGCATATCCGTCTAGTAGCCTTAATTGGTATTATTCTCAAGAAAACTTCAAAAAACATAAATCATCATCTTAGGGCCTTCTCTTCGGGCTTCAACCAACTGACTATCGTCCTTCACTTAGGAAAATGCAAGTAAAGACTGAAAATTAAAACAGTATGTACAATGGAGAGTGATTTCTCCAATTCCCTTATTGAGGAGGGATATAATGTTTCAACATTCTGCCATTCACAGGTGCTCCTGGCAGATCTGACCCATCGACATTGTTTAACAAAAAGGCATTGTGTCCTCTGAAAGCTTGGATCATGTAGGGCCCTGTCCATAGATGATCAAATTTCCCATGCTTAGCCTTGTCCTCGTTCCTGGCATCCCATCTCAACACTAGGTCTCCCAGCTCAAAATCATCCTCCTTGGTTCGTTTGTCAAAGATCTTCTTAATGTTCTCTTGGATGACCTGTGTTTTGTTGAAAACCTCTTCTCTGGTCTGTTGCAAGTGAATCATTTGATTGATTCTTCTCTGGGAGTCGTTTGGCTCAGCTTGTATTTCTTGAAGTAACTTCATGACGGGAACTCCCAAAGAAGTTGGGAAAACGACCTCAGTACCATAGACCAACTGGTATGGTGACATACCAATTGACCTCTTGGTGGTCAGTCTATCTGCCCATAAAGCAAACACTGGCTTATCATGCCATGATTTTTTATTCTCCTGCAACGTTTTCTTGATGATATTCACCAAATACTTGTTTGATGATTCCGCCAACCCGTTCCCCTGAGGGTAGTAGGCTATGGAATGCCCCAAGCCAATGTCGTAATGGCTGCAAAAATTAATAAGTTTCTTTGACCAAAAGGCAGCTGCATTGTCAGTAATGATTTTCCTAGGACAACCAAAATGGGATAAAATATTATTCTCAAGAAATTTGATAATAACCGAGTCAGTGGCTTGCCTGCTTTGTACATCCTCGATGCATTTGGTGAAATAATTGGTGGCAGTAAGGATCCACCTATGTTGGCCTGAAGACTGAGGGTGTATTTCTCCAATAAAATCGAGTCCCCATTATTGGAAATGAGCCTCAACTGAAATCGGTTTAAGAGGTAAAGGAAGGAGTTTCCTTTTACCCTCAAACAATTGGCATTGGTGACAGGCCATTACTTTCTGATGTACATCTGCAAACAGGGTGGGCCAGTAAAAACCAGCTCTGAGTATTTTGTTGGTTGTAACTTTCCAGTTCAAATGGCTGCCACATTCACCTGCATGAAACTCCTACAACACTTTATTAGCTTCATCTTTCAGTAAACAATTTAGAAGAATACCTGCAGGATCTTTCCAATACAAATTGCCTTCTAGAATACAAAATTTCAAAGCCTTCGACTTTAAAAATCTAGCTTTAGTTTTAGTTAAACCAGGGGGAGCTTGTAAATTTTGTAAAACAAAAATAAGGTCTGCATACCATGGAGAGTTTAGAAAAACCTCTTTAACGTTTGGAGTCGCCATCTCACCCTGTTCATCTGCCACGTCTAGAAAATTAATATCAAGAGCCTGAAAGTTAGATTCCGCCATCAATTTGGCAAGGCCTTGGCCTTTGATCAGTTTGGTGGGCTTAATTTCTATATCATATTCTAGAATAACTGCAATCCACTTCCCCCTTCTCCCATCAGGGTTGTCTTGTGTCAAGATATCTTTTACTACCGTTTTAGGAACATATGCTATGACATGTGAATGAAGAATATAGACCCTGAAGTCCTTTATAGCCTTTACCAAAGCAAAAGCCTGCTTCTCCATGATATTGTAGTTTAGTGCAGCATCTCTCAGAGCTTTGCTGAAAAAAGCAATGGGTTGTTCATGCCCTTCACTATTCTTCTGCAGTAATACAGCTGCTATAGTATGTTCCGAGGTGAAAGAGAAAAGATAGAAATCTTTAGTGAAATCGGGACTAATCAAAACTGGGGCTTCAGTAAGTGCCCGTTTAACCTGTTTGAAGGATTGCCTAGATTCAGAGTCCCATTTTATTTTTGTGTCCTTTTTTAGCATGTTGGTAATGTTTCAGAGGAGTTCGGCTAGATTAGGAATGAATCTTCGAAGAAAGTTAATCTGACCTATAAAAGACTGTAGCTCTTTTAGATTCCTGGGGTGGTCTATATTTAGTATGGCCTCTATTCTGCTGGGGTCAATTCTGATGCCCTCCTTAGAGATGATGTGTCCCAGTAGTTTTCCTTCTTCTAACCCAAAAAGACATTTCTTGGGATTTAAAGAAATCCCGAACCTTCTACATTTTTCGAAAACTCGTCTAAGGTGCCGCAGGTGTTCATCATCAGATTGGGAGAAAACAATCACATCATCCAGATAAACGACGATGAAATTACCTGACTCTTCTATGAAGGCGATGTCCATCACCCTCTGGAAGGTCACTCCAGCATTCATCAGACCAAAGGGCATCTTCACATACATGAAGGTACCCCAAGGAGTGGTGAAAGAGGTTTTTTCCTGATCATCTGGGTGAACTAGGACCTGGTTGTAACCTGAGAAACCATCTAACAGAGAAATTCTACTAGACCCGACCACTCTTTGCAGGAGGTGATCCATTTTAGGCAAGGGGTAGTTAACCTTTAAGGACGCCTTGTTCAGATTCCGAAAATCTATACAGAGTCGGATTTCCCCAGTTTTCTTGCGAGTGGGAACTAAATTTGAAACCCACTTAGAGAAGCAGAGTGGGACTATGATCTTGGTATCATACATTTTCTTAATCTCTTTTTCTATCAAGGGGAGCAACTTGGGATTTATCCTCCTAAGTTTCTTCCTAAATAGTTTCTGGTCTTCCTTTATGGGAATCCTGTGTTGTATAATGCTGGTGTCAAAGGCTTTCAAATCTTCATAGCTCCAGGCAAAAACATCGGAAAATTCTTTGAATAACTCAATGTACTTAAGCTTTTGTTCCGGGGGTAAATATCTGGACAGCTTAACCATCTTAGGTTTTTCGTCAGTTCCTATATTGCAGTCCTCTACCTCTTGTCCATGGGCTTCTATTTTGGGCTTCTTAGCTACGTTGTCACTGTCAAAGAGATCTTCTAAAGGGACAAGACCTCTAGGTAAAATATTGCTCTTTAGATGCAGAACTTCGGCCTCAATTTCGTCGTCTCCTGACTCTCCTAAATCTACTGTATCCTCCGTATCTGCTGTATTTATAGTATTAACACTATCTATTTCAGACTCAGAATTATCTACATTTTCATTTTCTACATCTATGTTTGTACATTCAAAATCGTTCTTGCATCGCAGAAAGTCTTCTATCTGATCGTCATTTCCAAACACTTGCCAGTACCTGATATTATCGGGAACTGTCGGTCTGCATTTCACTTCCACAGTGTATGGGCGATTTTGTCGGAAAGGGATCTTGCAGGAAGCAGTAGACGTAGCTAATCCGTCCGCCAGAATATTCTGTCCTCTAGGCATGACCTACAAGTCCACCTCATTAAAACACTTCAAAGCATCGAGAGCAGCATTCCTGTAGGCCCTAAGGCAGGGATGTTTAGCAGCATATTCACCTTTAATTTGTTTAATAATCAATTCAGAATCACCCCTTACCATTATTTGCCTAGCACCCACCTTTTTCAACAGCTTCAGTCCTAGCATTAAAGCTTCGTACTCAGTAAAGTTGTTACTGCAATGGAAATTTAACTTATAGGAATGATTTTCTGAATACCTTTTTCGATGATTATGCAGCCAGACACCAGCTCCTACTCCTTCTTTACTCACGGCTCCATCAAAATCCATACTCCAGAAATCAGCAGGGAACTCTTCAGTGATTATATTTTTCATCTTGTCCGCCTCGCCGTTTTCTGGTCCTTCTTCTTGACTAGCTACTTCTTCCACCAGCTGATTGTCTGGCTCTTCGGTATCACCATCATTGTACAGGATGAACGAATATAAATCTGAATGAGCAGAGTAAAGAGGGTAATTGTGAGGTTTCTCTTGACTGCTGACCATATACTTCATCAGTGTTTCTCTGTATAACCTTCTCTATTGTCCGAACACTGGGATTGTGGCGTAAGACATATCCAGCTGCAAGGTCCCTTTTAATTTATCTCCCCAAGATCGGGATAACAACATACCATATTTTGGTGGGATGTCGGAAACTACCACGTCCATCACCATGCTTTTCGAAGGTATCTGAACCAGGGTTATGCAGAGGTCCTTAATCAGACCAATACATTTGACTTTGCTAGAGTCAAACGAGTGTAAATCTTTGTAAGGCCGAGTGACCTCCAATCCTAGTTTTTCCATTACTGCTTTAGGCATAAAATTGTGTGAGGCACCTGAATCCAACATGGCATTATGCAATATCAAATCATGTGTGTTCAAACTGATGTAAAAGGGAGCCACATCACCGGTATCATCTCGACCATCCACCTCAGGTCTGAAAAGGAGTTCGGGATGATCATCGGTAAGGTTCACAGTGTCAGAATGAGTCACTGACCCAATAGTCAAGGATTTGGTGCCTATGTCAGGTTCAATGGCTAACGCTTTTAGTACCTGTGATCAATAACCGCCTCTTCTTATCAACTCTATCAATGGGATGGGAATTTTAATTTTGGCTAATTCTGCCTCTAAGCTAAAAGGTGCTGGTGTTTGGGTCTGACTCGTTGATTCTTGTTGGTCCACCATATCCTTCTGGCCAGAAGTACTAGGCAGGTTAGCAGGTGTAACTTCGGGCTGTGCCGGTCTTTTCAGTATGGTGATGTTTTTCTTTACCGAAGCATCAGTTTTACCTTTCTCAGAAAACTTTTCGGCCGTAACCTTCTTAGGAATTTTCTCAATCTTAGATACCTTTTGTGTTCCAGACGTCCTTTTCGCAGAACTTCCTTCTGCCTTCTTACCTCACAGATTATATTGGCGGTGCACCTCCAAGATATCATTTTCATAGGCCTGTTGTCCTGCTTCCTCGACCTCCTCACTTACCTTTGTTTGATTTAGCAGAAAGAGTTCCTGCTCTTCTCGAGTGAGGAAAATGGCCTCATTATCATGAATGCCCATGAGGTTGATATGAGTGTCCTCCAATTCTTCAATTACTTCCCCCCCATCATCAGCATAGTTTTCCTACAAGGGAGGTCTGATCGGCTGATCAGGGCCTCTCTGATCTCTTTGGTCCCTTTGGTCCCTAGGATCCCTTTGCCTGATCTGAGGAGGATTTCTTCTAAAATTGGGGTTCCGAATCTGGGGAGCAGGTGCGGTGTCCCTGGGAGGGTTTCAGTGGGACAAATTTATTCTTTCCATCATTAATTCCACGGTTCGGGCCAAATAATCCAGCTTGGAATCTGTGGTCGACGTGGAAGGTTCTTATTTGATAGTGACCCTTCTTTCTGACCTTTGTCGGGCCCGTTTAGCCAGCAGATTAGCGTCCACACTAATAGCACTTTTCTGCATGTCTTAAAGGGTAGCAACATTTCTTTCTCTCAATTGGTAAGACATGTCAGCATCGAATCCATCAGGAAATTTAATCAATGCCAAATCTGGGGGAGGTTTGATTTCATTGGGGATTGCATTATACAAGTTGTTGAAACGGATGCAATAGTCTTGGACCGTTTCACCTTGATTTCGTTTTATGTTCTCGTATTCTGACAGTACTTGAAGAGGGTTTTTCTTTACCTCCCATCTGTCGAGAAATCTTCTTTGGAATGTGACAAGGTCAGGGATTGATGCGGCGGGTAGAGCTTTGAACCATTTCTTGACGTCCCCTGTCAGACTCTGGGCAAACAGTCTCATTTGAACGTCGACTTCGTCAACTTCTTGTAAATCCAAGTAGTCGTTCATTTTATCCACATGTTGTTGGGCGCTTAACGTTCCGGTTGCATCAAACTGTGGCAGTCTAGTCTGGTAGTCTTAGGGCATGGCATGCAGAGGTGCAGCCAATACGAAAGGAGCATATCGAGCTACCATGATGGGTGGAGGAGGCGGAACGACGGCCTGGGTGGAAGGAGAGGTAGCGACTGAAGACGAGGAAGATGAAGGACTGAGTGTGGCTGAGATAGTGATTTTTATTTTAGTCGTAGGAGACAAGACTTCGGGGGTTCGAGGTTGCACCACAGTTGGGTCAAAGATGAGCTCAGACACAAAGGTTTTGGACCGGGCTCTAACCAGGTTTCATAGCGGAAAAGACTCAAGATCGAGGCTTCGTAAGCTATCTGGTTCTCCAGAAAAGGAAGGAGACTTGTGGAGTGGAGTACCGCTCACTGAACTGGAAGCGAAGGCTTTACGCCTCAATAATTGCTCAGGGTTATCTAACACTACAGAGGGTTCTGGGTCTGGATGAGATCGAGTGTGGACTTTCTTGGGAGCCAGAACTCTTTTTGGGTTTTTTATATCTATATATTTTTTAGATTTTATGATAAGTGAAAACTAAGGATGATTTCTATGTTGACGTTGTCTAGCTTCCAATTGTTCCTGAGCCACTATGTCACGTTCAATGGCTTCCCATGAACGTTCGAGCTCTTCCTGATTATTGGCAGTTCGGAGGATTAAATCAAACAGGTTTGACGCAATATGCATTTGATTCGATAGTCCAGGCTCGATATTAGGTTGCACTGTGGCAGGGACAGTCATAGAAGAACAAAAGGTCCTAGGAAAGATACTGGAAGTAATATGTACAGAGTTAATCAACCTCTAAATATTACTTACTTCTCATAGTCAAACTTTCTTTAGGGGAAAGAAGTCGTGAGATATCAATTTTAGTTCGTCCCTAGTGGATTCGCCATTAATTTTAGCACTCGGTAAATTTCCTAGAGGTTGAAAAGGAAGAAACTTACTAAGGTAACCTTAACCAACCGCTTTTAAAGCTGGGATCTAGCCCTTCCAGCTTCAGAGAGGGATCTCTCTATATGATTTAGCTTTGTTTTATTTTCAGATATTAGGCTAGTTGATGAAATCGTTGGTTTTGTTGTAAAGGGTTTTTAAAGTTGGTTGAGACAAACTACACATCCATTGGGCTATGGGGTTTGTGTTTAATCAAATCTGAGAAATAACCACAAACACCAAAGAAGACTTTCACAAGGCGAGGTAATACATTCACTGGATCTTTTAATATTAAAATGATGAATGGAAGAAAGGATGAGGAAAATAACTTCAACTAACAAGCAGTTAAGAATTCCTTAATTGAAGATATTAGAAGATAAACATTTAAATCCCTAGAATCGGAAACAGGGTATCAGAGATAAATCCTGCAACATAACGCTATTCATAAAGATTAGATTCATAAAACAAGATGAATACACAGAAAGAAAACATTTTAACTGAGAGAATCACTTCACCAGTGAACATACGCAAGAATCTTGTAAAATGCCTCTTTTTTATTAATGGTGGATCTCTTCAAAAATGATACAGCTTGATAGCAATCTGGTGTGCGAATCAACAACCCTCAATACATCGGAAAAGAGAGTATTTATAAAACAAAATACATACGCTCCTGTCATAACTGATCATGACGTGCTTATGCTATTTTTAGACTAACTATCTCAACTAATCAAAAATGCTTTGATGACTCATTACAACTATATACTGAATTTCAGGGGTAGGCCGTTGGCGAGGTGCCTCCGCAACCTCTGCTAACAGGATAGCTGACTGGAAGCGACAACTCATCTACTAATATAGTAGATCACACAGTTCTTCCCATCTGATGTGACCTGGCACTGTGACTTTAAGCAATCTCTTGTACACTTCGTCCATGTCTGTGTACTTAGCAAATGTAGGCTTGATGATGAAAATGTGCTTAATTTCATGCTGAATGCTAATATCCAACTGCAAGGCATCCATGAATGATCTTCCTGTGATGCTTCCCTGTATACCTGTGAACTTAGAACTGTCCTTAGACACTTCGGTCAACCTTTTCTTATAATCAGGGAGCGTCATCAATTTTTCATTTATGACCTTCATACCGGGCAGGCCCTTCCTTTTCAGAGTATGTATCTTGTGGAAAAACTTCTGCACTCCTTGATCCATGACTTGGATCTTCTCCTCAAGCTGAAGCATGAGACCTCATTTGGTCAGAACTCTCTTAACTTCCAATATGGTTTCTGTCCTGTCTTCAATTTTCAATTCGTCGAGTTCCTCCCGGGTCTTTGAATTCAGGAACCTTATGATTTCATTAGCTTGGGTTGGCATGTCTCCCAGTTCCATTCTGATTTTCTCCATAGCTTGTTTTCTCCTCTCGAGCAACTCATTCTGTTTGAACATGATTTGAACCATTGGCCAGATTTCATTAATGGACTTAGAAATATCCGTCCACACAAGTTCTTTAACCTCAGCCAAGGTCTTTCTTGCCATAATCTGTTTCTGGAGCTGCTGCAACTCCTTCCTGATCTTCTCATTCACTTGTTTTTCTTTAGACAGACTTGTCTGGAAAGAAACCTTTAGCTCTTGGAGATTCTCCACCTCTTTCTTAAGCCTGCTGATTTCTGACTCTTGCAGGTTCATTCTCTCCATAGACTTGGCCAAGTCTGTTGCTCCTTCTGGTAGGGGTATTGCTGTCGCTGATGGAATGACTGTCACCATGGGTGTTGCAATTGGGATGGAACTGAATGGAATGCCTTCCATTGTCTTTTCCTGCTCTTTCTCCTTGAGCAGTCTCTCCATCTCTGCCTCCATCTCCTTTAACTGTGCATTCTGCTCTAGGAGTAATTTCAGCATCTTGTCTTTTTCACCTTCCTTTTCAGCTATTTCCTTTGCCTGTGGGTCCTCTGTTGGAGGGATCTTTAGCTGTTTTCTCAATGATGCAATGTCGGAATTTTTATTTTTAATCATCTCCTCAGCGCCTTTGATGTTTGCAGGGTCGTACTTGATCTTGAGGACCAGCTCCTCCAACGTCTTTATCCTATTGTCCTTTGCAAAAGAAGATATTTTTTCCAACTTTAGTTGGGTTTGGGCATTGCTCAAAGCTACCCGAAACTTTGATGCAGAAGTTGAAGCCTGGGCCAAAGTGTGAAAAATCATTTCCCCAGTTTGCTTATGCAGATCCATCTAATCTGCCGGGTGCACATCTTTTGCTTGAAATTCAAACGTGGCCCTCTTGTAATCAAATATCACGTTTGGATCAGGCACTTGTGCTTGGAGGAATGCCATATGCATCCTACCTTTCTCTGTATCAAATGCTGACAGAAGTCTATGCTGGGCCGTGGATGACTGCTTCTGGAACTGTGCATAAGTGCTGCTGGTGAGCGTCTGATTTTTTTTTTTGATCATGTCATATTTTTCAAAAATGCCCAATTTGGGCCCAGTCTTGCCTGGCGAGGTATCCAAGGGAGAATCTGTGGATTTTAACACTTTTGTCCCTTCCTTATGCTGATTGGAGCCGAAAGAAAAACTGAATTGCTTGGCCCCAGTGGTGGCCACTGTGGTAGTCACTGTGGTAGCTTCTGCTGTTGTGCCGTTCGTTGAAATTGTCTTCGGCCTTTTAGAGTGAATTTGAAATTCTTCTGATGACACCTCTGTTACAGGAGGAGGTTACTCCTGTCGGGGTCTCTTCTCCTTGAGGACCTGAGGTGTGGTGGCGGGTAGTGCACTTGTAGAGGGAACCTGCTATTCCAAGTCCAACAAAGTGTCAGGCAGCCATACTGTTTGATTGGCAAATTTCTCGATCTCTGGCTTGGACTCGTGTACATACAAGGCAATTTTGTTTTTTACCCTCATGTCCGAAATTATCACGTGGGGATCATAGTGCCAGATGAAACTCGTGGAGAATTTCATCTCCTTCAAAATTCGATCTGCTTCTTCTCCTGTGCCCCAGTTATTGCAGATGAAGGGACCAATTTGTCCTTTGATTCTCAACTGCTGCTTTTTCTTATGTGAAACAAAATGAATATCGTCAGAATTCATAATCTTCCTTATACATTCTAATGCAAAAAGTCTTACCGGTACATATCGAGGCAGTTTATAGGGCACCAATTCGCACCCAAAGACTCTGATTTCTGTGTGATTCTGGCATAAATACTAGTCTCATGTCTGAACGTTGTCCGAGAGATGCAGGATCCTCTGGACTTCATCATTAATCCGTGGCTTAGGCATGCCACGCAACATACTTACCTCAAGGTGGAAAAACCGGTTAATGAACACTGTGAAGTCGTATTCGACTGAATTGTGCTTCAGGAGAGAAGTCCACGCTGTGAATGGCTGAGGTTTCCCGTCGGTGTCCATCTTCTGCATGGAGAAGTTGAACCTGTCGGCTTGGAAATAGAGGAACATGTAAGCCAGAATGGATGAATACGTAAACATGCCTTTCGTGGCCAAATTGATGAATTGCTCATGTATATTGTTGGCCAAGAAAGTGTTGTAGTCGAACTGTGTGGTTGGTTGTTTGTCGTTTGAGAAGATGGACAGAAAACCCAGGATGGGCTCATCCACCCACTGATCAGAATAGTATCCAAGAAGGGCACACAGAGAAGAAATAATCTGATTCCCTTGGGTGGAAAACATAGACGAGGGGTACAGGGGGTTGGTGGACGGGATTGGAGCTGAAGTGGGAAGAAAGAGCTCGAAAATCTGAGCTCTTTGTGGGAAATTCATCTTCTGGTAAAGCTCGGTGAGGATTTCTAAGTTAAAGGGGGACGCAGATTCTACTCGGGTGATTTGTAACATCTGGTCGATATCCTCAGGGGTGATGAAGAAAAGAGCATCCCCGGAACAAGAAAGGATGGCTTTCTGGTCAGGGACGTCGTGGGCCTGGCATTGGAGAGAAAACTCGAGAAAAATTATGGATCTGAGGGAAGAGATACAGAAGTAAATTGGACTCCCAGAGTCCAATTTTGTCACTCTGGTCCAGGAAAACTTCCCAGAGCCACAACTGAAGATTAGAGAAGTCGAAACTGCAAATTGTATCGGCTATCAAATGGTCCTTATCGACCAGGGGAATTTTATCCAAGTCCACCGGAGGAGGGACGAACGGATTCTCTTCCTCTTCTGCTTGCTTTGTCTTGGACACCATTTTGGCAACTGTACCTGCAATAAACAATGTGTTAGTGGGGTCAGATGACTGTAGGTGAAAGCGATGCAGGAGCGATGGAGGAAAAGGAGGTTTCTGGTGCGATGGAAGAATAACGAATACAAAGGGAAATGATAGTTTTAATAAAAAATGAGTCAGTCAGACGTGGGAAAACGATTAGCGTGACAATGGGTATGATATCCCGTTATTAATGGGCAACGAGCCACTAGGGATGAGGTGGCAGATGACGGTGGGCAAATCGTACGGGGAAGTGACGTGGAGGCAGGTGATTAGGGGTAAAAGTTGCCGAAGGGGGCTGGCCATGAATGGGAAGGGTAAAGACCTGACAGCAGGGACTGACAGCAGTAATGGGGATGGGACTTAGACCCGGGAGCAAGTAGGACAAGTGGGCTTAGTGGAGGGTGACGTCAAGGGGTGACGGTATGTCAGACAACATGTGGGGGATGGGTGTTCTCGGTCAATCTGTCAGCAGATGAGCAAAATAGAGACTGCTCTGCATGCCTTGCAGGGTTCACCAAGGCAGAACATCTATAGCAGCAAGAGTGTTAATAGAAAGCAGAAAAAAAAAATAGAAAACAATCTAATCTAACAGCTGTGAAGCAAATAACGATTCGGAAATAAACAGAAATATCAAACATGAGACAAGGAAGTCCACAATGGTTCCGGGATTGATCTATTAGGGGAAACCAGAGTACACGTTGAGGGCAGAGATAAGGATTCCCTCTCCCTCCAACAGAAGGTCCTTCGAATCTCTCAAGATTGTGCTTTCCTTACAAAACGAGTAGAACTGAAATAAACGGTGAAAGAACTCTGAATTAGGTTGCAGACGGATGGCTTGTCAAAAGGACTGAGCTCTGAATCTGGACAGCATAACTTTGCATGGAATTCTCTGTTGAAACAACGAGCCTTCACTGCTATTTATAACATTTTCCAGGCGGTCACTTAACTAGCTTCCGGTGTAAACACGGTGTTGTTTAGGGTTCACTTAAGCCATTAATTCACCGAATTTGCAGAACCGACTTTGATCTGGATGTCAAATCATCTCGGTGGAAGGTTCATTGGCGATCAGGAGGCCGACTTAAGCATTTAATGCGCCGTATTAGCAGATGCGCAGCTTTTTCTGTGGATAGTCGCGCGTCGGGCGCTTAAGCGCGCACAACACGTTCTTATCCCGCGCATACGCGCGCACCTTACTAATGTGAAGTGTCTTTCAATTTTTGTATAGTTTTTGACCCTTCTGGAATGCTGTAAACTTCATTCTGT
>ML779445.1:673797-699357 GCA_009831015.1 Picea engelmannii
ACGGAGGGGGGGGGGTCCAGAATTCAATGTGGACCACTGATTTGAGCGCTTGATTCAGAGCCATCCAGATGCGCGCCTGCATTATTATCAATTCCGGACCCCCCCCCCCTCCGTTAAAGGAAGAACGGGTGGGGGGGTCTGGAATCCAATATGAGCCGTGGATTCACGCGCTCTTCCCTGGACCGTCCAGACCTGTGTGCTTGTTATCGCAGATTCCGGACCCCCCCCCCTTTGTTTAAAAGCAGACCACTAAGGGGGGTCCGGGATGCTCTGTGATCCGTTGATCCGAGCGATGCGATCTGGACCACTGGAAAGTGACCGAAACATATGTCCGGGGCGGAAAATGTCATGTGCAAGGAAAACTTAGGATTAGTGCTTTTTCAAGGGTTTTCTTCGATTTTTCTCATACACACCACCAAGGGGACATCATTTCATCTGTACTTAGGCATTGGAGTCATGGGGTAACAACTTCATCAATCTGGTTTTATTTGGGCAAGGCAGGCCAGGCAGTTAATCTACATTCTAACCTACTTCACAAGACGAAATAACTTAGATTAAAATGTTGGGTTAAGGTATTATTTTTCTTAGGGGATATCTGATCAGGATTAGACAGTCTGATCGGATGTATTCACTAGTTCTATCCTAGGGGCTATCTGACCAGGATTAGACAGTCTGATCAGATGTATTCACTAACCTATCAACATTGAAAATTTAAAAGAACTTGGTCAGGCTTGAAAGGTATGACCAAGTCACTGTTATTGCATGGGGCTTTTATTTCAAATCTTTTTTGCCCTCTTTTGTTTTTCTTTTCCTTTTTTTTTTTTTTTCTTTTGCTTTTTGCAAAAATGAAAAATGGATTTCCAATAAGAAAACTAGGTACAGATAACATCAATATATCCAAGTCATAAGTTGATTCCCATAATTTATGGGGTGATAACAAAAAGGATTTTTCGCATCACCAGCGATCTTCCGCCTTCAGCATCTTCTGCCTCAACATCTCGTCTCTGTTCCTCGACAATGTGAGTTTCTCCAGTTTCTTTCTTTTTATCAGGACACTCATAAGACTTGTGCCCATTCTTCCCACATGTGAAGCATGTGATTACTCCACCTATTCCTCTTCCTCTTCCTCTGGTACGAGGAAACCTATTATTATCATCATATCCTCCTCTATGCTCAGTATGTTGTTCTCTTTGCTCTACGTATTTCCCTCGCTGTGAACTTCCACCTCTCTCTGTCCGAGTCTGAGGTTTCTTCTTGTCGTCCCTGGGCTTCCGGGTTCTTTCCTGGGCAACTGATTTTCCTCTGGGCTAACTCCTGCCTCGGCCCCTCTGAATTTTCTTTTGGCTCAACTTCTCTTCCACTTTCAAAGCCATTTGATAAGCATCCTCCACCATTTGGATGGTCACCATACTCATTTCATCCTAAATCTCATATCTCAGGCCATTCATATACCTGGCCACTTTTTCATCATTGCTTTCACAATGACCTGCCCTAATATTCAACCTGTAAAACTCTTCAGTATATTCCTTCACTGTCATCAGCTTCTGTCTTAGGTTTTGCATCCTCCTGAACAGAGAAATTTGATAGTCCCTGGGGATGAATTTTGCCTTCATCTTTGCAATCATCCTGTCCCAGCTCTTAATTTTCTGCTTGCCTTGGAAACGCCTATCCACTTGTAGTTCATCCCACCACAAGGCTGCATGTCCTTTTAATCTCGTGACGACATGCCTGACTTTCTTGTCCTCTTTGATATCTTCATAGTCAAAATAGGTGTCTAGATCTCTAATCCAGTCTAGAAGCTCTTCTACATCTAGATTTTTCTCATAAACTAGAATGTCCATCTTCACCTTTGCACCCATTCTTGCAACAGCTTTAAGTAAGTGCTCATTTGCTACATCTTCTGCTAGGATTTCTTCTTCTCCATGTCCAGCATCATCTTCATTTTTGAACTCACTGATATCTCCTACATAAACTGTGCGCCTTTGTTTTATTTCCATGTCCATAACTCTAGCGCATTTGAAACTTTTGAGAAGAAGTCGTTATTTGATGAAGCTGGTTGTTTGAATAACAAGATGATGTTTGGTCTCCAATGGCATTGATGTTTGATGGTTTGTACTATGGAATAACTGCGAAATTTATAAATTAATTGTAGAAATGGTAGCAATGTGTAATTGAGGAAAATTGTGAAAAATCATGTAAAGGTCTTGAACATAAATGGAAAGCTCGTGACTATTGGGCATAGTATGATGAAAAAAGATAATAAATATTTAGATAATAATTGGGCTAGCAACGAAATCATTGTTGAAATATTTTTCAAGTTATGAGTTGAGTGAAGGATTTGGCAATGAAATAAGGAATTATGATTGAACTTTTGTTTAAGCACTCTGATTATATGTGGTTATAATTTTCTTGTCATGAATGGTTGAAAATAGAATATGATCATAAACTTTGTAATTAATGCATGTCCATTTACATTCCCTGTCATAAATAACACTTTTCACTCATTACAATTCCAACCCATTACCCAAGTTCCTTTTTTCCCATGCTTTAATTATAATTGTGTAAAGTATTGAATTCCAGAAGCGAATTGATCATGAGAGAAGTATTTAACTTGTTCAGGGTTAAATCTCCTTTAGATCTAAGATAATGAGTTTTAAATTGGGAAGACTTGATCATAAGGAGTTAAGGAAGTTGGCCATGGTAGTGAACAATCCATTTTTCATTCATGTCACACTTACCATTTTATGCTCATTACAAATCATGTCATTTAATCCCAAAGCCCTTTTCAAATCCTTATTATAAGTTATTTCTATCTTTGAGAGAAAGAATTGCATGATGACTACTTGCATATGTATTGTTATGAACAGAGCCATGTTTAAATTGTTTTCTTGTAAACTTTTATATGAACGATTAGTTGAAATTTGGTTCTAATTTTTGTATATGTATATCAGTATGAGATTTTTCAGTAGGGAATTCATGGTAGGAGAGGACATAATAGAGGTAGAGGACTATCTATAATGTATATCTGTCTCTGATTTTCTATACATTTTGATGCAGATTCAAAATAATTCAATCAGTTGTTGTAGACATGTTTCCTTAACTTGGTTGGCCAACAAGATTATAGAACTCCACTTGTGCCTGAGAACCCTCGTCCAAGCATCGATATTCCAATCCCAAACCATGTTTCCACTCCCTTAGTTAGAACAAAACATGATGGTTGGAAAAATGTTGTACATCCTCTTTTTGGACAGTCACATGGTTGGAAAAATGTTGATCACCCTCAACAGTTGCCTTCCCATGCATGGCCTATGGCTCTTTCCTTGTATCAAAAACATATATCCCCAGCCTCACATTCCCATCATGCTAAGGCCAAAATCACTGAGCTTGAGGATAGTCCATAAAAGGAGAAACTATTAGGAGTTGAGTCTAAGTCATCACATTCAGTCACTTCACATGTGCAAGGAAATGATCAGAAATATGATAAGGAAGGTTTGTTGTACAACTGAGAGGGGGGGTGAATCAGTTGTAACCTTGCTTAAACAATTATACTTATTTCCAGATCACTCAATGACAATCACAATAATGAAGGGAAGTAAGCAATAGAACATTCAGCATCATTCACACATATGAGATACACAAAGATAGATATTTCCTGAGGAAGCCCATAAAGGGTAAAAACCTCTTCTTCTTTATATGATAAGTAATCTGTACATTCTTTACATTATCATACATATGAGCTCTAACTCATAATAAGGCTACAACCTCTGTTTTGCAAGCTGCAACTTGCTGAGAGCACCAACTCTCTGTTTTCTATAGCACCTACTAGAAGGAAGCACCAACTCCCTGGTTTCTCTAGCACCCACTAGAAGGAAGCACCAACTCCTTGGTTTCTCTAGCACCCACTAGAAGGAAGCACCAACTCCCTAATTATTCCAGCACCAACTGGATGGAAGCACCAACTTCCAATCACACAGGCATGAGCCTGTATAATAGAGAAAAACAATACTCCCTTGCACCACCTTGCCACCCTGGTTTCTCTGGCTGCAACCAGATGGAAGCTACAACTCCCTTTGTTTAGGCACCCACTTGAAACTCTGAGGACAATAGTCCTCCCTAGCACCTCCCTACCACCCTGAAATATAAATTTTTGTTAATAAAACTTATCACAGTGATACAATTTTTATCATTGGCTTACTAGACTTATCATTGTTCTACTATGCTACTCTGCTCTCCTATATCAATGTCTCTCTATCTACATCTTTTTGGGATTTCTGATCTTTTTTTTTTCTCTACACGAACACCTCAACCTTCCTTTAGTGTCTTACTGTATTTCTCCACACATGCCTTGTGCTTTCTGTGATTCTGCCTTTTATGCTCTATGTGTCATGTCCATTCAATGCTCCATTCCTCTTCTCTATATTTCAGCTACTACACACTCCTCCTTATACACTCCTGAATCCCTCTCAACAACAGCCCCCTCCATCTCTTCTCTGTTCTACACACTTATAGTCTTTGTGCACCCTATGCATGCTATCCCGTCATGCTTCTGCATGCTCTCTCATGTCGAGTACTCTACCTATTCATCATGGCAACTCTTCAGCTTCTCTAGCAGTTAGATCCATATGTCAATTTCCTCTACAAACAGTCTTCATTCTACTGGTAGATTCCTAGAGACTCTTCAGCTCCTCTGGCAATCACACAGAAGTTTCTTCGAGTCCTCTAGAAGAAACGATCAGTGGTTTCTAGCAGTTACACTGTGAACCTCCAAAGACCGCTTCAGCAAATAAATCACCACTAATCGATTAACTGTGAAGAGCAACAGTAGCCCTTCGATCATACTTAAATTCACCTGCATCGTTGGATGGATTTCGTAGGGTCTTTCGTTTAATTCATATGCCCACTGGCTGTGACCGAGTGCTAAAGATAGTTTTAATTTCCTGATCTCACATCTCAACATTCCTGTGATAGAAGATCTCAACACTCCAAGTTGTGATCACCAAGACTTCAATATGGAGCTTAGCACCGCTAGCTTCTTCCCCTCACGTGACCACCGACTGTGACCACAGGCTGCGCCAAAAGGCGCTTCATATTTCATGAACTTATAAACTTCATCGAGCTTGATCAATGGTTGAGATATCCGATGATTTGACGATCCAGATCTTATCGTGATTCCTATGATGAAGAGTCTTGATGCTCCAAGTCACGATTGCCGAGACTCCGAGGTGGAGCTTAACTCCGCTGGCTTCTTCCCTTCACCTGACCACTGATGGTGACCACAGGCTGCACCAAAAGGCGCTTCATGTTTTGTGAACTTATGAACTTCATCTAGCTTGATCAACGGTCGAGATCTCTAATGATCCGATAGTCCAAATCTCATCGTGATCTTGCATATTGAAATTCCTGTGATGAAGGGTCTTGATGCTCCAAGTCGCGAGCATTGAGACTCTGAGATGGAGCTTAACACCGCTAGATCCTTCCTCCATCTTTTATAGATGTAACCACTGGCTATGACCACAGCCTTTTTTGAAAATGCATTTTACACTTTCGCATCTCGAGTATTCTGTGATGAGTCCTCTCGAATCTCCATGTCACGAACTCTGAAATAGGGCTTGGCTTCTCTAGCTCTGATCTCCAGCTGTCAACAATGTGACCACGAGATATGACCACTCACCAATCAAACGATCACTTCACTCCTTTGACTTTCCAGTCAGCAAAATGATGATTCGACATGTGTCCTTTCGATCCAATGGTCCATATCTTTATCATAATTTTGCCACTTCACGAGCCTTCTTCATGCCTGATCAACGATCCACAATCCTTGGTGATCTGACGGTCCATATCTTTTCATGATCTCGCATATCGTGATTTTGAACCTCTTTCCTTTGGATTTTTCGATCTATGAAACTCTGAAACAAAACCTTTGTCATTCACCACGTGTCCTTATTGAATCAACTGTCAATATTGTTATCACGATTTCACATATCGTGAGTTTGAACCTCTTTCCTTTGGATTTCCCGATCTGTGAAACTCCGAAACAAAAACTTTTTCATTCCTTGACTGTTTTCTTCCATCTGAGATTACACTGCTTATCTTGCCATTATCGCTATGCTCCTAATCGTCTTGATCTTCGCCATCTGATCATGTTGATCTTTTCCATCAATGACAAACATGCATACACTTGCACTCTGCACTATCTCTTCTGACTTTACATTGTCCCTATTTTTCCATCGCTACATACTCTGATCTTGCCATCAATGACAAACATACCTACCTGTAAACATGCCAACAATCTCCCCCTTTGGCATTGATGGCAACCCTGAATGACTATGCTAATCTGTTTGGACCTCCAATTGTAGCATCCGGTCCAGACCACTCCTTTTTCTCTCCCATTGACATCAATGTCAAAGAAAACATTCTCCCCCTGAGTTGTTGTAGTAATTTTTGGAGGTATCAGATATTCAATCAATATAAAACTCCCCCTAACAGGATGGACTCTCTTAGGTGTGAGACAGGATGACACCCAACTTTTGTCAGAGATATTCAAATGGTTTATTGGCTAGGGGTTTAGCAAAGATGTCTGCAATTTGTTCTGTGGTTGGAATGTAATGGACCTTAACAACTTGATTGGTGACCTGCTCTCTCAGAAAATGGTATTTTATGGGAATATGCTTGGTCTTGGAGTGGAGTACAGGATTCTTAGACACACTGATGGCACTAGTGTTATCACAATGAATTGGGATCGGTGCTGTGTATTTTACCTCCAAGTCTGCAAGTGTCTGAATCATCCATAATACCTGAGTGCAGCAAGTAGAAGCAACAATGTACTCTACCTCTGTAGTCGATAAAGAAATGGAACTTTTCTTTTTACTAAGCCATGCTACTAACGAGTCACCCAGGAAGAATGCTCCTCCACTGGTGCTTTTTCTCTCATCAACACAGTTTGCCCAATCTGCATCTGAATAAGCAGTTAACTAAAAATTCTAAATTATGGGATACCACAGACCATAAGTCATTGTTTCTTTCAAGTACCTAAATATCCTTTTGACAACTAGAAAATGACTTTGTTTAGGTGCAGACTAATATCTTCCTACCATTCCAACAGCATGAATTATGTCTAGGTGAGATGTTGTGATGTACAACGGGCTTCCTATCATTGACCTATATGAAGTTTGATCAACATTAGGTGAGTCGTCATCCTTTCTTAATTTGCATCCAATAACCATAGGTGTGCCCACAGGTTTAGAATCTTCCATTTGAAACCTTTTCAACATTTCTCTTAGATATTTTTCTTGAGAAATGAACATCCCTTCAGACCTATGATTAATTTGCAAACCAAGAAAAAATGACAGTTCACCTATCATAGACATTTCAAACTTAGACTCCATGGCAGAAGAAAACCATTTTACCAATGAATTCTTATTACATCCGAAGATGATGTCATATACATAGACCAACACAATGAGCAAATCATAACCCTCTGTTTTGATATATAGATTGTTGTCAATTGTTCCTTTCTTGAACCCTTTATCTTTGAGATACATATCCAGTCTGTGATACCAAGCACGAGGATATTTTTTTAACCCATATAAATCTTTCTTCATCTTGCATACTAAGTCAGGGTTATCGGACAGTTCGAAACCCTCTGGTTGTTCCATATAGACTTCTTCATTTAAATCTTCATTTAGAAAATATTACTTGACATCCATTTGATAGACTTTAAACCTTTTATGAAAAGCATAGGAAAGAAATATTCTGATAGCTTCTAACCTTGCTACGGGCGCACATGTTTCATCAAAATTCAGTCCTTCTATTTGAGCATAGCCTTTATAGACCAATCTTGTTTTGTTCCTGACAACGTGTCCCTGCTCATTCAACTTATTCTTAAAGATCCATTTGGAACCAATCATATTTTTACCTTCCGGTCTATGAACCATCTCCCATGTATTGTTTTTCTCAATCTGATCAAGTTCATCATTCATTGCTTTAACCCAAAGGTCATCTTTGCTAGCTTCATTAAATTTCTTGGGTTCCAGCATGGATATGAAAGATATATGTCATTGCTCGGTATTTTTGATTATCTTTCTCCTGGTTTGTACACCTTTGTCTTTTTCACCAATTATCTGACTTGCAAGATGATTCTTTTGAGTAATTCTAGAGGAAGAATTTGAAGGAGCCTGTTGATTTGAGTCTGTCTAAGTATCTGAGTCTTCATTTGATTCAGAGTCTTCGTTTTCTGATTCTTGGATCTGTTCATCTTCAGCTTTAGTTGTGTCCTCTGTAGAAGACTCATTATTGTACACCTCTCTTGCTGAGATTCCTTCATCAACTTTTACATCAATACAGTCAACCATTTTATGCAGCCTCTTATTATAGCATCTGTATCCTTTACTGATTGTAGCATATCCTAAGAAGATACCTTCATCAACCCTGTCATGATATTTGCCAAGGTTCTCATCATTATTCTGTATGTAACATTTACTACCAAAGACTTTGAAGTGTTTGATTGAAGCAGGTCTCCCATACCACAGTTCATAAGGTGTCTTGTCACGTTGTGGTCTGAAGTGGGCTTTGTTAAGAACATGGACTATTGTGTGTATTGATTCTACCCAGTAGGTTTGACCAATGTTCTTCTCATTCATCATTGACCTGGCCATTTGCTACACTATTCTGTTTTTCCTCTCCACTACTCCATTTTTTTGTGGAGTTCTTGGGATTGTGTATTCTCTCTTGATCCCATGCTTATCATAGAATTCCTTGAAATCACTTGAAATAAATTCTCCTCCTCTATCTTATCTTACTACCTTTAACCTATTACCTGTTTGATTCTCAATTAAAGCCTTAAATATTTTAAACTTCTCAAATGCTTCAGCTTTTTCCTTGAGAAAGGCAACCCAAGTAAGTTTGGAGTAATCATCAATAATCAACGTGAAGTAGTTTTCTCTCCCTATGCCTTCCTATCTTGATGGTCCACATAAATCCATATGAACTAGTTGGAGTGTTTTCTCTATTGAAGTAAAGCTCTTGGCCTTAAACGATGTCCTGGTTAGTTTTCCTACTTGGCAGGGTTTACACATAGAGTCTTGGGGTTTTGATATTATCGGAAGATCTTTTATTGCCTCAAGATTTTTGAGCTTGATTAAGTGGTCAAAGTTTATATGTCCAAGTATCCTATGCCATAACTAGATTTCATCATGTTTTCTTAGATGACACTCTTCTCTATCTTCTTTTAACACATATACATTATTTTATGTCCTTATGCCTTTGGCCACCACTTGTCCTAAGTTTGCAGACTTTATCTTGCAGTCCTTGGATGTGAACACTACTTCACATCCTCTATCACACATTTGACCTACAATGAGCAGATTGTGTTTCAGCCCATCTACAAGCAGAACATCTTGGGCATTTCCTTTTCCATTACTTAAACTCACCATCCCTTTACCTTTTATTTTACCTTGAGCATCATTTCCAAAGGTTAAATTTACTGATTTGCTTTCACTTAGAGATAGAAACTTACCTTTGTCTCCTGTCATATGTTTCGAGCATCCACTGTCTATATACCAAGGTTTCGTTTGTCTTTGAGCTGACAACACTAATCCACACTTGTCACTTTCTTTCTTCTTCCAAACATTGCCATTTCCAACAAGGGAATTCAAATCTGGTTCATAGTTCCTTAATCGATAGTCAACAGATTTATGTCCATAGTTATGACAGATGTAGCATTCAATCTCATTGTTCAATAGGTCAAAATTATTGTTCCAGTGTTGTATACTCATTTACTGTTGATTATTTCTTGACCTCCTTAGTTGCATGTCTCTAGACTTAATTTGGCAATTTGCAATCTGTGAAGGTTTGTTACTTGGATGTTTCATTCTTTGTTGTGGAAAGTATTTATTCCTTTGAAATCTTAATTGCTTATGTCTAAGTCTTAAGGAACAATTTACAGCTTTGTGACCAAAGTTATAATAGTAGAATCAATAGCCATAGAAAAATTCTTTGTACCTGGAAAATGGTTGTCTTCTTTGAGCAAATCGATTTCTTCAACGCTGATGATGTCTTTCAGCAGGGAGCGCATTGTTTCTTTGTTCTACAGATTCAGTCTTGGCACCTTTTTCTTTACTCGTCCTGGGTGGCTGATTGTCTTCCCTTGTTTCTGCATGTTTGTTGTTGTCATTGGTTGCATATTTGACAAACTTGATGGGTTCTTCGTTTCATGGCTTATCACTACTTGATCCCTCTTCATAATCCAAACAAGTTTTCAGCTTTGGATTCCTTTGTTGATTCAGAATGGTGGCTAATCCTTCTGAGGCTTTGATACTTGACAGATTCTGATTATACAAGGATTGAAACTTCTCCATCTCTTTCCTAGTTTTCACTACTTCTTGTTCTAAGGCTTCGCATCTTGCCTTCTTTTCTGATAACTGTTATTTCAGAATGTCTTCGATTTTATTTGCCTCTTCTAATTCCACTTTTAATAGGACAAGGTCTTCATCAGGTTCTTTACTTTCTTTCTCGAACTGTATCAACAATTGCCTTTTCTTTCTGTTCTTAATTCTTAGTCTGTCAATCTCTTCTAGTGCACTGATCAGTTCTCCTTCCATGTCAACCACAGCTTCTTCTTCATTAGCATCACTTCCTGTGCTTATATTATCATAATCCTCTTTGGCCATAAGTATGAAGTCATTTAGTTTATCTTCAATAGTGGAGTCATTGTTTTCATCATCTGAAGGATCATCATCATTGTTTATGCAAAGACTTTTCTTCTTAAAGTTATTCTCTTTAAAGAAATTTGTGTGTTTGTGCTTCTCCTCATCATCACATGTCTGATCCTTTCTTTTGGGGGGACATTTATTTGCAAAATGACCTATCCTACCATAGTTGAAACATTTGAAAGGCAGTTTACCTTTGTATTTGCCTAATCCCTTCTTTAGTCTCTTCACAAATTTTGCTTCAATTTCATCAGGCTTTGAATACTCATTCTCGTCTGCCTTAAATGATGCTTCTCTGAAGGTGGGTTTATATTTAACTATTCTCATTTCATATGCATTCAATGTTCCTAGAAGCTGATCAAACTCCAAGGTTTTTATATCATTAAGTTCTTCAATAGCAGAGACCTTCGGGTTGAACCTATCTGGTAGAGATCTCAAAATTTTCTGAACTAAAGAAGGTTCTTCAATTTTCTCACCAAGTGCTTTCATTGCATTTACCATTTCTTTTACTCTCAAAAAGTGTTTTCCAACATTTTCATCTTCCTTCATCTTTAACTATTCAAACTGTATTCTATAGGTTTGAATCTTAGCGTCCTTTACCTTCTCATTACCTTCATAACTTCTAATGAGTTTGTCCCACATTTCTTTGGCAGTTCCTAGGTGCATAACTTTTACGGATTCTTCTTCTACAAGCCCACTCAAGATAGCATTCATAGCCTTAGCGTTGAAGCTAAATTCTAGCTTGCCATCCTTATTAGCTAGTACAATTGGCTTTACATAACCAGTATCTACCAAATCTCACACATTTGCACCTAAAGCCATTATGTAGGTTCTCATTCTAACTTTCCAGAAGGCAAAGTTTGTTCCATTGAACAGAGGGGCCTTATTGGTTAAATTTTCTTCATGACTTGACATGTTTAAACTCTAGGATCTACCCTTAGATAAAAGGGGTCAGCTTTGATACCAATTGTTGTACAACTGAGAGGGGGGGTGAATCAGTTGTAACCTTGCTTAAACAATTATACTTATTTTAAACTCTTTCCAGATCACTCAATGACAATCACAATAATGCAGGGAAGTAAGTAATAGACCATTCAGCATCATTCACACATATGAGATACATAGAGACAAATATTTTTTGAGGAAACCCATAAAGGGTAAAAACCTCTTCTTCTTTATATGATAAGTAATATGTACATTCTTTACATTATCATACATATGATCTCTAACTCATAATGAGGCTACAACCTCTGTTTTGCAAGCTGCAACTTGCTGAGAGCACCAACTCTCTATTTTCTCTAGCACCTACTAGAAGGAAGCACCCACTAGAAGGAAGCACCAACTCCCTCGTTTCTCTAGCACCCACTAGAAGGAAGCACCAACTCCCTAATTTTTCCAGCACCAACTGGATGGAAGCACCAACTTTCAGTCACACAGGCACTAGCCTGTATAACAAAGAACAAAAGTTCTCCCTTGCACCACTCTGCCACCCTGGTTTCTCTGGCTGCAATCAGATGGAAGCTACAACTCCCTTTGTTCAAGCACCCACTTGAACCTCTGAGGACAACAATCCTCCCTATCACCTCCCTACCACCCTAAAATATAAATTTTTTCTATTGAAACTTATCACGGTGGTACAATTTTTATCATTGGCTTACCAGACTTATCACAGTTCTTCTATGCTGCTTTGCTCTCCTGTATCAGTGTCTCTCTGTCTACATCTTCTTGGGATTTCTGATCTTCTATTTTTCTCTACACTATCACCTCAGCCTTATTTTAGTGTCTTACTGTCTTGCTCCACACATGCCTTGCACTTTCTATGCTTCTACCTTTTATGCTCTATGCGTCATGTCCATTCAATGCTCCATTTCTCTTCTCTGTATTTCAGCTATTGCACACTCCTCCTTCTACACTTCTGAATCCCTCTCAACAACAACCCCCTCCATCTCTTCTCTTTTCTACATACTTATAGTCTCTGTGCACCTTGTGCATGCTGTCCCGCCATGCTTCTGCATGCTCTCTCATGTCGAGTACTCTACCTGTTCATCATAGAAACTCTTTAGCTTCTCTGGCAGTTAGATCCATATGTCAATTGCCTCTACGAACAGTCTTCATTCCACTGGAAGATTCCTAGAGACTCTTCATCTCCTCTGGAAATCACACAGAAGTCTCTTTGAGTCCTCTGGCAAAAACCATCAGTGGTTTCTAGCAGTTACACTGTGAACCTCCAAAGACCGCTTCAACAACTGAATCACCATTGATCGGTTAATTGTGAAGAGCAACAGTATCCCTTCGATCATACTTAAATTCACCTGCACCATTGGATGGAGTTCATAGGGTCTTGTGTTTAATTCATATGCCCACTGGCTATGACTGAGCACTAAACAAAGTTTTAATTTCAAGATCTCGCATCTCGACATTCCTATGATAGAAGATCTCGACTCTCCAAGTCGGGATATCTGAGACTCCAAGATGGAGCTTAGCACCGCTAGCTTCTTCCCCTCACGTGACCACCGACTGTGACCACAGGCTGTGCCAAAAGGCGCTTCATATTTTGCAAACTTATAAACTTCATCGAGCTTGATCAACGGTCGAGATTTCCGATGATCCAACAATCCATATCTCATCTTGATATCGCATATCGTGATTCTTGTGATGAAGAGTCTTGATGCTCGAAGTCACGATCATTGAGACTATGAGGTGGAGCTTAACTCTGCTAGCTTCTTCCCTTCATGTGACCACCGGCGGTGACCACAAGCTGTTCCAAAAGGTGCTTTGTATTTCATGAACTTATGAACTTCATCGAGCTTGATCAATGGTCGAGATCTCTAATCATATGATGGTCCAGATCTCATTGCGATCTCACATATCTTGATTCCTGTGATGAAGGGTCTTGATGCTCCAAGTCGTGAGTGGCGAAACTCCGAGATGGAGCTTAACACCGCTAGCTCCTTCCTCCATCTTCCACAGAAGTAACCACTGGCTGTGACCACAGCCTTATTCGAAAGCGCATTTCACACTTTTTCATCTAGGGTATTCTTTGATGAGTCCTCATGACTCTCCATGTCATGAACTCTAAAATAGAGCTTGGCTTCTCTAGCTCTGCTCTCTAGCTCTACTCTCTAGCTCTCGACAATGTGACCACGAGATATGACCACTCGCCAATCAAATGAACACTTCACTCCTTTGACTTTCCAGTCAGAGAAATGATGATTTGACATGTGTCCTTTGGATCCAACGGTCCAGATATTTATCACGATTTCGCCACTTCACGAGCCTTCTTCATGCCTGATCAACGGTCCACAATCCTTGGTGATCTGACGGTCCAGATCTTTTCGTGATCTCGCATATCGTGATTTTGAACCTCTTTCCTTCGGATTTCCCAATCTGTAAAACTCTGAAACAAAACCTTTGTCGTTCACCACGTGTCCTTGAATCAACTGTCAAGATTGTTATTATGATTTCACATATCGCGAGTTTGAACCTCTTTCCTTTGGATTTCCTAATCCACGAAACTCCGAAACAAAACCTTTGTCATTCTTTGAATGTTTTCTTCCTTCTGAACTTACATTGCTGATCTTTCCATTATCGCTATGCTCCTGATCATGTTGATCTTCACCATTTGATCATGCTGATCTTTTCCATCAATGACAAACACGCATACACTTACACTCTGGACTATCTCTTCTGAGCTTATGTTGTCCCTGTTTTACCATCGCTACATACTCTGATCTTGCCATTAATGACAAGAATACCTACCTGTAAACATGCCAACAAGGTTAATTATTTGGGATAACTGAAAGGGATGAAAGTAGTCATAGAAAGAGAGGGGAAACCTCTCACAGAAAATATGGTTTTTCGTGATTTTGTTGGCATCTATAGATAAAACTATTTGCACTTCATTTTGGACAACATATTATTTTTAACAACTTATATTTTGACAACATGTTATTTGGGACAACTCATACTTTTGACAGTTTTATATTTTGGGTAGTGTTATATTTTCTATGTTGTATGTTTTTCACAGATTTATATAATGGTTTAATTTTGATAAATTTAAATGATTTTTCACATGGAGCGACAAGGGGATTCTTATGGAAATTCCATCTTATGATTGAAAATGACATGGGTTGTATGATGTGACAAGTTGATGTGTCTTGCATTTAATATGGAATATACAAGGAGGAAATGGTTCATTAATTGGTCTAAATGAATTAGGGGATCCCCACTTATTAGTTTTATTTAGTACCCTTATCATATTATTATTATTATTATTATTATTATTATTACTTATTAATTTACTTGACAACTCTCCTATTAACTAACAAGTTGTTAGTTAGTGAGTTAACTAAAAGTGGTTGAATGATTCAACTACCCTGGATATATTTAAAGGAAAAAGTTGGACAAAGTGAGGAGCGAACACATTGTTGTGATAAGGTCTTCTCTTACTTCCAAGTGATATTTCATTACTACTTCATTCATATATGATTTATAAGCTAAGACACTTCTTGTGATAGAAGGGTTTTTTGAAGGTGACGAAACGATAAGACCAAGGAGCATTGAATTCTGATATGCTTCCAAGTTGATTGTCTGTTTGATAGTCCACAGACTTGTTTTGGTTTATGGATTAGTTTCTCAGTACTAAATAGGATTATTGTGTAGAGTCATAGTAGAGTGCAAGATGTGGTTGTTGGCTTATCATTCTTGGTCTAATTTGAAGGCACCAATGGCCTATGTGTGTGTTACCTTAGGTTTCCAGACTTTCATCCGTGTCCATACTTTGAAAGTATGTGAAGTGTATTGGTTGTTACATAATGAATGAATACAATACTTGATGGTTTTGCAGCTCTCTTAGTCTTTCTTATCTCTACCATATTATGTGATTTTGCTTCTTGTTAAATTATTATATAAAAAAATCATACTTCTTTATTTCAATTTCAATTTGATAAATGATACAAATATAGCAACTGGTCTTTAAGTAAATAACTTGAAGGTTAATTGAACTTGCAATAAGGCTATAAATTAGGGTAATAATCCGGCCTATCTTGTCTTAGCCAAACAAGATTAAAAAAAATGTTGTGAAGAGGAGTTCCATTTCTTTTACTCATCATTTTCTTTGGCGACCATACTGGTGAAGAAAGACTCCATTTTCATTTCCCTGGTTTGTATCTTTTGTACACTTGTAAATTTATTGTTTATATTTACCGCTTTAATTTCTGTTATTTGTCTGTTTTTAGCTTGTTTACTTTTGCTCATCTTTTTCTCTTAAATCATGACTATACCTACTAAAATAAATCCCAACCTAGGTGGTGGTTTAGAGCATCAAACCAACATTACCCTTACCTTGTACAATATCATTCTTGAGGATGCCAATAGTCAAGCTGAACTTAATCATTCTTGGGAAGTTGTTTTTGAAGAGGTTTGAATTAGGGAACAGTGGGATTCCCTTCAGAGGATGATTAGAAACCATCCTCATCATTAATTTACTATCATGATCATGCATACCCTTAATCAACCTAACATTCCTGGAGGCCCCATCAATCAGAACAATGTCTTATTTACTTTGTTTCAAGAAATCCTCAAACGTTCTCATACTAGGGATGAGTTACATCGTTACTGGGAAGTTATTGTTGTTGAAGTCTGTATCTAGCAAGATTTGGATGATAAAAGGAGACAAGCCCTCGAAAAACCCCAATATTAACACATGTTATGTCCTCTTCCTCCAATATATCTCAACGAATATGAGGTCAATCACCTAACTTTCCTCTCATTCTCAAAGTAGGAAGAAGAAAATTTGTTCTACAAGGAAAACGACCTAAACTTTGTTGATCCTCATCTGATTCGGCTAGTTCCTCATCCTCTCCACTTCCTTACATCTTCTAGATGTCTAGAACTAGTAGTGTAATAGCTAGTAGTGGATTTGGAGGTGGATCTAGCAGTTAATCCTCCTCACAACCTTCCTTCTCGACTTAAATCGGGAGTATCTATAGCCATGCTATCCTTGTTCAATCCAATGCTAATATAGCCCAGGTCATCAAGAAATATGGCTTGTTTGAATTTGAGGAAGATGCTACTACTACTTCATAGAATGTTTCTTCTCCCTTGAATCTTGCACCCAAAACCAATCATTTGCCAAAATTCAGAGATCATTTGCCTAAATTTTTGGGAAATGACATTATTTCCACAGAAGAGAAATTGATTTCTTTTTTGAATTCCTATCATAACATTGGTGTGAATGAAAACGATACATGTATGTGTCTATTTGTGAATTCTCTAGAAGGAAAAATTGTGGCTGAATTTTTTGAATTGCCTCCGAAGATCTTCTCCACGTGGGAAGAGTTGGTCTATTTGTTCAAGTCCACTTTTGGACAGCCCAAAAGTCCAGCCGATCGATTAAAGGAGTACAATAATATTACATATAACAAAGGTGAAACAGTTAAAGCTTTCAATCTTAACTTCACCAAGTTATATAATCAAATCCCTGACCTGATTAAACCTCAAAATCAAGATGCGTTCATGCACTACTACAATGCTTTGCCCTTTTCTTATTGCCACATATTGGAAGAGAAATCCATAGACAATATTGGATCTTCCCATCAAACTTGTTTGAAATACGAAGAATAGTTAGACAGACCTGGTATTCCTAAGGAATACTATTCCAAACAAACTGATATGTCTATCATTTTGTAAAGTATGCAAGACATTAACAATCGAATGATTTCTTTTGAGAGAAAGGGAATTAATTTTACTTCCACTCTTGAACCTTCCACCCAGGATGGCAATAGGAATTTCACAAATAGTAAATTTCAGCCAAAAGACTTATTGCCTAGAGAATGGTGTATTTTTTGCAAAGAACATCATGAGGAGAGCACTTGTGAAATCAAGAAAAATGCGAGGGATAGAGTCTTTGGAAAGAAACCATATACTACCATTGTTGTCTTAGATTGGGCCCCACAAGATGATGTTATGGTAGTAAATACCAAAAATAAATCATATGCCAATAAGGGAAAAGATTATTCTTCCAAGACTACTTTTTTCCCTACCACATCCACTCAAAATACCGACTCACAAGTTTCTCACCTTTTTACCAGTCATCAAGTCACCACTCGTAGTTCAAAGTATAATATTTTAAATCAGTTGGCTAACATAAAATCTTATGCTACTCTTTTGGATATGGTAATTGTACCAGAAAAGTAGTGACATCTTAGAGATTTCATGGAAGGTAAAACTTCCAACATAGCCAATCTCACGGAAGATCAGGATGAAGAAGAATATCATGTGAATATGATAGGTGTAAATAACTTTAGTAGATCTGTAAATTACCCCCCTTTCTATAATTCTGTAAATATTTTGGATAAAATAGTCTATTGTTGCCTCATTGATGGTGGCTCAGGCCCAAGTGTCATGTCAAAGATCATTATGGAAGAGCTAGGCCTCTCTTGTACAAACAAAAATGTGAGAAACATGTTCTCCTATAATAATCAACAACAATCCATGATTGATGAGATCAAATATATAACCTTAGTACTTTGCACACATCCAAAAATATGCACCACCCTTAACATTCAAGTCATTGATATTCCTATCTACAATTACTAAATTATTTTGGGGAGAGACTGGTAAGCCCTAATGGGTGGTTACTTGTATTTAGATGGGGCACATCTGTCTATCCCTAAGGATGGAAATAATGTTATTGTTTTTAGAGAAGATCATATCTCACCTTACATTGAGAAAGTTCCTCTACTAAATGTCAATTATATTGAGGAAAGCCTGGGTGTTTACTCTATTTTCATATAAGAAGATGACATGCCACGTGAATAATTTGAATATGATGACAGAATGTGGCATATGCACTTTGATGGTGCATGCTCCAGTGAAGGAAATGGAGCTGGTATTATCCTTTACTCACCTGTAGGAAAAATTTATAACTTTTCTTTCAGGTTAGAATTTGCTTGCATCAACAATGTTGATGAGTTTGAAACCCTATTGTTAGGTATCAAAAATGATTAAATAATATGGGTTTTTGTCATCTTAATATATTTTGTGATTCTGAGCTTGTAGTTAACCTTGTTAGAAAAATCTATAACCCCAATAACAATATGATTAAGAGATACACTCAGGTTGTTTGGGCCTTGATTTCAAATATGTTGTATTTCAACATCACTCACATAAAAAGGGAGCTTAACACCATGGCTAACATGTTGGAAGTTTTGATTGCCTCTCCTACTCGACAACTATTACCACAATGACCTTATTTCAATTTTTTGTCTCTATATAGTCCACATATACCTAACAATGTTGAATCATGGTAGGTTTTCAAAAATGATGAGGATATTCATACTTTCTTACAAAATGAACTTCTTAAGCCTAAGGAAGTGATTTCTATTGAAGATGATAATTTTCCAAAAGGCTTGAATCGTCTTGAGAGTTTATTTTCAACGAGTGATGTTGGTAAAAAGGAAAATATTGTAGAAGAGGAGTCAAAGAGGAAATTTGGAGACATTTTCTCCATGAACATTGGAACCTCAGATGATCCCAAGTTTCTTAAAATAAGATCCTAGTGTTCACAAGAGGAAAATGAAAGATTCATGGATTTATTTTTTGAATTCAAGGATGTATTTTCTTGGTTGTATGATGATCTTCGTGGTTTTGATCCCAACATCATCTAATGTGCCATCCCTATCAAGAAAGGGGTGAAACCAACAAGGCATTGAAAAAGGCCTATAAACCCTACCCTTGAAACTCCTATGAGGAAGGAAGTCAAAAAGTTACTAAAAGATCAAATTATATTTCCAGTAAGGTATTATGAATGGATCTCAAATCTGGTTAATGTGCGAAAGAAAACTGGTGAGATCAGGTTATGTGTTGACTTTTGTTCTTTGAATAGAGCTAGCATTAAAGATAATTCTCCACTTCCTAACATGGATATGATCCTACAACAGGTAGACGATTCAAATAATGTCATGTTGACACTTGAATCCATTAGGACTGAAACGACAACCTCACGAGGATATAAATCCCCCTTTGTTTTTATAGAGGTGGTACTCCTCTTTACTTCAAATTTTCTATGACTTTAGATATTCAGAATATGGGACTTTACAGAAGTTCATCATGGTAATCAAAGAAATATAAAAATCTCAAGAAAAATAAAAGGAAAATGTGTTTTTTTATTTTTTAAAGAAAGTTCCTGAGAAAGGTCCAGGAACCAAGCACATTCACACATTTAAAGAAAATAAGCAAAATTTCCTCACATCCATCATAGTTTAAAATAAAGATTTTTGATCACGTAAAAATAAAAAGAATATGTTCTACATGCATATAAGAACTTTAACAGACTGGACACATGGGAAGCTCAAATAAAGACAATGATAGATCAACCTCAAATACTTTATATTCTAAACTCAGGGTTACAAAGTATAATCGAGATTGTTCCCAAAATAGCTCTCTTGAAATTTCTAAAAAATATATAGTTTGTTACATATTCTTTGAAATTTAAAATACGTTTGTATTAAATACTGGGGTTGGGGCTCTCGCGGACCATAAAGCAAATAAATACAAGAAATAAGCTTGTAGAAGGAGGATAGTGGTAGAAATTAGAAAAAAAAGACCTGGAAAGAAGAAAATGAGAAGCTATAAATCTTTGGTTAAACCTTTTTAGTGAAAGAGGTGGAATGATTGGATGAAGGAACTGACAAAGAAAGAAAAATGTGATCAACATAAACTTACTATGATGGTCTCTCGTTATCTTCACTTGCTTGCTGATGTCCTTTTATCATTTTCATTAACAGTTACAGGAACCTTCTTAATTGTTTCTTGCCCCTCATTGGTCAATTTATTGATAGCTTTCTTGAAGCATTCTTTGATGTAATTTTTCATTGGTGCCACGTTGATTTCATACCAGATTTTGATGTTGAACAGCTTGCCCTCCAAGTCCCTCAGATCAAGGGAAATTCCATGTAATGCTTCTTCAATGTGTCGATTTTTCACAGAGTAGTCCACTAGTCAATTTTCTATGTCATCCTCATCATATTCAAGTATAACATATAACTTTTCAAATGAAAACCCTTTAAAAATCTCAACTTGTTTATCAAAATGTTGTTTTGTTAGGAACAACGAGTGTAGGATTAATTTGGGATATTGGACTTCGTTAGTTCTTACGGCTAAGTCTACCACCGTAAGCCTTTTGAATAATTCTTCCCGCCTTGATATAGCTTGGCTACATGCTTTAACAATATTATTCTAGTTTTTTATCTTTTCTTTCTAGCATGCGTTCAACTATTTTATCCGTCTTGGAGAGGGCATAAACTCCTCTCTTCTCCTTAGTTATGTCGTATTGGAAACTTTGATTCCAAATGGTACCACAACATCAAGGTAAAAACCTTCTTCATTTTTTAGGTCAGCTTGAAAATACTCATGGAAAGAATGCACCCTCGAGCCAAAAGAAACCATGTTTTTTGAAATTTCCCAAGCCTCTGTGATCAATACCATTCTTTTCTTAATATTTTTCTCCACATAGCTCCTGCCTGATGTAAGTAGGATTGAGGATCCCTATATTTTAGCAGCAGGTGTTGCGGGTCCAACTATTGTCAAAGGACTGGAAAGAAGTGGAAGAGGTATTAAAGTGTCTTCTAGCTCCTTGATCCTATCCTTCAACTTTGCATTTTCCTCTTCAAGACCGCTAATGGAGTCATCTAGAGTATCCCTGGTTGCTCTGTGAATTCTAGAAATATGGGACGGCTGCATATTTCTTAGGTTAACCTCTTAACATGATTTCCATTTCTTATTCTTCACATCACTTTTTTCAATAATCAATTTCTTAGATTCGCTGTCAAAGAAAACGCTCTAAAACACAAATGACTCTTCTTCATTGAAGGTCTTATTCTGAATAATTTCCAATGATGGATTTTGGTGGGTTGTGTTCCCTAGCTTATCTAGTGTGGGGAGCATTTTATCGATGTCTTCTTTGAGATCCATATATTCAAGGGAGAAGCTATTGATATCACTCTCTATGCACTGGTCTTCTTCCTCTTGCACTATGTTTTTCCTCTTTTTCCTCATAGGAAGTTTTTGTGAGCTTTCAATTTTTCTCAGAGGGGGATTCTTTTCTCCTCCTCCACCTGAAATACTATTGGTCACTTTTATAGATGGGTGGGCCATTGCAACATTTCTCTGAGATGTTGTAGTTTTAGGAGTAACAGTTGGGGACTAGGCGCTCTTCTCGTTGGGACCCTTTCCTTTCTTCTTGTAAAATTCATTGGTATTGAGTATCATTTCCAGGTCACCAACATTGTGAGCAGGAGCGCCTAAGTTGTTATATTCTTCTTCACTCAGAACAGTATGGATAAATGAATTGATGAAACCTATTGCCAGCATATGTTCCACGGAAATTCTGTTAGGGTCAAACCCTTTTATCTTTTCATCATATTTCAGATTCAGATTGTGGAAGTGGTTTGCAAATTCATTGATTTTTTTTATATTTCTGAATATAAAGTCCCCAATTTTCCAAGGCAAAGTTATGAATTGCTTTTTTTGTTTCTCATGGAAAAATTTCAACCAGAAATTATACTTCGTTGCGACTTTCATAACAAACATTTTATCAGTTACATGACATGGAAGGAAGGAGGGATTTTCCTTAGAACCAAAAATCCTCATAACATTATGATTTTCCATTTTCTCCAATGTCCTCTTTTTATCCAAGAATTTATTTTCCTGGTCTGATATTCTAGAGGTATCTTTTCCAAACAATAATCCTTTGAAAACCGAAACAAAATCATTGTAAACTTCATAAAAATGCAAAGAATTTGTGTGTCTCCATAACGCTTGGTATCAGAAGGTCACTGGGTCAAGTTCACAGTTCACCTTCCTATAGATAGACAATTTCATAAATTGGTAGCAATGTGTTATCGCAAACACCAAATAAGAAGACATGAAGAATTTGTTGTCCTTTTTATATTGTGACAATTGAGAGGAGATTTCAATGGAAATCAGTTTTTCCCTATCGAAAACAGCTTGTTCTTTGACTGTAAATATAATATATAAAGAATCATATGGGAAATGTTGGCGGTATGTTTTTGGCCTATCACCTTGGTGAATAACTAAGAAATTTCCCGAAAGGTAAACACTAGGTCAGGGAGCTTCAACATTTTACGAAACATTTGGGGTGAAAGAGAGACGAGAGAATGGTCTCGCAGTTGAAAAATCCATTGACTCAGTATGTATTTCTCAGCGCACCAGGAAACCAGTTCCTTGCAGTCAAAAACCTTAGGGACACAACCTACTTAAGCAATTTTGGATGTCCAGATCACTTCCTTCTGAGAAGAAGGGGATGAATAGTAAGAATATGCTCTAGACCAATGAAAGTTATGGTCCTCATGTCCAAAAATATTCAAAGTATCTCTGCAAAACTGTTGTTGAGTTGTTGCTGCCATAAGTTGACGAGACTGTTCTTTTAATCCAGATAATATTTGAAATGAGCGCTTGAGAGAGATAATATAATCTTCCGCAAATTGTGCTTTAATGTGGTTTAATGAGAAATCTCCTCGAGCCCTTCATTTATTAATGATGACCTTTACAGAACATTCATGATGAGTTATTATAATTAAACCATATTAAATGTGTATTGGGAAAAACATGAAGGTGGCGGGGACGGACGAGATAAATTAGGATTTGGGAATTTTTTTGAACCCGCCAACTCGAGAACCCATGAACCCATGGTTGTGAATGATAGAAAATTGGCTAAGTGTTGGGAGTAGTTGGTCAGACTTGGATACAAGAGAAATGAAAAACATAGGAGCTTGGTACCCATGACAAGTCTGATGGTCATAATGTAGATCATGGATATTTCGCTGCAAAATGGATATCACGGAACTTGGAATTTGATAGATTGAACCCATGAACCCGCGATTGTAAAAATAGTTAAATATAGGATAATACGACAACTGGTCAGATTCATGATATGGGAGTATGGATGGAGATGAGGATCCGTGAGTCCGCTAACCCTTGAACTCGTCGTTTTCGAAAAATGACTAAGTATAATAACTAGAAAGGGAAAAGAGAAACGAGAAAAGAAAAGGGGAATTTGGGTAAGTATACAAGAGGGAAAATAAATGGAGAAAATAACTTGGGAAAATATAAAAGGGGAGGGAAATTTCAAAAGTGGGAATTGATCTCAACAACTGGCTCCAACTGTGGGTTGTCAAGAATCCAGAATCTTTATGATCCGGTGCTTCTGTCCATTGGGATATGGAGTCAAAGGTAAGAATATACAAACTGAAAAATAAATTTATGTACAAGGAAAAAGAGAAATTTTTAGGTGAAGAAACCTTTCAAATGTTTTCCATTGATAAGAAACATTAATATTTTACCCTTCATGTCTTGGAGCATATAGGAATCAAAGCACAGGATCTTTTGAACAATGCATGGTCTAATCCAGAGTGCTTCAAACTTTGTATGCATCGATGGTTTCTCCTTGGCCTTGTTCCAAAGTAACACAAGTTCTCCCTTCTAAAAACTCTTCATAGTTTCACTCTGGTAAAAATATCTTTTTATACTTTGTTCTCTTTGAGAGGTTCGATTATGGGCTCTTTTTTGTTCTTCTTCCAATTCCAACAATTGGTTAACCCTCCTTTGGATAAGTGAATTGTCTTCAACATATTCTGTATTAACCACAAAATTCAAGGCATTAAGTTCAAGGCTCATTGGCATGTTGGCTTCTTTCGAGGATAATTGGAATTTTGGCTAATGTATATGGCTTCTTTTGAGGCTAATGTAGATCGCGGATCTTTGGGTGCAAAATGGATATCACCGAACTTGGAATGTGATAGCTTCAACCCCACAAACCCACGACTATAAAAATGGTTAAGTATAGGATAATACAATAGTCGATCGGACTCATGATATGGGAGTATGGATGGAGATGAGGATCCATGAGTCTGCCAACCCGTGAACCCATCGTTTTCAAAAAATGACTAAGTATAATAACTAAAAAAGGAAAAGAAAAGGGAGAAAAGAAAAGGGGAATTTGGGTAAGTATAGAAGATGGAAAAGAAATAGAAAAAAAAAATTGGGAAAATAGAAAAGGGGAGGGAAATTTTGGAAGAAGGAATTGATCTCAACATGTCCCTACTTGATGGTTTTTCTGGATACAATTAAATTATAGTCAAGAGGGATGATAAATACAAAACCACATTCACCACCACATGGGGCACCTTTTCCTATGAATGCATTTATTTTGTCCTAAGTAACGTAGGTGCCACATTCCAGAGAGATGTGAAAATAGATTTCGACGATTTGATCAGTAAGATAATTTAGGGTTATCTTGACAACTTAATTGTTTATTCTAAGAACCAGTCAGATCATTTTGGTCATCTTAGGAAAGTCTTTCTATATTGTAGAAAATCCAGTATGTCATTGAATCCTTCTAAGTCTATTTTTAGAGTTACTCAAGGAAAACTCCTTGGTCATATTGTTTCTGACTGCAGTATTAGTGTTGACCCTGAGAGAGTTGTTATGATTATCAACCTCTGTACTCCTACCTCTAAGAATGATGTTCAAGCTTTCATGGGAACCATTAACTTTGTTAGGAGGTTTTTTCCCGACTTCGGTGTGATGGTTAAACCTATTCATAATTTTCCAAACAGGACAAAACATTCTCTTGGATTGATGAGGTAGAAAAGGATTTTATAGGAGTCAAGAAGGAAATCAACTCTTCACCAGTTTTAGCCAAGCCTGATTTTAATAAATACTTCATCATTTATACCAATTCCACAAAAGAGGAAATTTTTTCCATTCTTCTGCAAGTTGATGACTAAAATCAAGAAAATCCTATATCCTATATGAGTCAAATTTTGTCAGA